>OY811990.1:2191249-2607458 GCA_963681505.1 Eunapius fragilis
TGCATGTACTATCGTAGGCATCCGATGTCAGTACATGTGTGTGTTGAGCCTATGTGAGAAAATATGAAGTTGAATTAAGCCAAAAGTGCTACTTTTTTTTTTACTTACCTGCAATACCTTGTGTACATGATTACCAATAAATGCTCCACCACGGTACTGCTGGCGTTTGACATTGAGAGATTGGAGTACAGCTTCTACCCCCTTCACAAATGGTCTCTTATGCAGACACTGCAAACCCCTTTTCTAACTTCTGATTCATCACATCACTGATCTTTTTTGCCTACATCCATTGGCATGAGGATAACGTGTTGCCTAATATCTAGTAACTAACCAATTCTGCTATTTTACTGCTGTAGCTTATGTCTTCCTCTGATAGACTAGAGAGAAGAGGACTGCTAGACTAGAGAGAAGAGGACTGCTAGACTAGAGAGAAGAGGACTGCTAGACTAGAGAGAAGAGGACTGCTAGACTAGAGAGAAGAGGACTACTAGACTAGATAGAAGAGGACTGCTAGACTAGAGAGAAGAGGACTGCTAGACTAGAGAGAAGAGGACTACTAGACTAGAGAGAAGAGGACTGCTAGACTAGAGAGAAGAGGACTGCTAGACTAGAGAGAAGAGGACTGCTAGACTAGAGAGAAGAGGACTGCTAGACTAGAGAGAAGAGGACTACTAGACTAGAGAGAAGAGGACTGCTAGACTAGAGAGAAGAGGACTACTAGACTAGAGAGAAGAGGACTGCTAGACTAGAGAGAAGGGGACTGCTAGACTAGAGAGAAGAGGACTGCTAGACTAGAGAGAAGAGGACTACTAGACTAGAGAGAAGAGGACTACTAGACTAGAGAGAAGAGGACTGCTAGACTAGAGAGAAGAGGACTGCTAGACTAGAAAGAAGAGGACTGCTAGACTAGAGAGAAGAGGACTGCTAGACTAGAGAGAAGAGGACTGCTAGACTAGAGAGAAGAGGACTACTAGACTAGAGAGAAGAGGACTACTAGACTAGAGAGAAGAGGACTGCTAGACTAGAGAGAAGAGGACTACTAGACTAGAGAGAAGAGGACTGCTAGACTAGAGAGAAGAGGACTGCTAGACTAGAGAGAAGAGGACTACTAGACTAGAGAGAAGAGGACTACTAGACTAGAGAGAAGAGGACTGCTAGACTAGAGAGAAGAGGACTGCTAGACTAGAGAGAAGAGGACTACTAGACTAGAGAGAAGAGGACTGCTAGACTAGAGAGAAGAGGACTGCTAGACTAGAGAGAAGAGGACTGCTAGACTAGAGAGAAGAGGACTACTAGACTAGAGAGAAGAGGACTGCTAGACTAGAGAGAAGAGGACTACTAGACTAGAGAGAAGAGGACTGCTAGACTAGAGAGAAGAGGACTGCTAGACTAGAGAGAAGAGGACTACTAGACTAGAGAGAAGAGGACTGCTAGACTAGAGAGAAGAGGACTGCTAGACTAGAGAGAAGAGGACTGCTAGACTAGAGAGAAGGGGACTGCTAGACTAGAGAGAAGAGGACTGCTAGACTAGAGAGAAGAGGACTGCTAGACTAGAGAGAAGAGGACTACTAGACTAGAGAGAAGAGGACTGCTAGACTAGAGAGAAGAGGACTGCTAGACTAGAGAGAAGAGGACTACTAGACTAGAGAGAAGAGGACTGCTAGACTAGAGAGAAGAGGACTACTAGACTAGAGAGAAGAGGACTGCTAGACTAGAGAGAAGAGGACTACTAGACTAGAGAGAAGAGGACTGCTAGACTAGAGAGAAGAGGACTGCTAGACTAGAGAGAAGAGGACTGCTAGACTAGAGAGAAGAGGACTGATAGACTAGAGAGAAGAGGACTACTAGACTAGAGAGAAGAGGACTGCTAGACTAGAGAGAAGAGGACTACTAGACTAGAGAGAAGAGGACTGATAGACTAGAGAGAAGAGGACTGATAGACTAGAGAGAAGAGGACTACTAGACTAGAGAGAAGAGGACTACTAGACTAGAGAGAAGAGGACTACTAGACTAGAGAGAAGAGGACTACTAGACTAGAGAGAAGAGGACTGCTAGACTAGAGAGAAGAGGACTGCTAGACTAGAGAGAAGAGGACTACTAGACTAGAGAGAAGAGGACTGCTAGACTAGAGAGAAGAGGACTACTAGACTAGAGAGAAGAGGACTGATAGACTAGAGAGAAGAGGACTGCTAGACTAGAGAGAAGAGGACTGCTAGACTAGAGAGAAGAGGACTGCTAGACTAGAGAGAAGAGGACTGCTAGACTAGAGAGAAGAGGACTACTAGACTAGAGAGAAGAGGACTGCTAGACTAGAGAGAAGAGGACTGCTAGACTAGAGAGAAGAGGACTGCTAGACTAGAGAGAAGAGGACTGCTAGACTAGAGAGAAGAGGACTGCTAGACTAGAGAGAAGAGGACTGCTAGACTAGAGAGAAGAGGACTGCTAGACTAGAGAGAAGAGGACTACTAGACTAGAGAGAAGAGGACTGATAGACTAGAGAGAAGAGGACTGCTAGACTAGAGAGAAGAGGACTGCTAGACTAGAGAGAAGAGGACTACTAGACTAGAGAGAAGAGGACTGATAGACTAGAGAGAAGAGGACTGCTAGACTAGAGAGAAGAGGACTGCTAGACTAGAGAGAAGAGGACTGCTAGACTAGAGAGAAGAGGACTGCTAGACTAGAGAGAAGAGGACTACTAGACTAGAGAGAAGAGGACTGCTAGACTAGAGAGAAGAGGACTGCTAGACTAGAGAGAAGAGGACTGCTAGACTAGAGAGAAGAGGACTGCTAGACTAGAGAGAAGAGGACTGCTAGACTAGAGAGAAGAGGACTGCTAGACTAGAGAGAAGAGGACTGCTAGACTAGAGAGAAGAGGACTACTAGACTAGAGAGAAGAGGACTGATAGACTAGAGAGAAGAGGACTGCTAGACTAGAGAGAAGAGGACTGCTAGACTAGAGAGAAGAGGACTGCTAGACTAGAGAGAAGAGGACTGCTAGACTAGAGAGAAGAGGACTACTAGACTAGAGAGAAGAGGACTGCTAGACTAGAGAGAAGAGGACTGCTAGACTAGAGAGAAGAGGACTGCTAGACTAGAGAGAAGAGGACTGCTAGACTAGAGAGAAGAGGACTACTAGACTAGAGAGAAGAGGACTGCTAGACTAGAGAGAAGAGGACTACTAGACTAGAGAGAAGAGGACTACTAGACTAGAGAGAAGAGGACTACTAGACTAGAGAGAAGAGGACTGCTAGACTAGAGAGAAGAGGACTACTAGACTAGAGAGAAGAGGACTGATAGACTAGAGAGAAGAGGACTGCTTTCTTCCACAATCATTGCAGAGTAGTTGAAGACATCCTTCAGACTGCTGCGTTCATGATGTAACACTTCCAGTTGCTCCTTGAGTGCAGTAAGCTCCCTCGGTGCAGTTGCATACTCTTCATAGGATGCCATTGTTAGCCCTGTATTTGTAGATAACTGCAAGCTGAGCCTTAAATCTAAGAGGTGGCATTCCTCCTCAAGCAAGGTGTACAGTTTGTAGAATATGCCCATGGATATATGTAGTCCTGGAAGGCAGACCTTTAAAAAGGCATGGAAATGAATTTTGACCAATCAGAATATTTAACTGGGTCAATGGAATAGAAAATAAGGGTTCTTCCTTGCAGTTATCACTTTCCTTATATCCCCTTGAGATGCTACAAAGCATTTGTAGTCATCAAACTTTGACTGAAGGGTCCGTTCGGGAAATGGGGCTCTCAAACTGCAACTACTGTCTAGGTCATCAAATGTCACCAAACATCATAAACATGGCTGCTTCCCTATGTTAAGGTATTTACATGTAGTTGTGTTTCCCTTTTTTTTAAATTCAGCTTGCATACCACTTAAGCCTGAATGGCGATTTAATTCACATAAAAACTCGTAATCCCCTGAGAGAAAGAGTCTGATATTGTAACCTCTGTCGCAATTGTAAATAAAGCAATATTGGAGTGAACTGATATTTTATACTTCGTATCACTCACTTCCATTGAGACATGCCTAAATTTGTCACTTCACCCTAGTATCTATCAAGGACTATGTGAAAGTTTGCAATGGTGTCCTGTACCTCAAAGCATGCAAACACACATGTACTGTGGATTGAGTTCGGTAACTTAAGAGTTTTAGTGCTACAGTTTTGCTCACTTTGAGATAAACGAGCTTTTGTCCCTCACACTAAAGTCAGTGGCTGTATAAGATAAGAAATAGGCTTTTAAATATTACTTTAAATATTACCAACTTTGTTGTTATAACTTACAGTTCCTCCTATCTTTTTTTTTTTTTTTTTCCCTCCTATCTTAATTTCTAAAGGTATTGTCATTTGTACTTTCAGACATGATCACTTTACAAGCCATTTGCTCTTCAAGAACTCCAGACCTTTGGCACTCGTGTGAGTCATAGTCACCTGCTCGTACGTACATCCCTGTTGCATGTTACATAGACGGCATTGTATTATGTCTAAAGCTGGTTGCACAGAACTTGGTACCAAGTTAACAGCATCCTCACAGCACGGACACTGAGTACTGGCTGATGTTGTAATGGCATCAATAATGGACTTAGCACACACTACAACATTGCAATGCAACTTCAGTGGCTGTGACAACATTCCTCATAGGATATGTGAGTAAGTCTATGACTGAAATGACCTGTGTTGGTGCTAATGCAGGGTCCTTTTTACCACACATGATATTTCGAGGTGCAATGGTGTTTATATGACGAGGCAGAGCACTTGGTGTGATGCCTGCATGGTAGTCGCCCTGCTTTCCGTGGCTCTTTAAAGTGGATCATGGGTGTACATGTATGGTTTCCTGAAATTGTGAAATGTGTACATGTATTATTGTGTGCATGTGTATGTGCATATGATTAAACTTATGAGGTCATGTCAATATGTTTACCTTGCATGTACTGGGACAGTGTAGGGACCAATTGTATGGCTTTACCATACACTTGTATAGAATCTTCTTCTCAGAAGCTTCTTTAATCCTGGACAAAGCAAGTCTGTACAAGATTTGCAGAAGATGGAGGGAAAGTCAGCTGTGCCGTTGCTATTGTCAATTTCAAAACATGTCCTGAGTTCCACTGAGAAACTAACACAGCTATATGTTGTCTCTTGATAACCTGCCGAGGGTTTTTTCAACAATCTGTGTCCACAGACCCTGCACAAACGGTGTACTTGGAATCGTTGCCGTACGGTACATGTAATCAAAGCACGTGACTTCGATTTATTCATGACTAAACAAACGAAAAGTAACCGTTTTGTTCTCTCACCAGAAAATATGTCTAGATATAAACTAAACACGTATAGAATGTGCAATGATCCCTCTTTACGAAAAGGTAAGTTTCATGCCCAACTATCAGGCGTTTTTTCGAGAAAAATTGCTTGCCGTTTGAGCGTTTCATAATGTCCATAATATGACCATGACCTGCGCGGAGTTAGTAGGTAAAAAAATAACACGCCTTGACTATGCGCATATATCTTATCTAGTATAGAAATGACTGTAGAGATGCTTAAAAGATTTTCCTTCTTTTATTGCAAGTTTTTTGTGATAAAAATAAATTTAAGAACATAAACCACATTTTAATGAGCTCCTTCATTCGTCAGGACACTAAGAATACCGTAAATGTAATACGGTTCTAATTAGAAAACCTAATGTCCATCTCGAAACAGCCGTGATTTATATTATTGGTGAGAGGATTATAATTGCTCATAAACATTGTTAATTCGTTTAATAGTTAGTTAATCGACCCCTTCCCCCCCAAAAAAATTACGTCAACTATGTAGTAATAATTAAAGCACATATCTTGATTTTAACTTCATAATCCATATGGACATGTATTCCCCTTGTGGCCGAGTCATATGGAGCCTGGGGCAACGAAGCGATGCAAGCTTTTTCACGGCTTGCATCGTAGGACCAACTCCCCCAAGTCCAAGGTTGTCTGCAGCTTGTATGGCCGCCTTAATTTGACTCTTGTGCGAGCCAATGCCCGAGCCCTCCTCTTACGATGTGGCTGTTCCCTTCAGGAGGGGGATAGTTCCTCTTTGTCACTTTCATAGCCAGTGTGTCTCAGTGTGTCTGGATATGTATGTATGTATTAATAATAGCATTCGTTATTTAGTGCATTTATTCTGATTAGTGTATTCTGCTGCATCTTGTATTCCTGTTCATGTTATGCGTATTATAATAATCCTTGGTTATATAATCCATAACAATCTGAAACTCAAATTTTTATAGTGGAAAGTAAAAAATTTCCGCTATATGCTAAAATGTTTGTTATTCATCCCTGTAATAAAAAAGAGAGGCCTCAAAATAAATACAAGTATCCCACAATCAGATTAAGGTACATGTAGGCAGACGAATACACAACCACATATGTACATAGGCTTTGGGGATAAATATAATATTAGTAATATACGCCCCAGGAAAAGAGCTGGGAGTGTGTGTGTGTGTGTGTGTGTGTGTGTGTGTGTGTGTGTGAGTGTGTGTGTGTGTGCATGTGCGTGCGTGCGCTTGTGTACAGACCACACCCAGACATTAAAACGACTAGTGGCTAGAGAGAATCTGAATTCTTGCCCAGACCAACTGACTAGCATGCAGCTTGAGAGATTTAAATATTAACCCCAGGGTACAGACCACACCCACATGACACAACTGACTAGCAGCTAACTCATTCTTGCCCGAGTACAGATCAACCCGACAGGTTACATCAGCATCAGCTTAAAAGATTCTTCCTAATATATACACCCTAGGAAAAGAGCTGGGAGTATGTGTGTGTGTGTGTGTGTGTGTGTGTGTGTGTGTGTATGTGTGTGTGCGTGTGTATGTGTGAGTGTATGTGTGTGTGTTTTTAATTCACACACACATACACACACATGCACACACACACACACACACACACACACACACACACACACACACACACACACACACACACACACACACACACATACACACGCCCAGACAGCACAACTGACCAGCGACTAGAGGTATTTAACCCATTCTTGCCCAGGGTACTGGCCACACCCAGGCAACTCAACTAGATAGATTTAACCCAATCCTGCCCAAAGTACAGACCACACCCAGACGACACAACCGACTAGCGGCTAGAGATATTTAACCCATTCTTGCCCTCAAACTAAACATTTAATCAGCATCAGCTAAAGTGATTCTTCCTAATGTGCACCCCAGGAAATAGAGCTAGGAGTATGTGGGAATGTGTGTGTGCGCGCGTGCGCGTGGTGTGTCATTGCGCATATCGGGATGAGGTATGAAGGAACGGACCGTTAACTTACGCAGTCGTAGCAAACAGGTAGATGCACGCCGAGCGCACGTTCGTCTATCCACGCCGATGCATGAAAGAAATATTCAAATGTATTGAACCAAGGGCACATTTCGAGCATTTAGATAACCACACGCTCCTCCCACTCACACACGCACCAGCACTTATAATGTGCACTATTAGGGCGCGCCCACCATTTGATGTTTATTAATCATTTTCATTATTGACCTCTAAAGAAAATGATTACGTAATAACGAAAGTAATTAATTTTGTTCTTGATTCTCCTGCTCGCAAAATGAAAGCGAAAAATAAAATAATGCATTTCTTATATTTAAAAAAATAATCCTACTGCGTTAATGTTTGAAAAAAATCAAATACTTTACATGCGTTTTCAATGCATAGACGTGTATGGATGTCCGAAATTGCTGGACATGGGATTCTGTCCGGGGAGACATGTTCTGCTAGCGGATTCTGTCCCTCCTCCGCAGAATGTGTCCCCCCCCCCCCCCCCCCTCCAACAATTAAACCATTGCATTTGATTAGCGAGCGTGCATGTAGGCATGCAGCTTCGTATGGTGAAATGGTCGCCAAACGCTCAGATACATATTAATTTTACAATGTAATGGATCCGTTCTCTCTCCTGGCGCGCCTACGCTGTGGCGCTACAATCACGGCTGTATGACCACGGCTATACACGATTTCAGGCACACACTTTTACAACTCAAAAAGGGGATTATATAAGGGGTGTAGGAAAACAGGGTCCAAACTGGTCTGACCATGGTCACATGCTGTGCAGGCTGTCGATCAACACCTCATACCGGCCCGTGCAGGCTTTTGCATGCTCCTGTAGACTCATCGACACCTATTAGGGTCTCAGCAGTTGCACTGACTGGCTTCCCTGACATACAAGAAAAGCTGGAAATGGTTCAATCCAACAATAAATCAGTATCTCAGTCACATACACAGGAGAGCAACACCATTTGTCCTCATGCAGTGTTGGGAAGTGTGAGAATACCAACACATTTGATAAGGAACCATTTGTGACAGGTGTCACATTGCACCAAGTCTCTGTAAGCGGTGCATGTCAGGTATCAGTATCAGACACGCACAATGAACATAAATATCCTTAGGGATCGTTGTAGTGTTTGATTATACCAACCATTAGTTTGAGGATGGTATATGCTGTAGATTATCCTGTGTTCAGTTCCCGTTAATTGAAACAGTACTGCATTGACTCTGTTCACAAATTCACATTCTTGATCTGATATGGTAACATTGGTGCAACCATGCCTGTAAGAAAGTTACATGTTATGAAATGCTTATATGCTTGTAGCCTTATATGTAAACTGAATTAATAAATCATTAACATTTGCCTGCGTATAATCTTATACAGAAACTCAGCAACTATTCTTGCAGTCTTGTCAGCTATAGGCTCAGCCTCAGGCCACTTAGAAAAAGTAATCAACTAAGGTGATGATGTGACAATTGTTTTTGGGAGAGGACCAATCAGGTCTATTCCAACCTAAATTGATAGTCTTGATTGCAACTAACTTGATGCCAAACACTAGGTTGTATAGGTATACGGGATGCAGAGGGGCTACGGTTATCATAACCTTGGCACTATGCATTGGTGCTTGGGCAAGCATCGTACGTCTTAACGAACTCATGCACCTATACATCTTTCATCTGCTTCTTCCAGAAGAATCTCTATGAAACCTTAATTTTCTCTTGTTTTATCCCTTCCCATGTGTCCACGTATTTATAAAAAGCGCTATTATGATTATTGGATCAATCCTATATAGCGTGAGTCAGTGTTAATCCTCGGACACTTTTCGGGCGCTTGGTTATTGACGTTGGTGATCTACCAACCGTTTACACGCGTGCATTGTATAAATTTAAAACAGCTTGCATGCGTAAAGACCAAGACTAAATGCAAAAGCTGTAAATAGTTGGTTTCGATCATGAAGTATACTACTAATTCGATAACCGCGAGCCCCGATGCGTACGTATATACGTGCATGGCAGTCATACTCACTTTCTTTGGACGAATGGCATGAATGAAGGATTCGTTCTATTTCTTCTACGCCTCTAGGAACTTGAAGATATTCCATTTTCCCTCTTTCTTTACCCTTTTTGCGGTACAGTATACGCCGCTATCGACCGCATAGTCCATGCACACACTTGAGCTTGCTTTCGGTCCTTGTGATGCCATGCAGAGGGGTAACTAAGTACTATACTCCAGAAAGCTGAAAATGGCATCGTACTCTTCTTCATCCATAATGCTGCTGCTGACTACTGAAAGCTAATAGCTACTAGCAGCTGCAAAGCGCACCACGTGCAACTTAGAAGGGCGGAGGGGACAATATTCAGGGCCGCAGCCAGGACGTCTGGCGGGAAGGTAGATTGATAGCACTGCGGGACTGAAGGGGGAGGGGGAAGGTGTGTGTGCTAAGCTTACCTTTCTGGATCGATGCAAAAAGCGGGCGGGGCTTATAGGACCTGACACCAATTAAAAAAACCGGGACAGCCAAGCATCGGTTGGAGGGCCGGGGGGGGGGGGGGGGGGGGGGGGGGAATATCTGCGGAAGGGGGACAATATCTGCTAGCGGATTATGTCCGTGGGGACAAAATCTGCGGGGGGACAGAATCTGCTCCGACACCGTCATCCGGCGTATAAACAGGTTGAGGGGCCACCACTTCTTGAGCCGGTTGAATAGGTCTCACCGCCGGTTCATTTAAACCTCGTTGTACCTTTTTACTTCCAATCAAAAGAAATGTTGAGCTCTAACCACTTATGACAGTAATAACGAGCACGCTTACCTAAGCAACGATCCATTAGAAGGCTTAACGGTTTCCAATAAATGCGCAATTCGATGTACTAAAAATCATTTTTAAAATTACCAACGCCCTTTCTTAGTGTTGTGATAGTTGAGGACAGTATTATGTAATACCCTTGAGACGTATCTAAACAACACTTGCTTCTCATTAGTGATAAAATCAACCATGAAGAAATTAAAAACGGCGTCTTGCCCTTAAACCCTCTGCAGTTCCCAGAACTAGCTGATACTCAGACTTTTTTTTTTAAATGTTAGGACCATGAACAGTTTTCATATACAAAAACACAATTCTTGAGTATCACCCTGCAAGTGACCTAAATATTGAAAACCGTGCTGTATAAACATTTATTCGTTAACCCTTTCGCCTCTCCCGCAGAAACATATTATAGTCGGATTGTACACTGAGAGAGCTTCAATTTGATGCCAACAATAGCCATACACGTTCTGTGAGTAGGGAGTTATGAGCCTTCAAAGTGGAAAACAATTAATTATTCATGACGGTGTTAATTCGTAAACCACTCGTGCGATTATAAAAATTAATGCGTTAAAGTAACATCCATATTAGGTCAAGCAAATATGATAAATTGCACACAAATCAGAGGGGTGCACTGTGCAAAAAACCTAGTATACGCTAGCGTATATTTTTGCGTATATTTCGCGTACACCATCAATATACCAAGGGTAGTGTATATTTCGAATATCCACCTGGTATATTTCAAGAATCCCTAGGTGACAATTATTCATTGTGCGTATTCTCGAAATATCACGTATACGCACACCGCAATGAATTATGCAACGCATTCAAATCTAAATAACTTACATGTATAACTTTGATATGAATAATTTGAACCGCTGTATGCCTCCTATGTGAATTCGAACGTAGAGCATTATGGACGTTTACCACTTGAACTATAAGCGTCGGTACGTATCTAAGATATTAATGATGCATGGCATGGGCTTAACAGGTGGGTAAGATAAGTGAGGAGGACAGGAATGGGGGTGTGTATGCCAGGGTTATGTGTTATCGCATGCGTCACTGTTGACCAGTGGGTAGTTTAGGCAACACTAGCTAAGTTAACGAATGCGTAATTGTATGCTGTATACCAGTGGGTCAATGTGTCTACAGGATGGTAGGAAGCATGGGAGGCCATGTTTGACCGGGAGCAATCTTTGTAACCAGCCGGGTAGCCCAGCAGGGTGGTGAATTGGCCGCCCATGCAACCATATATTTGCAGCTCATCATTTATATCAGCCATTGTTTTAAAGTGTGTGAGGGAGCAGGAGAATGGTCAAGATCCCCTGTGAGAAGGACCTAGAGTTACAGAGGTTAGCTGATATGGTTCCTGACAAATAGGCCAACAGTATGTTCACCACTGAAATAGCAGTGAAATAGCAGTGACACCTTGTGGTCTTGGCACTTGCACTGTGTAAAAAGGGTTGTTATACTCGCCTGTATAACATTGTTATACAAGTAGTTATACAGCATTTGTTATACACATTGCATATAATTGTGTATAACTGTGTATAATGGTAGTATGTACTAATTAAAAAACCGCAGTGTAAAAAGGGTTGTTATACTCGCCTGTATATCCGCCTGTATATCATTGTTATACAAGTAACTGTTATACACATTGTGTATAACTGTACACATGTGATGCTAATTTTATACCGCATCATAGCGAGGGCGTAATTCGTTGTTAATTGAGCTATTGGCCATTAATAATGGGCCATTAAATTTAAATTTAAAAAGAAAGATGGCTATACGTGTTCCGAAGAAAGAAATCGCGGAAGGAAAGCGTATATCTGGTTGGTCGGAGTTCTGGCTAAAATGTATGTATACACATACTAGCTTAGTTTATGAATTACGCACATTTGAATTTGATTCGTCTACCGGTACTTGTATACAGTTTCAGTGATGATATGTGTGAAGCCAAAAAGCCCCAAGTTGTGTAGACGTCGCGTTGGATGGAGTGACCACTGAAAGGTAAGCCAATGTAGTTTTGTAATATTTCTGGGTTGTACCATGTATATAAATAATTTATGGTTGTCATACATACTATTATCAGGAACTACGATAGTAGTTCCTATATAGGAATTGACCCGGGTCGTGAATATCATTAAAAAAACGCAACCAGCGTACAACTCGCGTACCAAGAAACGGATAGTTTAGCTCTTTGTTCCTATCGAGCCAGAAGGCAAAGACGGTCATTTTAATGTTTTGTTCCAGTCTTCAAACCGTTTGCTTCAAGAGAACAAAAAAGTTCGTGTTTTACCTCGTCCCCAGGCCAAATCTTCTCCGTCGTCGTCGTCGTCGTCGTCGTCGTCGTCGTCTTCTTCTCGGGTGAGTATAACTCGGGATAGGAATGGTTTTAAAGAGCGCCAATTATACCAATCGCTTTAGAATCTCCTGGAAGAACATCTTCAAGTATCAGAGATATGAATAAAGCTTAAAACGTACATACGTAATCATTACGTAATGCGTAGTGTTTAATAGAAGCGTTCCCATGGCGACATTTACGTATATTTAGAATTGTGCAAACAAAGAGGGGAGCAGATGACGAGTTAGAATTCTCCCGCGTTCCTTACAGTGATCCCAAACAAAGCGGGCGTCTGCTCGTGACGGTAATTGAAGCGGAGGGGGGAGGGGTGGGTGGTGGGGTGGGGGCACTTGCCAGTATAATCGATAAAAAAAAATGATAATTAAAAAATAGAGGAAACAAGTAAAGAAAAACATTCTCTAACGAGAAAGTTGGTGGGATATAGGAATTGGAGGCAATGGTGGTGTTAAAAGGAAGGGAACAAGGTTTTGAGAAAAGGGTAATGAGACAAAAATCCTATATTGAGCACGTGTAAATGTAACAGAACCAAAAGAAGTGCTAAATATAGGATTTTTGTCTCATTACCCTTTTCTCAAAACCTTGTTCCCTTCCTTTTAACACCACCATTGCCTCCAATTCCTATATCCCACCAACTTTCTCGTTAGAGAATGTTTTTCTTTACTTGTAATCAATTTTTAAAAGTCACCTTTTGAAATGGGCTGATTGTAACTGTGGCAACCAGCTCAGTATACACGCCCAGGGTCAGGCTACATGCTGCATATGTGTGTGATTGTGTGTGTGTTGTGTGTGTGTGTGTGTATACATGTGTATGTAATAGTAACATGTATGATATGTGTGTGCATTTGGTACATGTGTGTGCGTGTGTGTTTGTTGTGTGCATGTATGCGCATACATGTGTATGTGAGCATGTATATGTGTACACGTTCAACGTGTGTATATTCACTGATTCAATGTTCCTGTTACATTGGTCATGATGTAATCTGTGCATCAAGCATGCAGGATCGGTGCTCTGGGTACATTGCATGTATATGTGTGTTCTGAGTTATTGGTGAGACAAGCGTATGCCGTTTGACAGTCTGATGCACATGAACAATGGCCTCCTTGATAATAATGTGCTCACCTCATGCTGTCATCATGTGCTCACCTCATGCTGTCATCATGTGCTCACCTCATGCTGTCATCATGTGCTAACCTCATGCTGACATCATGTGCTCACCTTATGCTGTCTCATCTGCTCACCTCGTGCTGTCATCAATCCTCATGCTGTCATCATGTGCTAACCTCATGCTGTCATGTGCTAATCTAATGCTGTCATCATGTGCTCACCTCATGCTGACATCATGTGCTCTCCTCATGCTGTCATCATGTGCTCACCTCATGCTGTCATGTGCTCACCTCATGCTGTCGTCATGTGCTCATCTCATGCTGTCATAATGTGCTCACCTCATGCTGTCATGTGCTCACCTCATGCTGACATCATGTGCTAACCTCATGCTGTCATGTGCTCACCTCATGTTGTCATCATGTGCTCACCTCATGTTGTCATGTGCTCACCTCATACTGTCATTATGTGCTAACCTCATGCTGTCATGTGCTCACCTCATACTGTCATCATGTGCTAACCTCATGCTGTCATGAGCTCACCTCATGCTGTCATCATGCGCTCACCTCATGTTGTCATCATGTGCTATCCTCATGCTGTCATCATGTGATAACCTCATGCTGCCATCATGTGCTCACCTCATGCTGACATGTGCTACCCTCATGTTGTCATCATGTGCTAACCTCATGCTGTCATGTGCTCACCTCATACTGTCATCATGTGCTAACCTCATGCTGTCATCATGTGCTAACCTCATGCTGACATGTGCTACCCTCATGTTGTCATCATGTGCTAACCTCATGCTGTCATGTGCTCACCTCATACTGTCATCATGTGCTAACCTCATGCTGTCATCATGTGCTAACCTCATGCTGTCATCATGTGCTCACCTCATGCTGTCATGTGCTCACCTCATGCTGTCATCATGTGCTCACCTCATGTTGTTATCATGTGCTAACCTCATGCTGTCATGTGCTCACCTCATACTGTCATGTGCTCACCTCATACTGTCATGTGTTCACCTCATACTGTCATCAGGTGCCTGATGAAGATGGTTTGGTATTTAATGCTAGCATTCCTACTTACCCTAATCACCTAATAATGTCTACTAAACCACATCACATGATCTTAACACTCACCTTGCATGCACACACATGCGCACACACATACACACATACACACATACACACATACACACACATACACATACTTGAAGTTGCCAAGGGGTAATACACTCACACAGTTGGTGGGATGGCTGCTTTGCCACACCCCATGATGAGGCTACCATGATGCATGTAGCCACAGTCTTGATAACTGGGGCACTCCTGCCAAAGGGGAGGGTTGGTGGACTAACTGTGGGCTGTTAGCACTGAAGTTTGATTGCTTTGGTGTCACTCTGAAGTTTTTATAGTTCACTGTGTGATGTTTAGTCAGACCCAGGCAGCAATATGTTTTGGTGCCTAGCTGTGTAGGGCTTTCATTGTTCTGTGAACATTCTTACATGTAGTGGTTGTATTGAAGGACCTTTTGGGAGGATATTGGCATGTGTGCAGCTACATACATAGGGTACGCATGTGTGTGTATCTGTGTCTGCATGTCACTAGGAGAAGAAAGCACAATTCTGTCAAGATGTGTGTCTGCATTTTATACCAGTATGTGCATGTGCATCCACATATGTTTACAATTGTCTGTATGTGCTTATATCTGTGTGAGTAGGTGAAGATGCTTAGAATGTGGTTTGAAAGAGGCGAATGTGATTTTGGAGCATTCAGAATGAAAATGTTTAGCTAGAGGCTTGGCGCTTGGAGGTGGTACCAGTATTACTGCCATTTAGTAGCTGAGTGCACTAAGAATCTATCCTTCTCAATAGTCTTCATCCAAATTGTATGTATGGTATGTTTGCATGGTGTGATATCTTTAAATGATATATTTTCACCCTGATAGGATCAAGCCTTACATCAATTGAATGAAACTGAAAGATCTGATGTGAACTTACATTTGTTGTATTGTTACATCTTTACATGTACATGTTGAGTACTATTCTATCTCCACTTGTGAGACTAGCTGGGTGTAACCGAACGTTTCCATACATGTACATGTCATGTTAATGTACATACATAGAAGTCTTACAAAGGGGTGTGGCCATATATTACTATATAGCAATGACACAGTACACTTTTTCTATGTCTAATACGGTCATGTGATCAAATGGATCAGGATAGCGGCCAGACCTGGTGTGCATCAGATTGAATCTTTTTTATGAAATCAGGGTATCCTGATTCTATTTGATGCACATTGGTCTGGTCGCTACCATGTTTCTATTTGATGCTCACTAGGATCTGGTTGATACCACAATCCTATCAGCTGCACACCAGAGAATGGCCAATAGCTTTATTTGATGCACACCAGGTCTGGCCGCTAATATGATTCTGTCTGATGCACACTGCTACCATGACCCTCACATTAGGAATTGCCACGTACTAGCATATCAAGTAATGCGAGCAGCAGTCCCTGGTGTGCATCATATAGAATCATGTTAGCAGCCAGACCTGGTGTGTATCAAATGGAATCATAATAACTTGTCTGCATCAAGTAAAGACACGCTAGTGGCCAGTCGCTGTTATACATCTGGTAGGTTTGTGATATCGATCAGACCCTGGTGTGCATCAAATAGAATCATGTTAGCAAACTGACCCAGTTTGCATCAAATTGAATCATTAAATTCTAGTAGTGGCCAATCCCTGGTGTGCATCTAATAGAATCTTGGTAGCGACCAGACCTGGTGGGCTTCAAATAGAATCAGGATAGCGGCCAGACTTGGGTTTGCTTATTTGCATCAAATAAAGTGGCAGTCCCTGGTGTGCATCTAATAGAGTCATGTTCGTAGGTGTGCATCAAATAGAATCATGTTAGTGGCCAGACCAGGTATTATAATACAGTCTTGTGTACATCAAATAAGTCATTTCTAAGTTGCTTTTGAAACCCCACTCTGAGCAGAATAAATACAGTGTGTACGAGGCTTCTTGTCAAATGAATGTAACGCGCATGCGTAGACTCTTCAAAGCCGCATGCATATATGGGTCATCGTCGGGAAATCTACTGCAACTATAACCGTACGTTCCTATCATCCAGAAGAAATATCTTAGGTGGGTCTTCAAGTAAATTGAGGGACTAGTGGCTAATTCCCAAGTCTCTCCTCTAACAGGTCCCCGAGAAACGATGAAGTCATGTCGTCACAACAGAACCTACATGTATATCGATACTAGTACGATGATGACGAAGAAGACCGCGCCAAACCCTAGGTCCTAGGCAGCATGGCGATGCTGTTGGCACGGTCCGTTACACTACTGCAGGAGGTTGCGAAACTACAGATCCAAAACTGTCTCAAAGCGATGCTGTAAGACCAACTCGAGGGAAAAGGACATCACTTTCTGTACAGGTACAGTAACGTTATATCGGCTTTTTTTTTCCTACTAGAATCCAGCTGAAGTCTCGAAGCGTAAGCAGTGATCATCACCTTTTTTTTCTCGATCAAATTTAGAGACGTCATAAAAACTAGCAAAGGCAGAGCGGGTAAGAGATTGCGTTTTCATTCACACTTGCTGTTTATCAGTGTCTGTTGTCAGAATTGACAAATTATACGAAGAGCGGAGATAGAGAAGTAGCGGATTGCTTTGGAGTATAAGGTAATGGCTTCGTTTGTTTTAACTCTGTATATTCCCTGCAGCTAGACAAGGAAACTTCAGATTCAGCTGAGCTTGTCAAGCAATCCCGCCGTCAGTGTAGGCCTCTGTTTGCATTTGTATCGTATGGATGCTCTATTTTGCTGTAGCTATATGGACTATGGTGACAGTACAGGGAAGCAGTTTGAAGCCTACGCTCAACTACTGCCGCACGTTTCGTTAGAAGAGGTTGCAATGGATTTCTGAGCAACTCGTGGCAACGGCGGGTTGGAGGGCCACTACTGGAGTATCTCCTTCCTGGATGGCTGGAGAGCTTGAACGTTGTCTATTGATTGTATTGCTTTATTTAATATTGATAATAATTTTAATACAGTATACAACGAACATAATCGGGTAGCGTACCCAATACAGTATACGGTCAACGTAGGTACAGTGTAGTATCCGGAGACATTAATTAGAGAATCCTCCATAAGCGCACGTGATACATTTGAGGATACTCGAAATATACGCAGTGCGAAATTGGTTCTATACGCAAAATATACCAGTGGGATATTTCGCGTATACGCACGCGTATATTCATGCGTATACTCGAAATATACGCAAAATATACAATAGCGTATATCCTATTTTTTGCACAGTGGTGCTGTCCAATTCCTTCCTGATAGCCCATGGAATGACCCTTTAGTTATGTGACACACGTTTGGTTAAACTGGTCAGAAGCCATACCCTAATGACATAAGGTCATGTTAATACTAGAAACAGTAGAAGACCATCGTTACAGCAACTCTTGTGCACGGGGTCATGTAATATTTGTGGGCGTGTCCACACGCACTATTTGAATAAATGTGAATCAAGTTGTGAGGTTTACGATGCATGCGTGTCTGCTTTCACGCCACGGGAGGTGAAGGGCTAGCCCCTCAGAGGGGATATCAGTAGACAGAGAGATGGCAGATGGTTGTCGATTTTATTGGACAGCTCCTTCTGTAGGATAGGGAATGTGAATATCTCCTTAGTGCTGACTGCCTTGGATGAAGGAATGAGGGAGATAAACAACTCTACTGCATACGTTAGGTGATCTTGGGTCATGGGACCAGAGCCAGAGGAGCTCAGAGAGGCAATGTATGCTGCTGGTGAATGCCTGCCAAGGGAGTGCATGCTCAGACCACCTCTACATGAGCTTAACTCTGCCTGCTGCCGGGCCTGATTGGATGTGTCAATGTACTGCTGTGCATCTGGAGAATTAAGGCAGTACAGATGTCGTGATTAAAGGCCTCAGGGGCTGATATGGCTTGGGAGGGTGGTGTGCAGCGAGGAAGGCGGACCAGTATGCAGAATCCCACACACACTGAGGTAGGAGAGAAAAGGCTAAGTACTTGTTCAACTGCGCCTACTTGTTCAGCTGTAGTGTAAAAATAATAACATAAATTTAAGAACACAGTATGAGTAGGTGGACCCTGCGACGGTGTGTCTTGCGGCGGGTTACTGCATCAACACAAATAAAGGCGTTTGCAGGTGAGTGCATGGTGGCCAAGGGGATCAAGCACTCTCCCAGGACAGAGGGGACAAATTGAGCCACCTGAGGTGTCTGGGCCCAGCCACCAGTTGGTGGCCACCTGGAACTCTGAGGGCTGGAGATGAAGGGCTAGCCCGTCAGAGGGGATGTCAGTAGACAGAGAGATGGCGTGCTCTATCTGCAGTGATACGTAGCGACCAATATAGGTGCAAAATATAGGACTGCTTACGGTACACTGTTGCGCCGTGCTCTCTTCTCTAATAGTAAGTGGATCTGTATTACATCCATGGATAAAGTTAGTTGTACCCATGAATATAGCTATCAATGATTACACACACTGAACCCGCCAGCAGTATTTACCGCGCCGATGGTTATTTTCATGTAATAACTTTGCAAGAACCGAAACAGTAAATGGGTCGTTGCAGCAATAAGGGCATATTTTTTCAAGTTGTCAAATTATTTCATTTTCTAAGAGACACCTAGTACCTATATCCTCTATAACAGGCGCGCCATGGAAATTAGTCGGTCTAACATGGCATTACAGTGGCCTGAATTTAAAATTACGCGTACATTTCACATGCGTCAACTTTTTAAAAAGTCAGAGGCGGATCCGGGGGGGGGGGGGGGGGGGGGGGGGAGCAGCACCGGGGGCCCGTGCCCCCCCCCCCCCCCCCCCCCCCCCCCCCCCTTTTTGTTCGTCTAATTATCATAGTCGCGCAATATAGCGATTTTGAACGTACAGCTACCAAAAGCGTCCGCCCCTCCTCCCGCACCCACCCCCTTTCGGTGAACCACGCCCATTTCTCACTTATATAACTTTTCATTATTGGTGCCCCCCCCCCCTCCCTTTCAAAATTCCTGGATCCGCCCCTGAAAGTTCCTTCCTGGAAATTTTGTAGTATGCGCTAGGTCCCTTATCACTGCCCCGATTCCAAATAGTGGTCCGTAAACTGCACAGACTTCAACTACTACTATCTTCATATTTTGCAGTGATTTATAGACGTTACCTACGCCTGACCGCCCTAGCTGTTTGAAGTAAGGGGTAGCGAACATTCATACCTGGAGAAGGTATCTAGCGCTATACTCGATAAAACTATATGCAGTGTGAATTGCTATGAAATTCATAATTAACTTTAATTTTTCACCATACATGGACTCAACAAAACAATATATGGTCAAAATATATTCTCAACCCCCCGCCCCCTCCCCCCCCCCCCCTCTCTTCTGTATCCGCTCCTGCGGTTTACGACACACCCCATTCCAAAAATTACACTGACATGTATTATGATCGTGACGCACATGTGCATACCATGCATGGGAGTAGACAGCTCTTCATGCATGCACGCAAGAACGCCCGTACCTGTTACACGTACACATGCAGCAATGAAGGCGTCTAATTGCACGAATCAAACACTTTAACCATGCACTGAAGAATTCATTATCTGAAGAAGCAATAAAGTATACTGGATATATGGTATACAGACAATGCGAAAATCTTATGGCCAGTTTGAAAACATCCTGTCATGCATGGCGTGGTATAGCATTAATTAACGCCTACTACTTTTTATTTTTCGGGCCGGATATTTTTCTACAACAAACTCACAAAGGAATTAAATTTCAGAAAGGTTGACATTGCTGTCAACAATTTACAAAGTCGATGCAAAAAGATGCTCTGACCTGCCTATGGTGCCATGAGGGGGAATCCCGAAGGCATATGTGGCTGAGAGCTTCTCATGGACTCAGGCTACTTCGAGCTCCCCCACCTAGCCTCCTGCCACAGAAGGTGGAGTGCCCTCTGCCCTCCTTGGAGGACACCGAAGCAGAGTGACATGGAGGTGTTTGATGGTAGAATCATGCCTGATACATCAGGGACCTGCGTCAGCTGAAGAAGTTCTTAGTCTCACTCATATTCCACTCACTTATTTGGTGACAAGATGGTTCAAGATGTGCTGCACAAGAATGAGACCAAGAGTAGTGACATGGTGTACTTAATGAGAAAGGTGGTCTCATTCCATAGGAGCATTGTACAGCCATCTTGCTCTTATGGGGGATGACCATGTCAAAGGGTACAGGGTCTTTACATGTCCAGAATTTTGTACATCTGTGCGCAACTTGGCTTGCGATTGTGACACAAAAATTCTGATTTCATCGTTAAACTCAATGGACATTTAGAAAATTATCTGGTTATTAAAATATTATTTTCACCTGGTTATAAATTAATTGTAATTCTACATGGCAGGGAAGTTATCCCATTCGCCTGAGTGAGTCCATCATTCATGCCATTGATCACCATGGCATCCTGTTTTGTGCTCCTGCCCATTCAACAGCGCTTTGTAAGAAACATTACAAAGACATGTCCACATTTGATACATTTCATATACAAACATACAAACTTGTGTCAGCACCATACCAACGCCACACCACAACTTTACAGTCTGCACATACTGTAGCAAGCCTTATATGATGAACACACAAAGCTTTACATTTGAGTAGTGGTTCTCCTGGTGGATGTAGGAAGGGTGACAGGCACAGTCCATGAGCTACATCACAAGTATGGTGGGTCCAGTCCCTGATCCATACCAGGCAGTCATGTAGGTAGCCCACTGAGTCTGGAACCAGAGCTGCTGGCAGATCACCTGGGTATGCCTCCACTCAATATTCAGGGGAAATTTTTTCTGACTGGTCAATCTGATGGGAAAAGGGGAGGGGGGGGGGGGGGAAGAGGGAAGGCTCTGTGAGTACTGTACCAGAAAATCTGGCTGGATGTTCTTCTCATCACTGCCGCCCCCTCCCCATCAAATCACAGTGATGGGGAAAAGAGAGCAGTACTGGAGAGGAGGGACTGATGGGGAAGAGGGGGAATGGTACAGCACAAAAAAAGCCTGACATCTCTTGAGCAATGTAGTCCACATTGTTATTATCTAGGAGCACGTTGGTGGCTCCACCTTTCTTACTGCAGTGACGATGTCCCAACATGTAGGGACACAGGTAAAGTATAGGAGATGTGTGCGGTCTCAATGCGGGAGGGGGTGGACATTTCATCTCCCTTAACTAAAACCACACCACTTCCTTCTACATCCCTTAACTAAAATGACTTGAAAGGGTCAGGGAATGCAGGAGAGTTTAAAACACTATGAGTGAGGACCAATGGACACATACATGTAGGACCAATGGACACATACATGTAGGACCAATGAACACATACATGTAGGACCAATGGACACGTACATGTAAGACCAATGGACACATACATGTAGGACCAATGAGCACATACATGTAGGACCAATGAACACATACATGTAGGACCAATGGACACGTACATGTAGGACCAATGGACACGTACATGTAGGACCAATGGACACATACATGTAGGACCAATGGACACATAAGTGTAGGACCAATGGACACATACATGTAGGACCAATGGACACATACATGTACATGTAGGACCAATGTACATGTAGGACCAATGGACACGTACATGTAGGACCAATGGACACATACATGTAGGACCAATGGACACATAAGTGTAGGACAAATGGACACATACATGTAGGACCAATGGACACATACATGTAGGACCAATGGACGCATACATATAGGACCAATGGACACATAAGTGTAGGACCAATGGACACATACATGTAGGACCAATGGACACATAAGTGTAGGACCAATGGACACATACATGTAGTGCTAATGGAGACATACATGTACCTCCAAATGATGGTATACGTAAGTAATAAACTCTGTACTGCAGAGGATAGGTGTTGTACCCTATCCCCCATGGAGCTGCCATGGTAATGGTGATGAGCTCACAGACCACGTATCCAGGTATCTTCAGGGCAGGAGAGGGAGAAGTGTGTGGATGGTAACAAATGTAGAAGGGGGAGAAGGAAAAAAGGGGTGGAGAAAGAGGTGGAGGAAGAGAAGAAACACAGCAGTGGAACTTGTGGTTGCACAAGATGTCATACTTTAATAATCATAATTAAGGAACTATAATATGGCCTACTACAGCGCAGTACAAGTTCAGGCTTGTGAAGTAGGTATTAAGAGGAAGTGTACACACACACACACACACACACACACACACACATACACACACACACGCATACGCACACGCGCACGCGCACGCGCACGCGCACGCGCACGCGCACGCGCACACGCACACGCACACGCACACGCACGCACGCACACACACACACACACACACACACACACACACACACGCACACGCACACGCACACACATACCTGAGAGGAGGAGGTACAAAAGGAATGTGCACGCACATACCTGGGCTGGGATGAGGGCAGTTGGCATAGAGAAGTGGAAAATCACAAAAGACCTTTTAATATGGGGAGGTGTTGCCATAGATAACCGCTTCCAATAGCTACACCATGGGAATCTAGAAGGTCGCTGTCAGCATAGATTATTTAGACAGGGATTGGAAACGGATCACGTGCACGCCAATTAACAGCTCCATCTGTGTTATAGCGGAAGATAGGTTATTG
Source organism: Eunapius fragilis (assembly GCA_963681505.1). Lineage (NCBI taxonomy): Eukaryota > Metazoa > Porifera > Demospongiae > Spongillida > Spongillidae > Eunapius > Eunapius fragilis. Next base: position 2,214,543 of record OY811990.1, read on the forward strand.
TAGTAGTTATTAAGTCTGGAATGGCCGAGTAACAGTAAAGGACCTTCAAACCCCGTTAATACTATCTACAAAAGTAGCCACAGGCCCAGAAATGACAGCAGTCTTACTCTATTCGTGCCGTGTCCCAAATGATTGACGCGATGTTCGATGTAAGCCAACTTTTTATAACCTCATACCAACACTCCCTGGCTTAGTGCATAGTCCAGTTCTGTCGCAAAATGAGTGCACTAGAGGATAAAACCTTCAAACCCCGTTAATACTATTTTTAAAAGAAGCTATACGCCCAGAACTGACAGTATTCTATTCGTGCCGTGTCCCTAATGAATGACCCAAGAGTCGATGTAAAGCCAACTCTTTATAACCTCATACCAACACTCCCTGGCATAGCCCATAGTCCAGTTCTATCGCAAAATGAGTGCACTAGAGGATAAAACCTTCAAACCCCGCTAATACTATATACAAAAGTAGCTATACGCCCAGAACTGCCAGTACGGCCTAGTCTATTCGTGCCGTGTCCCTAATGATTGACGCGATAGTCGATGTAAAGCGAACTTTTTATAACTTCATACCAACACTCCCTGGCTTAGTCCATAGCCCAGTTCTATCGCAAAATGAGTGCACTAGAGGATGAAACCTTCAAACCGCGTTTACACTATTTACAAAAGTAGTTACACGCCCAGAACTGACTGTATGTCTAAAACGCTGTTTCGTGTCACTTTATGTTTTCAAAGCTAGGGAAAAGGGCAAAACCTATCCAGTTCTATTCAGATTGCTACGAAGAGCTTGTATACAAATAATCAAGGTCAAAAAACGTAGAGAACAGTTTTTGCACGCCCAGAGAGGATTGACATAGCTTCATTTCTCAGTTTTTATTAAAAACTCCCGAAGATTCGTTCACTAGAACTTCAAACATGTTTCTAGACAAACCTTACCTTTCATGAGTTGGGTGGAATACATTCGAGACTCTACATGATACGGATTTCACCAAAACCAGCTATAAGATATTTTCCCGCCAAACCCAAAAGGTGCTATCCATTATAACATTGACGGCGCATACCCTTCTACCGTAAAATGTATGGCTCACGTGACCCGTTTCCAATCCCTGTCTACACAGCCAAATTTATACAATCTGTACCAGATATGATCTTGCCACCATACTCTGATCAGACACAATTATCAGTCTGAACCAGGTATGATTGCAAGTAATAATGTGGTCCAGAATGATACGACGACCGCAAACAGAATAATGGCACATTCTGGTACATAAAAGCAACAATATGTCCCAGACTGGCGATCATATCAGTATCTGACTGATTACAACATGTACCAGAGGCAGAGTATACGTACAAATAGGTATTATTTCAAACATTACACGTGTCAGTTGTAATTCCAATTCGTGCTCGCCTGTATACATGTACCGGCCATGTCTAAGCGTAAGTTAAGTCTTAGTGTACGTGTATGCTTGCTGGGTAAATCGACGTTCAGGGTGTACTTTACTTTACACGCCTCCATAGTTTCCGATTCACTTTTTAATACATCCAGGAGTCTTTTAACACATATACACACTGAATAGACAAAGCTGCAGCCTGCAGCTAGGTATGTAAATAAGTATTGTCGTTGTAAGGAAGCTATGTAACCTCAATAACATGTGACCCAGCAAGCTTGATTCACCCACTACCGTGATTCATTAGCGTGCATACACGCGCACGTAAGCACACATTACACACACACACACACACACACACACACACACACACACACACACACACAGCACAGCCAATATTCCCTTCTTCCTTCGCTGTGACTGCAATCGTGTGCTTTTCTTTCCCGCAATGTTCCATGCGTAACGGTTGATATGGCCGGGGGTTCAGGGAGAAGGAGTTATTTCTACTGAAGTGAAATGGGTAAGGGGTTTTTCGCACTATCTGATGGTTACTGTTGTATTTTATTTCATTTCAGTATTACGTTGTGCCTTGTGGAGAGAGTTTCAAGTATCAGAGTTTTGATAAGCGCCATCTTGAGAGCCATTCTCACAGGGTTTTTGCTTTTGTTGAAGAGGCGCGTTTGTGTGGAACAGTACCACTGTGCAGAGGTTGGCTAGTGCATTATAAATCTGGAACATAAATGTACAAACGTACAGGCAGACAATCAGACAATCCGTGCATTAATGAGTGGTGTGGTGAATGTGAACCTATAATGTCAGATTGTAAGTTGCTATTCAAGCATAATAATTTTTATTTATTATTTTCTCCCTTATATTCAAAGGGAGAGAAGATCCTATCGTTTGTTTGGTTCATTCTCAAGCAGATGGGAATTTCAGTCCCTAGTCTTGCCAGTGTCAAACAAGTTACCCAATATTGTAACACTCCTGTTAAAGTAGGTTGTGTTGTAGCAATCAATAATTACACAGTGCATCGGCTGAACATAGTCTCATTTGAAAGGCAAAACACATACACGTAAGTATGTACATGCATGGTCACTAAACATATCATAATGTTATATTTCAGAGAGATTTACCATGGAAGTGTCTGGAACACTGACTCTTGCTTTCTTGCACCCAGGGTTAAACTCTCTGATGGCAAGTCAATCGCTTCGAGGGATTGTGTTTATCTTGCTTCTTGCTGAGTTGGGAACAGTTGTAGGGGTGGTGGTGAAGTATTTCCATGCAAGAACTCCTTGTGCTGGAAGAGCTATTTACCACCTGGAACACCAAGAAAGGTATGCACACAATGACACATGTACATATATAACATGTACTCATTTGCCTAGGCATCAAAGTGCTCATGCAATCTGTCAGAGTTGCCGCTTGTTTCTACTGGAAGACATGCAACTACCCTCAACAAGTTGTTGCAGTGCAGACCAAGTGATAGAGCACCATGCTATCATGTCACAGCACAAGTGTTTGGTAAATTCAGAGGACTACACAGAGCTTGTAGCACCACAGTGCAATGTAAGATCTATGCATAGTGTTGGGGCGGTTTTTATTACCTTCTCTTATACTAAATTTTAGATGCTGTATGGAATCTTGTTTTAAGTTGCAAGATGGAGGTGTGGTGTGTGCTTTCAGAAACTGCAGTCACAGGATGGTGCAAGGCCCTTTGTGAATGAGTATGACTGTCCCCTGCTGGAGCTGACCAGAACCATTTTCGCCACATCTGGGAGAAACGTATTCCAAGCAGTCTTGGTTGTCCCATGAATGTGGTGCTAGCTGTTGCTCTGAGGAAGCACTACTGATCATGACAATTGAGAACGTTGAATGGCAAGAAATTACTTGGACAAAACTTATTTTGAACATGACTGGAGCAACACTTTGTATTCCTACAATGTTTATTGTGTACTACGATACGTCAAGAGTGGTAAAAATAACCTCTTCCGTACAAGGAAAACCGCCATATGAATTACGTTATTAGTAACTGTAAACACTTCCATACATGGAAAATAAATTTATGTTAGCGTATGTTATCATTCTGATCCAAAGCCGTTGTACAATCTGATTTAGGCTGTTACGACAGTCTCGGACAGTCGACTTGTCTACATACCTTGTACCAGATTGTTCACAACCTTGTATACCATATATGTTATCATATATGGTGTGTGTATGGGTACAGTCTGGGTCAATAAATAGAATTTGGCTGTGTAAATAATCTATGCTGTCAGCTCCTAGTTGAAACTGACGAGGAGATCGCGCGCTACCTACATCTAGCCACTACTGCGGAGGGAACACATCCAGAATCGTAGGCCTATTGCTGTCTTACTTATACACTTATATTAACCTTATGTGATGCCTTAATTCAGTTAAAACATATTTATGTCCATAATGTCCATGGGGTAGACCGAGGACTACTGTACTCCGCATTTGACGGACCATAAACTTCAAACAGCCTAGGACTTTTATTAGCCTCAATATCACATACCAATCAAGCCATAGCTCGTACATATTAATCCAAACACATGCATTCAGACCCAAACAAAGAGCATACCAAATTTGCGTGCAGTCGAGTTCGTTACTTCCAGTGTGGCCAAAACTGAACGCCAACCACTGATGCATGCTATGATATTTATGCACCTATCATTGTTACGTGAGACCCCCCTCCCCTGGGGCGAAGTCGGGATTAGGTGGGGATTTGACGCGTGAATATTATTACTGGCCACACGTTTGACCATAGTCGGGCACGCGTTTGACCTTTTATCAGACCACGTAGTATAGACATTTGACCGGTTATAAACCCCAAACCAGGGGCAGTTTGCTTTAATAAAGGTCAAATCCCTCCCAATGCCCCAGGGGGGGGGGGGGGGGGGGGGGGGGTCTCACGTAACAATGATAGGCGCATTAGTGGTCATTGATAGTTAGTAAAAGACTCTCAATAGAACCGTGGTCATGTGTGCATTGTGCCTATCTTAAAAAGTGAATGTTCATGATGGTTGTGAATGCTCATGACGCTAGAAACTTCCATATAGGATTTGACCCTGACTATGAACTCATCAAAAATACGCAACCCGTCTCTAATAAGACTCCCGACGATCGGATCGTTTAATTAGCTTGTATAGCAATCGAACTAGAAGTCAGAAATGAGCAGTTTTGTCTTTGTTTTATGTCACAGAACTGCGCGGTTGTAGAGAACAAAAGGGTATTGCCCGTCCTCGTACCCAGTCTAGGAAAACAGTTCACCTTTGCAAAGATAATTTGCAATTGGATTTAGATTTACTTTATATGCAGGCATCCACCATCCTACTGCCGTCCATGCTCCAAAGACCATGAGGGGTACGTTGAATTGCTTTTGCCGAACATGTTCTCCGTCTTCGATTCTCCTTCTTGGCAACGCACATGAAAATTTCACCAATAGCTTCAGAATAGGCTGGAAGAGCCGGTTTCATATATGTTAAATAAATCGACTGTACGGACGCATAATTAGATAGCTTGTAAAACGTAATTTTAGATATCTAAAAATAAAATGTTTGTATAAATAGCGAAGAACTAGAGTAAACGCTTTGGTGCTTCAATCATCGTTTGGTGTAACCTCTTTTGTTAGTGAAGTTGTTTTTCTCAAAATGCTTTCACGTCAGGAAAAGAAAAGAGCGAAACTACGTGTGAAGTACCTTCAAGTCAGGACGATGTTTTAGTATCGGCACGGGCATCCTACAGCGATACATAATATTCACAGTGATTTCAGTGATTTGGGTATTTTAAAAAATCAAGACTAGTAACTAAAATCATTTTCTACGAGAAAGTTCGTGGTATATATAGGATTTGAAGACAACTGGTGGTGTAAAAAGCAAGGAAACAAGGTCTTATCAGAAGGAAAAATGTAACAGTCCTATATTTAGCACATTTCTAGGGCTTGTGTTGTTTGTGTGCTAAATATAGGACTATGACATTTTCCCTTCTGATAAGACCTTGTTTCCTTGCTTTTTACACCACCAATTGCCTTCCGATTCTATACACCACTCGTAGAGAATGTTTTAAGTTACTTGTAACAAGTAAATAAAAACCTTCACAATGAGAAAGTTGGCGGGATATAGAATTTGAAGGCAATGGTGGTGCAAAAAGCAAGGAAACAAGAGTCTGTAATAGCAAGGGAAAAATGTCATAGTCCTATATATTTAGCAGCCCGTTTGTAGCATATACTATGTTCGTGTGCTAAAAATAGGACTATGACATTTTCCTTTACTATTACAGACTCTCGTTTCCTTGCTTTTGCTTCAAATCCTATAGAGGGTTCTCAGAAATGGTACGTGACCATGGTAACCACAATAGCCGCCATCTTGACAGAGTGGCTTAAATGGAAATGTATGGAGTGATAGCGTGCGATTCACAGTATTTCAAGTCTTTGGACCCGGAATCAAAGAAAAGAAATAGAACTAAGCTTTCTTGTATAGGTTTTATAGATCCTTATTCTGATTTTGGGGTCAATGATCCTTTTACTGGTGACGACGACATACTCCCGGCTGTGAGCTATCCGGATATCGTCAACTATTTGCTATTTACTCCAAGTGCGTATACGTCGGAAGACATGAAGAGCTATAAGAGCCTACAAGCATACAATCAGGTTGTCGAAGGCTGGGTGCGTAATGTTCTAACGATGGAAATAAACAATCTACGAGTTGTTAAAGGACAAGTAAGCTAGTTACATAATATAATTAGACTATATTGAGCTTATATTGTTACAGGTTTATCACTCACAAAAGCTCAAAGAGAAGCCTTTGAAACCTTGGATAATTGCTCAACAGGATGGGAAAGTTATCTCAGCCCATTGTGACTGCTTGGCTGGCCTTGGTGAGGCTTGTACCCATGTTGCTGCCCTGCTCTTTTGGGTTGAAGTTCGTTTAATATGAGGAACTCACAAACAGTAACTGGTGAAAAGGCCTACTGGATGGTGCCAACTAATGCACCAGGAGACAATGCTATGTTGCCACTTAGAGACATTGATTTCACTTCTGCAAAAACTAAGAAAATTATTCTTGAATCCGCCATCAGCAGTGTTCAGGAATGTCCATCAACTTCACACCGGACATCCAGAAAGTCAAATCCGTCCACACAGGATGAGCTGCATGAGCTCTTCTCTACTTTGAGTACTTGTACTCACAAGGCAGCTATTCTTGCTGTATTACCTGGTATCAGTCATCAGCTCAAACCACGGTCATTATGTAAGGATTTCCCCAATGTATTAACAAATTTATTTCAACCATGCAGAATGCATTTGACCATTGATGAACTCATAATTGAATGTGAACAAATCAACATTGAAGTGAGTCAAGAACAAATCTACTGTGTTGAGCAGGAAACCCGTAGTCAGTGTAAAAATCCTTTGTGGTTCAAATTTCGTGTAGGAAGGATAACTGCATCACTTATGAAACGTGTTTGTAAAACAGACCCTGATAAGCCTTCACAATCACTTGTAAAGCAAATCTGTTATCCGGAACTTATAAAATTTACTTCCAAAGCTACTCAATGGGGATGCAACCATGAGAACGTAGCCCTAGATTTTTATACATCTAAAACACAGGTTCATCATGAGAATTTTATGGTTGAAGATTGTGGCTTCTGTATAAGCCATCACTTTCCTCACATTGGTGCATCTCCTGATGCTATTGTACAGTGTGATTGTTGTGGAAAGGGCTGTGTCGAGATTAAGTACCCCTACTGTACAAGAGACAAGTGTGTGCTAGATAATTCTTTGGTTCTGTCAATATCAGATGAAAAGGTAGAACTGAGAAAAGATCATGCTTATTTCTACCAGATTCAGACACAACTTTTGGTCACTGATTTAGAATATTGCGATTTTGTACTCTGAACGAAGAAGGACTATTTCATTGAAAGGGTAGAGGTGAATGATACTGCTAGAGATGAAATACTTCAAAAATCTCTTGTATTTTTCAAGAAAGCCATTTTGCCAGAATTAGTAGGAAAGTGTTTTTCAAGAACATGTGGTGATGAACATAGACTTGTATCCAATTCTACTGAAGAAGAATGCACACAAGAAGAGTTGTGGTGCTACTGCAAGCAGCCTGAAAGTGGCACAATGATTTGGTGTGATGGTAAAAAGTGCAAAATTCAGTGGTTCCATCTTGAATGTGTTAAAAAAGAACAAGTACCTGCGGAAAGTGGTTTTGTCCAGATTGTTGTTCCAAACAGACAAAACTATTGTAATTATACTGAACTTTATAACTGATTTATTTAATTAAATTGAAACTTGTACATGTATGTATGTATATTTCACTGAATGTTGTAAATTGAATGATGAATGTGTACTTGTCTAATCCAATGGTTCAACAGAAGGAGACATATTAGTTAAAGCACAGCAAACGTGTACAATCTTGTCCAATGTGGCAATTCCATCTTGGTCTTTAACTAAGAGGTCAAGAGGAGCTATGTCTCTTAGAATTGTATATTTTTGGCGTAACAATCCTATCACACGTTCAATGTGAATTCGAACATTGGAAATCCGTCTCGATTGTTCTACTTCAGTTGGTGGCAATTGCTGCTTTCCTTTAGTAAATGAAGGCATTATAATATACTAGCACCCACACTTCCAACAGAATCAGCAACATTAAACCCTCTATCAGCCATTATACAATCGCCTGGTAGGAGCTTATTAAGGAGGCCACAGTTCTCTGTTACAAATTTATCACTGGCTCTTCCACCATATCCTTGTGAAATGAAACTGATCAAACCTTGTGGTGCGATACCAATTAAGTACTTCACTGTGTTATGGTGTTTATAAGTGCTCCAGGCCAGTGCTCTGGCTCTAAGACTTGAAGGTCTTTCTATAAATATCTCGAAACAATCTATAATGACAGATATTGTAGTTCCATAATTTGCTCTGAAGCACATTGGTGTGGTCTCCTGTAATTGCTCACGATCAGGCCAATACACCAAAGGTGACAACTTTGTATATAGTGTGTCTGTCATATCCAAGTATATACGAGAAGCTGAGGAACGATGAATATCAAATCAATCTGATAGGTCTTGCAGTGGAACATTCAGCCTCATCCGCATGAGACACAAAACCAATTGCTGAAATGAAGATAAACAATGTCTAGGTATGATGTCCTGTCCAAGTATTTTATGAAGTCCTAACAGTGTGACGTAGGTTGGCAATCCAGTATAGTAGAGTACTCTGTCATCATCTCCTTCAAAGAATTGCTCAGAGTAACAATTCTTTTTTCCAAAGCCATCTTTAACTCCTTGATAGTATCTTCATACTTTTTCCATTCTTCTTCCATTCCTGTTAGATGCTTTGCTGAGAAATCTGTCTGGCATGAAACATTATCCATTGAGCATTGAGTTTGGCAAATAGCATCCATTCCAATGAGGAAATTATGGTTTTCATTACTCTTATAACCAGAACCAGATATATACTAGCACTAGTACCTGAAAACAACAACATTCCATCTATCTGCAAAGTGGAACCATTAGGTACTGGATCTTCAGTTTCAGTGCTGTCATCGTGCATACATGTATTGACAAGACGGCGACGAGCTTGAAGCCTATCATATCGATCCATGTCTCCAACTGGAAGTTCAGAATGACCCATGTTCAGAGTTGGCACCCAGTCAGGATTTAATTCATCATAGAGCTTTGCAGGACCGCCTGTAATTTATAGTAAGCGTAAAGGTATTTAAGCCTAATTTAAGAGGCTAACCTTTGATGAAATGATCACTGCAAACAAGCAACGTAGACTTGGTTTTGTGCAACTGCCTCAGTGTAAGGTCTTTGCGATTAATGCTAGCTAGCCATCGTGCTCTACGTTCAGTGGATAAATCACGCGTCCTACTGTCTAAATGATCCACTATTGCAGGTAGCTTAAAAAACCTAACCTGCTTTCCCGCACGGTTATTATTACAACAGCCAACAACCCCACACCACGAAGGCATTCTACTCTGTCAAGATGGCGGTTGTTAAAATTCATCGTTTTGTGACCTCACCGTGAGAACCCTCTATATCCCACCAACTTTCTCATTGAGAAGGTTTTTATTTACTTTTTTCCATCATTTTTTTTCATGCACATTATTCCGATGCGTACTTGATGTAGTTGATGATCGTAATTGATCCGTAATGTTCAGCCACCAATGTCATATTGTAAACCAAGCTTAGTAATAGTAGGTAGCTACTGGTACAAGCACAAGTACGACATACCTTTGAGTGACCTTAACTCTTTTCGCCAAGCGAGCACGTTCGGGACTCTGCCAATATCGTTGTCTTTTAGCAGCCCTTTCCTTTTCAGGCTCCGCTCGATACCTGGCGCATCGAGAGGTCCGTTTCTTTTCAGGCTCTACTCGATACATCTCACGTTCAGAGGCCCGTTTCTTTTCAAGCTCTGCTCGATAGTTCTCACGTTGAGAGACCCGTTCCTTTTCAGGCTCTGCTCGATACCTTGCGTTTCGAGAGGCCAGTTTCTTTTCAGGCTCTGCTTTGTAGCTCGCTCGGGCAGAATATAATACGTTGTCTCGAGTTTTGAGGTACTTTGCTCGTCGTTTGGCTTTCTTCCTTTCCTGACGTGAAGGCATTTTGAGAAAAACAACTTCACTAATGTTATGTCCCCGATCCCGGATGGAACACAACATATAAAAAGATCTGATCAACAGACCTGCACATTACATTTATACACAGTTCAATCACTTTGTAACACCTAGGCCTAGATCACAGTCTGAATAGGATATGATCTGCCATGTCATTCTGCATGCATGGTATCCTAACATTACGTAACAATGCGTGTGCTGGGGGCGTTGAAGTCAGGATATCACATCCCTCCCTCCTTAAGCTTGACAGTAGGTCTCATAACTCCGGAAGATCTCCTCAGCGGAGGTACTTCCTCTTGAATCGGGTCTGCCACTAGCTGTTCCTCTGTTTCCATATCTGGAACTGGTTTAGGTTGCTCCTGTTCAGGCGCCAGAACTGGTTCTTGAGCAGGCACTGCTGGGGGCAACTCTTGCTCACTCCCAAGGGAAAGTGACTCACTAAATGTTGCCTGTTGTCCCTGGAACTACATCTCTCTGAACAACAGTTTCTGCTTCGGACAGACTGCTAGCACGAATATAGTCATAGTGTCTTCTTACACTGCGCCCATCTGCCAACTCCACTGTTACTGAGACAGGACCTCTGATACTGGTGACTTCACCAGGTAGCCACTTAGGTCCCCTGCCGAAGTTCAGAACCAAGACTTGATCACCAACAATGATGAAAGAGCGTGGTTTGGCCCTCTTGTCATGCCACTTCTTTTGTCTTTCCTGGGCTGCTTTTACTTTCTCCTGCACCAGTTCCTGAGTAGCTTCCTCTATTTCCTTCACACCTGAAAGGATCATGGATAAGTGTGAACGTAACATCCTCCCAATCAGAAGTTCAGCTGGTGACACTCCTGTAGAGTCATCCAGTACCTGAAGAGGAACCTCATCAAGCAATTTTCCATGCAGATCCTTTTCTGCACCTTTCTTCAAAGCCAACTTCATTGTCTGGACAGCCCTCTCTATGAGGCCATTAGAAGCTGGGTGGTACGGAGAAGTCTTTATGTGTCTGATACCATTCTTCGTGAGGAATTCTTCAACTCTTGACTAGTGAAGGCACTTCCATTGTCAGTGACCAAGGTTACAGATAGACCATGACTTGCAAAAGATGCCTTCATCTTTTGGATGGTTGCTGCAGAGGTGCCAGATTCCACTATGTGTGCCTCAAGCCACTTGCTTTGTGCATCCATTACCAGCAGAAGCATCTTCCCCATGAATGGGCCAGCATAATCTGCATGTAGACGGCACCATGGTAACTCAGGCCACTCCCAAGGTGTAAGGGAGCTGCTGCTGGAACCTTCTGGTGTGCTTGGCATGCTTCACACCTCTTGACACATTCCTCCACATCTGCATCCATGTTTGGCCACCATACGAAACTTCGTCCCAAGCTCTTCATTCGAGACATGCCCTGGTGTTCAGCATGTAATTCTTCAATCACTAGCTTCCGACCTTGTTCTGGTACCACCACTCTGGATCCCCACAAGAAACAGCCATCTTGTAGACTCAACTCTTCTTTACATTGGCGATAGGGCCGGAGTTCCTCAATATGATCATCTGTATCGGTCCACCCCTGACTTAGCCATTTCTTGACTTTGGACAGAACAGGGTCCTTGGCTGCCAATTCAGCAATCTGCTTGGCATTCACTGGATATGACTTAAGAGTCTCCAGGAGCATGACTGTCTCTTCCGGCAATGTCACTTCCATGGGATATTCAGGTAGCAGAAGCGTGCTCAGGACGTCTGCGTTGGCATTGTCCTTCCCTGGCTTGTGGGCAATCTTGTACTGATACGCACTCAGCTTCAAACCCATCGCTGCAGTCGTGCTGATGCCATAGGTGGTATAGGTTTGCCCTCACCAAAAAAGTGCTTCAGAGGCTTGTGATACATGAAGATAGTGAACTGTCTTCCAAATAAGAAATTGTGAAATTTCTCTACCCCAAAGATGATGGCTAGCCCTTCCTTATCCAACTGAGAATAGTTCTTCTCCGCTGGGGCCAACGTTCGTGATGCAAATGCCACAGGGTGTTCACTGCCATCCGGAAACTTATGAGCCAAGACTGCGTAAAGAGATGCATCACATTCCAGGATAACTTCCTTTTTGCTGTCAAAGTGAGTCAGTACTTTTGATGATGGCAGCAGTTCCTTTGCACTGTCAAAGGCATTCTGGTGAGCCTTGGTCCATTGCCAACCTTTCCCTTTTTCCAAGAGGGAATGTAAGGGTGCAAGCTTTGTTGACAGGTTAGGAAGGAATTTCCCATAGTAGTTCAGCAGACCTTAGAAGGACTGCAACTGCTGTTCGTTCTTGGGTGTTGGTGCTTCTTTGATGGCTCTGACCTTGGCCGTTGTTTGGAAAATTCCATCCTTTTTGATGCAGTGTCCCAGGTATTCTACCTTCTCCTGCTGAAAGAGACACTTTTCCACCTTTAACGCATTCCTGCTGAGCCCAGTCTCTTTAGGACTTCATCCAGATTCTTCAGATGGTCCTTCTCTTTGTCTCTAGACTCCAGTTATGAGAATAACATCAATGTAGGCAACCACGTGCTTCATTCCTTGGAGTAAACTCTCTATAGTTCTCTGGAAGATTGCAGGTGCTGATGCTACACCAAACGGAAGCCTGTTGTACTTGAACAGTCTTTTGTGTGCATTCGATGGTCACATACTGCCTAGACTTGTCTTCCAGTGGCAATTGCAAGTATGCATTAGCCAAATCCAACTTCGTGAATTCTTGACCACCCGAAAGTGCAGCAAAGAGGTCTTCAATGCGGGGCAAGGGATACTCCTCTGTCTTAGCGTACTTATTCACAGCACCTTGTAGTCACCACATATCCTCAGAGAAACGTTTGGCTTGACTAATGGAACAATGGGTACTGCCCACTCAGAAAACTGAACTGGTTCGATGACCTTGCCTTGAACCAATCTCTCCAGTTCCCTCACCACTTTCGGTCTCAATGCCAATGTTACTGGGCGAGGATGGAAAAACTGAGGCTGTGCATCTGGATCTATGTGATTCTTCACTTCCATCCTAGTTACTTTGCCTAGCTCCTCCTTGAAGACATCTGAATGCTTCTTGAGAACGTCTTCCAGTTTCAATCTAGCTGCAATTCATAGATGGTTGAGTTCACACCAGTTTAACTTTAGATGCCATAGCCAATCACGACCAAGAAGACTTGTTCCACCACCAGTCACTACCAGTAGGTTCAGCTTTTCTTCTGGTCTTGGTACTGTACTGTGATATCCATTTCTTCCAACACCTTGATGGATTCTCCTGAGTAGGACCGTAGAATCACCTTTGCTGGGTTTAGTTTAGGAGTACCATTCTTCCACAGGTTCCGCCATGTCCTCTCACTGATGAGTGATACCGAGGCACCCGTGTCCACTTCCATCTTTGGATACTTGTCATCCACTTGAACAGAGACAACAAATGGAGCAATGGTTGACGCATCTCTGGAGCTCAGGTTGAGCGTTAAATGTTCAACAATACAGTCATCCTCTGTGGTCACTGTATGAGCCTTTTGTGGCTTCTGAGGTCTCCCACGCTTGCCCGTACTCTTGCTTGGCTTCCCCTTGCTGCGGCATACTTTGTATGTGTGACCTTTCTTGCCCACAGTTGAAACATTCTGCGTCTATAAACTTGCATGCCGTCACCAAGTGTTTCCCTCCACACCTGAAGCATTTAATTATAACGGGGTCTTTAACGGGGTTTTCATTCACTCCTCCACGCTGCCTTCCTACAGGAACACTAACCGGAACAGCGGCTGGCACCGGCTGTAGATCCGCAGAACCGCGCTCTGCTGTCTCCAGCGCTTGGGCTATCTCTAGAGCCTTTTTCAGCGTCAGGTTGGTTCCGCTAGGAGCCTTCGTTGAATATTGGGGTCCATCACTCCGATAACAATTCGGTCACATAGCATATCCTCCAGGCTGTTCTGAAAGTCACATTTTGTCGCCAGTAGCCTTAGTTCCGATAGGAATGTTGCTACGTTTTCACCTGGTTGCCGGATCCTTACGTTGAATTTGTATCTCTGAACGGTAATGGCTCTACAAGCTGCTGGAAGGTCTTGTCCGTAGGCTTCGCTGGAGCGATAAGACTTTTTATCAGCTTGTATGCTTTTGCACCGCAACCGCTGAGCAAGATCGCTCTCTGTTTTCCAGCGTCGTCCACTCCATTTGCAATGAAGTATTGGTCGAGGCGTTCCGTGTAAGCCACCCAATCTTCCGTCGCGCTTTCAAACTCTGAAATCCCTCCGTAAATAGCCATCTCTTCCTTCGACTTGGAGTAGCTGTCGTCACACTAGTTTCACGTAGTTTCACCCTCGTCGCCAATTATGTTATGTCCCCGATCCCGGATGAAACACAACATATAAAAAGATCTGATCAACCGAACTGCACATTACATTTATACACAGTTCAATCACTTTGTAACACCTAGGCCTAGATCCCAGTCCGAATAGGATACGATCTGCCATGTCATTCTTCATGCATCGTATTCTAACAATACATAACAATGCGTGCGCTGGGGGCGTTTAAGTCAGGATATCACAACTAAGTTACAAAGAGCGTCAAACCAACAACGATCGAAGCACAAGAATGATTGTAGTTCACACGTGCAAGTTATTAAATACATGTAGTGCCCAATTTGCAAAACCAAATACATGCCACAGTTAATTGCCACTACGTGTAGTGCCCAGACCGTACACACATTTGATGTATACTACTAGTACTTTGTATAAAGAGCGAAGTATGATCTATCCGAGTCGTGTCAGTACAGTAAGCTTAACTATACGTGATTTGCTAACACAACCACCGATATATGTCATGTAGCCTCGAGACGTTTTTACCACAGAAGCGACAATGCCAACGAATTCTGAAGCCTTTGGTGTGATTTTCATTTCTTAAAAGTGTTCCTATCCCGAGTTATGCGTGGTCTAGAACAAGAACAAGAACAAGAACAACAAGAACAAGAACGAGAAATACGTGGGACTGGGTACGAAAATAGTTTCGTTCTCTACAACCACGTGGTTTTGTGACATTAAACAAACACGAAGCTGCTTGTTGTTGCCTTCTTGTACGATGACGACAACAAGGTAAGAAAGGAGTCTTGTTAGAAGAGGGTCGCGTTTTTTAATGACTTCATAATCGGGGTCAAATCCTTATGAGAGTTACTATTAAACGTAACTCTCGATTACAGAAGCATGTTAGGATGAATGCCTTGATATGGTACTTAGTAATTGTTATTGGTTAGTAATAGCTCAAAAGAACTGTGGTCATGAATTCATTGTGTGTATCTCAAAACACTAAACATAGTTAAACAAGTAATAAAAACATTCTCTACACGAGAAGGTTGGTGGTATATAGGAATCAAAGGTGATGGTGGTGTAAAAAGCAAGGGAACAAGCTAGGCTTCTGATTGAAAAGGAAAAATGAAATAGACCTATATTAGCAGCATGTTGTCATATTTAAATGTGCGTGCTAATATAGGTCTATTTCATTTTTCCTTTTCAATCAGAAGCCTTGTTCCCTTGCTTTTTACACCACCATCACCTTTGATTCCTATATATACCACCAACCTTTCGTGTAGAGAATGTTTTTATTACATGTTTCCTAAATTTTTCTGGTGGATTTGGTATCGAGAGTTACGTTAGTAACTCTCATATAGGATTTGACCCCGATTATGAATGTCATTAAAAAAACGCGACCCGCTTCTAACACAACTCCCGACGAGCGGATGGCTTACCTTGTTATCGTCGTCGTACAAGAAGGCAACAACAAGCAGTTTCGTGTTTGTTTCATGTCACAAAACCGCGTGGTTGTAGAGAACAAAACAATTTTCGAAACTCGTACCCAGTCCCACGTATTTCTCGTTCTTCTTCTTCTTCTTCTTGTTCTTGACCACGCATAACTCGGGATAGGAACACTTTTAAGAAATGAAAATCACACCAATGGCTTCAGAATTCGTTGGCATTATCGCTTCTGTGGTCAAAACGTCTCGAGGCTACATAACTTATATCGGTGGTTGTGTTAGCAAATCACGTATAGTTAAGCTTACTGCACTGACTCGACTCGGATAGGTCCTACTTCGCTCTTTATACGAAGTATTAGCAGTATACATCATGTAATCAAATGTGTACGGTCTGGGCACTACACGTAGTGGTAATTAACTGTGGCGGTTATGTATTTATAATAACGTGCACGTGCGTACTATAATCATTCTTGTTATTCGATCGTTGTAAGTTTGACGGTCTTTGTAACTTAGTGAAGTTGTTTTTCAAAATGCCTTCACGTCAGGAAAAGAAGAAAGCCAAACGACGAGCATAGTACCTCAAAACTAGAGACGACGTATTAGATTCAGCCCGAGCGGAACTACAAAGCAGAGCCTGAAAAGAAGCGGGCCTCTCAACGTGAAAACTATCGAGCAGAGCCTGAAAAGAAACGGATCTCTCGACGCGCAAGGTATCGAGATGCGATTAGTAGGGGGGGGGGGGGGGGGGGGGGGGGGGGGGGTGCTGTCTGCTTCTGGCCCGATACAAAATGCGTTCGTGGGTTCGATCGCGCTGGGGAATAACCTCTCTTCTATTTCGGCCGCCCCTTAAAGCCCCCTCAGATCCTGAAAAGGAACGGACCTCTCGACGTGCAAGGTATCGAGCAGATCCTGAAAAAAGACAGCGATATTGCCATAGTCCTGAACGTGCATCTCGCTCGGCGAAAAGAGTTAAGGTCACTCAAAGGTATGTCATACCTTTACAACCTCCCTCTCATATCAAGATGGATTATTTAACATGCTATACGGCTCATAATCGGGTATGAATAAAAATCAATGAAACAAGTAAATAAAAAACATTCTCTATGAGAAAGTTGGTGGCATATAGGATTTGAAGGCAATGGTGGTGTTAAAAGGAAGGAAACAAGGGTCTAATAATTAATAAGGGAAAATTGAATAGTCCTATATTTAGCACATTTCTATATAGTATGTTGTTTGTGTGCTAAATATAGGACTATTCCATTTTCCCTTATTATTAGACCCTTGTTTCCTTCCTTTTAACACCACCATTGCCTTCAAATCCTATATGCCACCAACTTTCTCATAGAGAATGTTTTTTATTTACTTGTTGTATTTAGGTCTTGAAACTCATAAAATCAGGTAGCATAAACGTCAACTTGCGCGATCATGACAGGTTTATTTTAGAATCTGCAATTCTGTTGAGGTGTGTACCAAATATTACACTAGTCCCCAGACTATCTCCATTGAGGAGCAAAGGATTGATAAAGGTTAAAAGCGAAGCCTTATAATACAAAGGATAAATGCACTCTAAGTAAACTGATCTCACGCTATAATCAGATAAACCATGCACCACAATACATGACCAAATTGACGTAAGCAACTTGGGCGTTATACACACATTTCAAACAGCGCATATTACTATAAAACAGAGAGACGCAGTATCTACCGCTGTAACTAAACCATTCGTTCCATTTTAGCGATATACCATGCATGCTCATAATTTATCGATCCAACATTTATCGATGCCGTAACGTACCTTTGGGTGGTCGTTTTGTTGTTCCTTTCGGTACCGCGCTTGATCGACATACGCACGTTTTGCAGATCTGGCAGCATCTGGATTTTAGATGCTCGAGTGGAATCAGACTTGTCCTTGAGATTGTATGGTAAAACCATCGAATTTGATAACGCTGGTTATATTATACTGGTGCGTCATGAACATTGCGATAGCTGATGTAATGTGCTATTTGTAGATCAACACCAAATAAGGTACAACTAGCTTCAGCTAATTGCCCGATCGGTTAGGCGTCTAACAGATACCTGAAGATAACATGCGGACACATCCTGAAGCGATTGGTACACATGGCGTGCTTTACAAACGTTCCTGTCGTGAGTTATGCTATCCCGAAGGAAGAAGAAGAAGACGACGGAGGAGTGGGACTGGTACGGACGATGGGGACGAGTATGTTTGTTCTCTAAAAGTACACCGTCTTATGACACAGATATAACGCAGAACTGTTCTCCTTTTTGATATTGCTCGATTGCCACTAAGAGCGAAGTGACCCGACTCTTGGCTGTCGCGCTAGATGCGAGTGACGTTTTTTTATGACATTCATGATACTGCAGGATTCCTATATGGAACCTACTCGCGTAGGTTCCGATTAATCCTATATACACGCCAAGTGCATCGGTGATGTAATACATCCGTTGCTGTGACGTACGCGGAACTGGGTAAAAGAAGCGTCACCGCACGGAAAATAAATATCAGTATAAAGCAACGCACAGCGTTCCACACTTCATTTAATAGTGGAAATTGGCCATATATAATTACCATTTTGTAAATACGCCCACAGATTCGTTATTAGCATGGCGACAAGCAGTGTTTACCTTACCGCATTCCTTGTTATCGCGATTGGAACTCGGCTGAACTGGGCTCTCGAAAAACCAAATACCTTGTACCTGCTCTCGCTACTCTCTTACTTCGATAACGACACATCGTCATTACAACCCCGTACTGATGGTGCAGCTATCATCGCTGGTGCCGAGCTGGCTGTAGCGGAAATTAACAATCGTTCAGACCTCCTCGAGAACAATAGGCTGGAACTTATCCCGGCTAATGACGGCTGTATCTTTAGTTGGAAGTCCGTCATCAGTCTGATCGATAACCTCTATTATGGCGGTAAACAGATTGTTGGCATCATAGGTCCGGAGTGCTCCGACGCAGCTAAAGCGGTGGCTTCTCTCACGGGTAAGCCGGAAATTGCGCTCATTAATGTCCACCTTGGTTCAGCACCAGAGCTGGCCGATCGCTCCTTATACCCTTACAGCTTTGGGATCAATCCTTCGACAATCAATCGAATTGATTCGATGCTGGCTTTGTTTGCGTACAACAACTGGACCCACGCTGCCGTACTGTACAGCGCGGATATGCTAGTTAATTATAATTCTTTCCTGCTATTCCAAGAGAAGCTAAACGGAGCTGTGAACCTGTCCTTTGTCTCTCCCGCGACAACTGATTACATTCCACTGGAGGCTCTGAGGGCTACGTACGCGCGTGTAATTGTGTCCTTCCTTCGTGCTGATACCCTTCAGAGGACGCTGTGCCTGGCCTACCACATGGGAATGACGTACCCAAAGTACCAATGGATATTATTTGCGTACCCATTAGAACAAATTCGCTTTGCATACTATGGAAAATCGTACACTTGCAACAATTCCGCGATTTTAGACTCCTTCAACCATAGCCTATCTTTCAGTACAGATATCTATTCGCAGCCCATCCCAAAATTCACGCAACTCAGCGACCGCTATGTGAGAGGTATATGTGATAATGATCCCGATTGTCTTGCCCTGTTTGATGCTGTCTGGGCATTTGCAGTGTCCTTAAATAATTCCATTGAACCATTTCAGAGGAACGGACTATCCCTCTCAAACTACACATATGGAAAAGAGAAATACACTCAAATAATTCAACAGCAGATGTACGGGTTAAATTTCACAGGTGTGGCAGGAGGTCTAATAACATTCAATCAGCATGATGGCTATATCTCATCTGCACTTACTCAAGTATTTGAAATAACGCCTCCTGAGAACATTGTAGCCACATACTCAGGTTTTGATGGCATACAAGTACATCACAGTACTGCTGTCTTTGTGTCAACAAACTTTGAAGAGGTACATATATTGGTGTCTCTTCCTCTGGCAGCAGTTTTCATTGTGGTGGATGCAATAGCTGCTCTTCTGGTGTTAGGGATACATTTTGTGAACACTGCTTACAGAAATCACAAAGCTTTCAAGGCCTCCAGCACAAGGCTCAACCATTTTGCTTATACAGGATGTTATCTAATCCTTCTGGCTACACTGATGTACACAATTACAGAGACCTTCCGTGTAAATATTCGTGCCAAGTCAGTATTGTGCAATGCCTTTCCATGGGCCTTGTCAATCGGACTTACCCTGGTATTAGGAACAGTAACTGCAAAAACTTGGAGGTTGTATTACATATTCAAAAACTCCTCAAAGTTGAAGAAAAGCTATCATTTTATGATGAGTGATGCTGTTTTGTCAGTGCTAATTATTGTCTTGGTTACTTTGGTTATTGGCTTGTGCACAGCCTGGACAATATATAATCCCTACCAACGGAATGTTAAGCAAACACTACTACCTTCTGGAGATACATTGATCATCACCAGGGAAGAATTTTGCTCATGCAAGTTTCAAGTTCAATGGATAGCTGCAATTATAGCGTTTCAGACCGTTTTCATTGTCTTACTGGTCTTTTTTGCCTTCTCTACCAGACGTATTAAGAAAAAGGAGTTCCAGACCCAGAGTATTATAGTGCTAGCTTATTTCTTGACACTGATCAGCGTAGTGGGAGGAGTCATCTACTTGATAACAGTGGTAGTGAAATCAGGTGTTAATGTATCGTATGGAATACTGAGCATTCTTCTAACAGTTACAGTATATCTATGTGCTTTCCTGTTATTCCTACCACCAGTGCTATATTCAATCGACAGTCATCTTAATCCAAACAGTCGGAGACAAACTCGGCGACAAACGTTGCGGAGTCTAATCAGAACGGTTAGTGGAGGCACACTGGAAACTAATGTATTATGAACTGTAAGGCGTAGTCTAAATGCGTAAATGCATATATACATACATTTTTTGTACTTGTACTAAATGAAAATCCATTAAATGGTTATAAAGGGATGCCAACAAGGATATTAGAAAAACCAAATTAGGTTTCAGAAACACTTGGGGAAGGTGCGGATTGAAGCTATCCACATTACATTGTATCGAAGAATGAATTGACATCATAGTGATCTCCATATATATAACGATCTTCTTTACACAACTGAACAAGTATTGATGCCAGAGTCCAAACGTCACAATTCATGCTATTGATAACAGAGAGGCTTTTAAACGTGAAAGGATATCAAGTTTGCATGCAAGTATACAGAAGCCTCAAAGATACAATCTCAGTTCAATGCTCAATTCCTAGAATTGCATTCCTTACTTAGTGGGTGGAAAAGTGTTCAAAGGACACAACTATAAACAGTAAACGATTTGGTTTGCAGTCATTCCCAGTTGTGATATGATAGATGGGATGTGGCTTCCATCTCCCATCTTTCTGGACAGCACTCAAGGATTTGTGGTATTTTTGATGATGTTAACTATGCATGCAAGAGGTGGTCATTGCTTCACTATCGATCACTGCTTTATACAAAGAGGCCTGTTCTGAAAAGCCAGTCCGCCTCATCTGAGCTCGCGTTAGCAACTCAATATCATGAAAAAATGGATACTCAACTATGACTATGCAGCTCATTATATCACAATTGGCATATGATTTTAATTGTGAGGTTATCAGGAACTACGATAGTAGTTCCTATATAGGAATTGACCCGGTCGTAAAAACGCGACCCGCGTATAACAACTCGCGTACCAAGAAATGAATAGATTAGCCTTTGTTCCTATCGAACCAGAAGGCAAAGACGGACATTTAAATGTTTTGTTCCAGTCTTCAAACAGTTGCCTTCAAGAGAACAAAATATGCTCGTGTTTTTCCTCGTCCCCAGGCCAATTCTTCTCCGTCGTCATCGAAGGACATCTTCAGGTATCAGATATATGAATAAAGTATGAAACGGGCATACGTAATCATTACGTAATGCCTAGTGAAGCGTTCCCATGGCGACATTTACGTATATTTAGAATTGTGCAAACAAAAGAGGAGAGCAGACGACGAGTTAGAATTCTCCCACGTTCCTTACATAGATCCCAAACAAAAGCGGGCGTCTGCTCGTGACGGTAATTAAAGCGGGGGGGAGGGGGGGGGGGGGGGGGGGGGGCACTTGCCAGTATTAATAATCAATAAAAATTGATAATGAAAAAATACTGGAACCAAGTAAAGAAAAACATTCTCTAACGAGAAAGTTGGTGGGATATAGGAATTGGAGGCAAAGGTGGTGTAAAACGGAAGGGAACAAGGTTTTGGGAAAAGAAAAATGAGACAAAAAATCCTATATTTAGCACATGTAAATGTAACAGAACCAATTCTTTACCGTTCGTACGCTATAACGATTCATACGCGAAGGATTTTTACAACATGTTGTCATGAACTGTATCACATCGATCATTACATTGTTCGTTTTAATTACTCGCTCTATGTTTAAAAATAATAGTAATTATTCAGTTGGATGACTCATCTTTTATAGCAGCGTGTATAACAGCTCTCGTTGTGATCGTGGTTGGATTTCAGACGGACGGATCTGTTAAGAAATCCCAAACTTTGTACCTGCTCTCGCTACTCTCCTACTTCGATAACGACACATCGTCATTACAACCCCGCACTGATGGTGCAGCTATCATCGCTGGTGCAGAGCTGGCTGTAGCGGAAATTAACAATCGTTCAGACCTCCTCGAGAACAATAGGCTGGAACTTATCCCGGCTAATGACGGCTGTATCTTCAGTTGGAAGTCCGTTATCAGTCTGATCGACAACATATACTATGGTGGTAAACAGATTGTTGGCATAATAGGTCCGGAGTGCTCCGACGCAGCTAAAGCGGTGGCTTCTCTCACGGGTAAGCCGGAAATTGCGCTCATTAACGCCCACCTTGGTTCAGCACCAGAGCTGGCCGATCGCTCCTTATACCCTTACAGCTTTGGGGTCAATATCCTTCGACAACCAATCGAATTGATTCGATGCTGGCTTTGTTTGCGTACAACAACTGGACCCGCGCTGCCGTACTGTATAGCGCGGACATGCTAGTTAATTATAATTCGTTCCTGCTATTCCAAGAGAAGCTGAACGGAGCTGTGAACCTGTCCTTTGTCTCTCCCGCGACTCTTAAATACATTCCGTTGGAGGCTCTGAAGAGTACATACGTGCGTGTAATTGTGTCCTTCCTGCGTGCTGACACCCTTCAGAGGGCGCTGTGCCTGGCCTACCACATGGGCATGACGTACCCAAAGTACCAATGGATATTATTTGCGCCCCCATTTCAACAAGTTCCGTTTGCGTACGAGGCCAAATCGTACGCCTGCATGCAATCATTCCGCGATTTTAAACTCCTTAAACCATAGCCTAACTTTCAACACCGCTAACTATTGCAATCAGCCCCAAGTTACAAACAACTCAACTACCACTATGTTCGCGGTATATGCGACGATGATACTGATTGTTTAGCCCTGTCTGATGCTGTATGGGCATTTGCAGTGACTTTAAATCATTCCATTGAACATTTTCAGAGGAACGGACTACCCCTCTCAAACTACACATATGGAAAAGGGAAATACACTCAAATAATTCGACAGCAGATGTACAGGTTAAATTTTACTGGTGGGGCAGGTAGAGCCATACAATTCAATCCACAAGACGGCTATATTTCATCTGCCCTTACAAACGTATACACATTTAAGCCTCCGAATTACATTGTTGCTACATATTCGTTTTCTGATGGCTTAATAATGAATCTAGGTACTGCTGTCTTTGTGTCCACAGACTTTGAAGAGGTACATATATTGGTGTCTCTCCCTCTGGCTGCAGTGTTCATTGTGGTGGATGCAATAGCTGCCCTTCTGGTGTTAGGGATACATTTCGTGAACACTGCTTACAGACATCACAAAGCTATTAAGGCCTCCAGCACAAGGCTCAACCACTTTGCTTATGCAGGATGTTATTTAATCATCCTGGCTACACTGATGCACACAATCACAGAGTCCTTCCCAGTCAGTATTCATGTAAAGTCAGTATTGTGCAATGCCTTTCTGTGGGCCTTGTCATTGGGACTCACTTTGGTATTTGGAACAGTAGCTGCAAAGACATGTAGGCTCTATTACATCCACAGATGTGCCTTGAATTTCAAAAAAAGCGATAATGTTTGGATGAATGATAGTGTTCTGGCCATTTTGATTATAACAATCGCTGCCCTGCCTGTTGTCTTGTGCACAGCTTGGACTGTTTATGATCCCCATGTTAGGAAAGTTAACCAAATGCTGCTTGCTTCAAGGGAGATATTAGTGCTCACCACAGCAAATTTTGCACATGCAAGTATCAAGTTCAATGGATAACTTCCATCATATGTTTGAGGCAGTGTTTATTGTAATAATTGTGTACCTTGCTTTGACCACATCGATCAAAATGGAAGGATTTCGTACATCTAGTGTTGTTGCATTGGCTTTCCTTTTGACTCTGAGCAGTGTAGTGGGAGGAGTCATCTACTGGATAACAGTGATGATAGAAGCAAGTGTCAACACATCATATGGAATACTTAGCTTTCTTCTAATGTCTGTGGTGTATCTATGTGCTATTCTAATATTCATACCACCAGTGCTGTCACACATCAGTAAAAATATCAAGCCATTTCACCGCTCCAAGTCATCAAGGTCAACTGTATGGAACATGGTTGGTGCGATTAATGGAGACAAACGGCACCAGTGTCAGTGATTGGAGGACATTGCAATGCAATGCAAACATTTCACATGTTTGTGAAATGTTTGCACAGTGGTCAGTTATATGCCATATGTAATGTTCTGACCTGTATGCAATCTATGTACATGTGTGGCAATGCAATGGAAGTGGAAAGGTGGGATTGGGATTCATTTAATATGCACGCAAGTGAATATACCATGATACCTATCCACTTGTAGTGGCTTGTAAAGGTTTCTTAACAATACTACTTTAGCTTGTCAAATCACACGTGACATCAATCTTATTATTATCAGGCTATGATAAATGCAGTTATGAAGCTGAGATTTTCCTGGCCTAAACGGGTCCAGCAATGGAGTGGATCAGAGCCATATACAACCAGCCATAAATCACAACCGCTACTGTTGACTTGGGGGGGGGGGAGGATTGGTGAATGGCTAGGTGAGAGGCCAGTCCTGCAGTGGTATTGTAGCCCACTTTATCACCAATATCTGTATCCCACTGGAATGCAGGACCAACCCACCTCCTGGCATTTGGGCATATTGTAGTGGAGGTCTTCTGCTGCAACTGGTCTGCAGCATCTGCCTGATGACCACAACTCAACTAAGATGACCAGGCAGAGGGGTGATGTGGTGGTGATATCTAGTGCTTCACAGACCCCATCCTGCAATGAAAGGTAAGGTCACTAGTGATGCCATGGTCTCTGTCCAACCTAACGCTCAGGTGGCCACGACTACATGCTGAGGTATAATACTTCAAGGTGCCAGCAATTATTGTGGATGATGACACCTTCCCCATGCCTGCAGGTGGTGACCTCTTAAAAGGTGATCAAAGGCTACCTGATCAGCCACATGCTCACAGTGTGCTGTAGGTCACCCACATGCTCACGGTGGGCTGTAGATCACCCACATGCTCACAGTGTGCTGTAGGTCACCCACATGCTCACAGTGTGCTGTAGGTCACCCACATGCTCACAGTGTGCTGTAGGTCACCCACATGCTCACAGTGTGCTGTAGGTCACCCACATGCTCACAGTGTACCCACATGCTCACAGTGTGCTGTAGGTCACCCAATGCTCATTGTGTGCTGTAGGTCACCCACATGCTCACAGTGGGCTGTAGGTCACCCACATGCTCACAGTGTGCTGTAGGTCACCCACATGCTCACAGTGTGCTGTAGGTCACCCACATGCTCACAGTGGGCTGTAGGTCACCCACATGCTCACAGTGTACCCACATGCTCACAGTGTGCTGTAGGTCACCCACATGCTCACTGTGTGCTGTAGGTCACCCACATGCTCACATTGTGCTGCAGGTCACCCGCATGCTCACAGTGTGCTGTAGGTCACCCACATGCTCACTGTGTGCTGAGGTCACCCACATACTCACTGTGTGCTGAGGTCACCCACATGCTCGCTGTTTTCTGAGGTCACCCACATGCTCGCTGTGTTCTGTAGATCACCCACATGCTCTCAGTGTGCTGAGGTCACCCACATGTTCACTGTGTGCTGAGGTCACCCACATGCTCACTGTATTCTGTAGATCACCCACATGCTCTCAGTGTGCTGCAGGTCACCCACATGCTCTCAGTGTGCTGTAGGTCACCCACATACTCACTGTGTGCTGTAGGTCACCCACATGCTCACAGTGTGCTGTAGGTCATCCACATGCTCATTGTGTGCTGTAGGTCACCCACATGCTCTCAGTGTGCTGCAGGTTATGAATTCAACGCTGCAGTTATCTTCAATAACTTCAAATTATCGACATGTTAACTTATTGCACTTCATTAATAAACTCCTCTAAATTTCTTATATGCTAAGCCAATATAGCATGCTCCTCAGCAGGGACGGATACAGGATTTTAGCATGGGAGGGTGGAGGGGGAGGGTTTCTTATGATTATTAATGAGATGTATTACTGTGTTTGGACGAATTATATTGTCCGACAATATGCTCGTTACATATTTTTTGTGGGGGGGAGGGGGTACACATACTCAGTAGATGAATTCAAACTAACCTCAAATAGCTAAAGATCGGGGATTGCTTTAATTTCTTGATAGGAATGGGAATGCTATCCATTTCGTGAAAACACATGGTTAAACGATACCTGCAATGGTTAACTAAATACACGTAGCCACATCACTTTTTGACGACTCCCATGGGGGGGGGGGGGGGGGGGGGTTTAACCCCAAACCCCCCTCCTTATCCATGCCTGTCCTTATCCGACAAGAGGTGGATGAACATCAATTACCACAAATCTAGCCATGATACATGAGGGGGGCTAACCAATGATACATGAGGGGGCTAACCAATGATCTGAACCTGCGGCAGCAGGTTCAATATAGGATTGATTGAGGGTTGATGAATGTCATTAATAAAACTTCACTAGCGTCTGCAGGGACAACTGAGAAACGGATCGCTTATCTCTTTATCGCGATGGAATGGGAGCACAACGATCTACAGTTCTACGTTTGTTCCGTGTCATAAAACGGTGTGGTTATAGAGAAACAAACAATTTCCTGTTTCTCGTGCCCAGTCCTAAAATAATTCTCCATCGTCGTCGTCTTCGTCTTCTTCTTCTTCTTCTTCTTCTTCTTCTTCTTCTTCTTCTTCTTCTTCTTCTTCTTCTTCTTCTTCTTCTTCTTCTTCTTCTTCTTCTTCTTCTTCTTCTTCTTCTTCTTCTTCTTCTTCTTCTTCTTCTTCTTCTTCTTCTTCTTCTTCTTCTTCTTCTTCTTCTTCTTCTTCTTCTTCTTCTTCTTCTTCTTCTTCTTCTTCTTCTTCTTCTTCTTCTTCTTCTTCTTCTTCTTCTTCTTCTTCTTCTTCTTCTTCTTCTTCTTCTTCTTCTTCTTCTTCTTCTTCTTCTTCTTCTTCTTCTTCTTCTTCTTCTTCTTCTTCTTCTTCTTCTTCTTCTTCTTCTTCTTCTTCTTCTTCTTCTTCTTCTTCTTCTTCTTCTTCTTCTTCTTCTTCTTCTTCTTCTTCTTCTTCTTCTTCTTCTTCTTCTTCTTCTTCTTTTCTTTCTTCTTCTTCTTCTTCTTCTTCTTCTTCTTCTTCTTCTCTCTTCTTCTTCTTCTTCTTCTTCTTCTTCTTCTTCTTCTTCTTCTTCTTCTTCTTCTTCTTCTTCTTCTTCTTCTTCTTCTTCTTCTTCTTCTTCTTCTTCTTCTTCTTCTTCTTCTTCTTCTTCTTCTTCTTCTTCTCTTCTTCTTCTTCTTCTTCTTCTTCTTCTTCTTCTTCTTCTTCTTCTTCTTCTTCTTCTTCTTCTTCTTCTTCTTCTTCTTCTTCTTCTTTCTTCTTCTTCTTCTTCTTCTTCTTCTTCTTCTTCTTCTTCTTCTTCTTCTTCTTTTCTTCTTCTTCTTCTTCTTCTTCTTCTTCTTCTTCTTCTTCTTCTTCTTCTTCTTCTTCTTCTTCTTCTTCTTCTTCTTCTTCTTCTTCTTCTTCTTCTTCTTCTCTTCTTCTTCTTCTTCTTCTTCTTCTTCTTCTTCTTCTTCTTCTTCTTCTTCTTCTTCTTCTTCTTCTTTCTTCTCTCTTCTTCTTCTTCTTCTTCTTCTTCTTCTTCTTCTTCTTCTTCTTCTTCTTCTTCTTCTTCTTCTTCTTCTCTTCTTCTTCTTCTTCTTCTTCTTCTTCTTCTTCTTCTTCTTCTTCTTCTTCTTCTTCTTCTTCTTCTTCTTCTTCTTCTTCTTCTTCTTCTTCTTCTTCTTCTTCATCTTCTTTCTTCTTCTTCTTCTTCCTTCTTCTTCTTCTTCTTCTTCTTCTTCTTCTTCTTTCTTCTTCTTCTTCTTCTTCTTCTTCTTCTTCTTCTCTTCTTCTTCTTCTTCTTCCTTCTTCTTCTTCTTCTTCTTCTTCTTCTTCTTCTTCTTCTTCTTCTTCTTCTTCTTCTTCTTCTTCTTCTTCTTCTTCTTCCTTCTTCTTCTTCTTCTTCTTCTTCTTCTTCTTCTTCTTCTTCTTCTTCTTCTCTGTCTTTCTTCTTCTTCTTTCATCTTCTTCTTCTTCTCTTCTTCTCTTCTTCTTCTTCTTCTCTTCTTCTTCTTCTTCTTCTTCTTCTTCTTCTTCTTCTTCTTCTTCTTCTTCTTCTTCTCTTAGGAAGGTATAACTCGAGCTAGGAACGGTTTCAAAGGACGGGAATAGTACCAATCGCTTCGAAATTTACCGGCACGTTATCCTTACATGTCATATAGACACATATCAAGTTCTATTTAATAATGTATGTAATAGATATTTATTAATAATTTTAGGCAGTATAAATACTCTAACCTGCACTAAAAATATCTGGTGTTCCTATCGCAGTTTAGTTGTTGCTCTGGCTAGTGAAGTTGTTTTTCTAAAAATGCCTTCGCGTAATCAAAAGAAGAGATCTAAGCAACGAGCGGAATACCTCCAAAAGCAAGACGAGAACAAAGCTAAAGCCCGAGCGCTCTACAAGGCCGACCCCGAAAAGAAGAAGGCCTCTGTACGCGACAGCTACAAGGCCGATCCCGAAAAGAAGGCCTCTGTACGCGACAGCTACAAGGCCGATCCCGAAAAGAAGAAGGCCTCTGTACGCGACAGCTACAAGGCCGATCCCGAAAAGAAGAAGGCCTCTGTACGCGACAGCTACAAGGCCGATCCCGAAAAGAAGAAGGCCTCTGTACGCGACAGCTACAAGGCCGATCCCGAAAAGAAGAAGGCCTCTGTACGCGACAGCTACAAGGCCGATCCCGAAAAGAAGAAGGCCTCTGTACGCGACAGCTACAACGCAGATATTGAATCTAAGCGATCTGCTAAAAGGTGGCGATATGAAGAGGACCTCGAGGAGAGCCGTGCTGCTAAAAGGCGGCGATATGAAGAGGACCTCAAGGAGAACCGTGCTGCTAAAAGGCGGCTATATGAAGAGGACCTCGAGGAGAACCGTGCTGCTAAAAGGCGGCGATATGAAGAGAACCTCGAGGAGAACCATGCTGCTAAAAGGCGGCGATATGAAGAGGACCTCGAGGGAAACCGCGCTGCTAACAGGCAGAAATACGAGGACAATTCAGCTGCCATTAAAGCATCTAAATGGAGTCGGTATTGGAATGACCCCGCTGTCCGATTGGCTAAATGTGCTTCCGAGAGGACGCGGTACCGCAGGGGTCACAGCACTACCACTACCACCCAAAGGTATGTTATGGCATGTTGTATTAACATTAAAAAGCTGTGCATGCAACATTTGTAGAGCATAGTCGGGCGGTGTTTGGTCGGGCTTGTCACCCTACTACCTGACCAAACGCGGTAGTAGGGCCCGCACAACTATGTACAGCACGGATCTGCACAAAACCATTCACTTCACATGTAAAGCATGCAACTGTGTGTACAGTAGTAGTGTCTATTGTTTTAATCTGATGTATAAAAAGGCTTCCTTATTTGCTTCCTTATCTGTCTAGCCATGTACATATGTTGCAACTGTATGAATATAATTACAGTTGCAAGGGCTGAGAACTATAGGTGAAAAGACAATAACTGCAACCATATCCTTCTCCCATATAGCTACTCCTTGTATGAACCCAAATCTCATGCACTAATGGAGTATAATGGTGGTCTTGAAAAAGCTATTCTTAGGGATAGTGAGCTTCTAAGTGAAGTAAATGATGCCTTTTGTAAGTCTCATCCATTGCTAGCTCAAAAGGTTGTTACTAGATCTGCCCGTGCAGCAGTAAGTAAGATTGGGGCAGAGGCAATGGTTTCTAAAGCACTAAGTGTACGAAGAGCAAAAGCAGGGTCATTGCTAAAAACTATCCGTGAAATAAATAGAATGAAAATAGGAGAAAATGATATTTTAGTAGGGCATAGGTATCATACTGCTGGCTCTGAACCTTACTTTTTAAATACTTCGTACGCTTACACAAAACGACTTGGGGCCATTCCAGTAGACCTCAATGGTAGGTGTAGTGTCAGAGGAGATAGGTGACAGAGATAAGGTTACCATGCGCCCCTTGAAATGGAAATGTACAAATGAGTGTCGCAACCTCACTAGTGAAGAAGTAGCAATAGTGTTGAGGACAAAGTCACTGTTCCAAATGTCCATTGAAGATCTTCGAGCTGGGCTTGATGATCTTGATTCAGGGTGTGGTCATGTTCATACTGGTATCACTTTGAAATTGAATTCTGGGATTATTGAACAGCTTGGGCATCCTATTAATTGTGAGCTTCCAGAATGCTCTAGTCCATTGCGGGTTATTAGGGCAGCTTCACCTCACTTTCCTGTATTAAGGGCTTTCACTAGGCTGCTTTATAAAGCTCGCAAATGCCACATGAACATTTTGGCTATTGATTCAGCACTTTCTAGTGGAAGTATTGACGAGCTGATACCTTTTCTGGGCTTGAAGGAAAATTTGTCAGATTTGTTTAGTGTGGATGGAGTTGAGCATCCCGTAGTTAGTGAAGACCACTCATCATCTGGTCTAGGCTGCATTGAGAGAGGCTTGAAAGTTACGCATGCTGACCTTATAGCTGAGCTACAATCCAAGTTCAATGACGATGCAGAGTTTGCATGTTGTAGCTGTGAATGATTATGCAAGCGTAAACAAGTGTCTTGTGTAAACTTTAGCCTTGACAAATATGAAACTGATGCATGGCAAAGAACGAAAGCCCATGTTTTGCAGAATGGTGTCACTGAACAACTAATATACATTTGTCAGTACTGCCGACCATTTCTAAACAAGAATACTATACCAGCTAGAAGTGTTCTAAATGGGTTTGCCACTGAACCCATACCAGAGGAACTAGAGTTGCTAAATGCTCTCAGTAAACAACTGATTCAGAGAGCAAAGGCTTTTCAGATTATTGTGCGGCTTGGAACATATTCTGGTAAAGTGCCAGCATATAATGCACTGCAAGCCTGTAGAGGTTGCATGTTCTTTCTGCCACTGCCACTAAATAAAACATGGGACACTTTATCAGACGTTGAACTTGGTAGGACTGACCTTCTTGTGGCTTTGCCTGACCCTCAATTGTACATAATTGTAAATGGTGTTCCAACTAAGGATAAAGTTGTATGGCAAACACTAGTGGATGTAAATGCTGTAAAGTTAGCCATTCAAAAACTCAAAGAAATAAATTGGCTTTAAAAAAATGTAGATGATGCATCATTAGATGAGGCAGCTAAAGGTATTGTTGAAGTAGTTGACAAAGCTTCTAGCACAATGTTAGAAAAAGCGTCGACTGATGACATGGCTGCTTTACATGCGTACACTATTCGATCCCTTGACCAACAAGGGTCAATAAAAACGGATGTTGAGCAGTACAAGATGCAAAATGTTAAAGACAGTCCTATTGAAAGCAGACAGCGACATCTTGACGTGATGTGCTTTCCAACACTCTTTCCCTCTGGGCAGTTTGGTGAATTTCACCCTCGAGACATGCACTTATCAGCATCTGAGTATGCTAAATCTCGGCTGCTCAACAAAGATTCTCGATTCAGAAAAGATCCGCAATATATTTTCTTTTTGTTATGGCAGCAAGAGATGCGGCAGATTTCTGCAGGCATTTACAATGTTCTTAAAACAACATCTAAGGGTAAAATGCCTGTGGATGAATTCCTTTCCAGAGTTTCAAATTCTGATGAAGGTGTAGAAGCAAATCTTTCCACCATATTTCAATCTGTGCGTGGGACTAAGCAGTACTGGTTCCATAGAAGTAGTGAATTGAAATGCATGCTGAGAGAGTATGGATCGCCAACTTTTTTTATTACTTTAAGTTGTGCAGAGTACAACTCAACCCACATAGATAGGTACCTAAGGAAGGTCAATGACCATCCTCCTAGCTATCCCATATCTAAGCTTTGCATTGAAGATCCTGTTTCAGTGTCCAGAAAATTCTCTGCAAATTTTCATGAATTTTTTAACACCGTTCTACTAAAAGGATCCGTGCTGGGGGTAGTAGAGCATTTCTTTTGGAAAAAAGAATATCAGATGCGGGGAGCCCCTCATTATCATGCATTTCTGTGGATTCAGGGAGCACCAGAGATTGGGAAGAGTGATCCAAAAGACGTTCTTGCGTGGATCCAAGAGCGCATAACATGCAAAATTCCTGATGCTGCCCTCAACCCTGAACTCCATGCATTGGTCACTAAATATCAAATGCATAAATGTACCAACTATTGCAAACGCAGGCAAAAGCTCAAAAGGGGGTTTATCACTAAATGCAGATTTAATTTTCCACGTGACGTGACTGAGCATGCAGTGCTAAACCCAGTGGAGGAATGCCTCAAATCGAGGAAAAAAATTTACCTCCTTCCTCGAGCTGAACAGGAATGCAGAGTGAATGATTACAATCCACTACTGCTTCTGCTGTGGCAGGCCAATATGGACATACAGTTCACTGCCGAATCGTCGTTAACCCTAGCTCATTATGTAACAGGGTACGTAACCAAAGCAGAGAAGAGTAACATGCAGGAAGTATGGCAAGAGGTCAATTCAAATAGCAGTATCTACAGCAAGCTTTGGTCCTTTGGTGTAAGGAGCTTACGTTCCAGAGAGTGTGGTCTCTATGAAGCCAGTGACCTCATACTTGGAGACCACCTCACTGAGAAATCAGTAACTGTGAAATGGGTTGATACTGCAATGCCTCAAAAACGAAAACGCAGGCTTAAGAGTCATAAAAAGCTTGTTGAAGTTGAAAAGCTTGATCCCAGTTCCACAGATATATTAGAGGGGAGTATGGTAGACATATTTTACCCTGCTAGGCCAAAAGAGTTGGAGAATGTGTGCCTGTACGATTTTGTACAGTGGTACGAGTATCGTGGGGCTAGCAGTGATGGCACTAGGGTTTACCAGAAGTTAAAAAAGCCTCTTCTTCCAAATCACAAGCTGTTTGATCCCTCAAATGAATACCAGAGAGAGGACTATTACTATTCTCTCATGTTACTATTCATTCCGTTTCGAAATGAATGTGATATGGTGAAAGAAGGGGAAACAGCTGAGGTTGCTTTTAACCGTCACATTGGTAGCAATGTTAATCTGTCAGAACACCACGAAAAACTGCAGGCATTGCTGAAAGCACAGACTGCAGTGAAGAAAATCAATGAAGTAAGAGAGGAGGAAGGGGTTGCTGCACCTCCTACAGAAGAAGATGCTTTCTTTAACGGTGAAGCTAAGGCAACAATGGAAGATGTGTTCCATCTGAATGAGCTACACACTGATACAGTTGAAGATCGGGTTGCTAAGCTCAATGCAGATCAATTAAGAATCTTCAATAACATTAATGACCATCTTTGCCACCAAAAACTGCATGAGAATAGCAAATGCACCTGTACTACACATAAGCCCTTGTCTTTGTTCATTAGTGGTGTGGGTGGTACAGGAAAATCCTTCCTAATTCATACGATCCGAGGAAAGGTTAATGAACTTTGGAAGGATAACAAAGACTCCATCAGGTGTGCACTCGCAGCTCCTACGGGATTGGCTGCATTTAACATAGATGGTGTAACTGTACATAGACTATTTCAACTACCAATAGAGCATGATTCTAAGACATCGACTTACTGGTCACTTCCTAAAGAATCACTTAAAGTAATGCGAAACGGTTTCATGCATGTAAAGTTAATCATCATTGATGAGGTTAGCATGCTATCAAGCCTGACCTTAGCTTACATTCATTTGAGGCTTGAAGAGTTGTTTGGAGGTGATCAATGGTTTGGGTCCATGAACATTCTGTTCTTTGGTGATTTACTATAGCTCCCTCCTGTTAATGGTTCTATGGTGTTCCAAAACATTTCAAATAAAATCATTGCCGCAAGGCTAGGCTGTGTGACAGCAGTTAACATTTGGAGGGAATCTGTAGTGTATGATGAACTGACCATAAATGAACAACAAAAACGGGACCCAGAATTTGGTCAGTTA
The DNA here is from genome assembly GCA_963681505.1 of Eunapius fragilis. Classification (NCBI taxonomy): domain Eukaryota; kingdom Metazoa; phylum Porifera; class Demospongiae; order Spongillida; family Spongillidae; genus Eunapius; species Eunapius fragilis. The sequence goes on from OY811990.1 coordinate 2,248,810, forward strand.
TTAAATGAAGTCAGGGTGAATTGTATATCTGATAAAACTGTTGCACTTTTAAACACTGCTGTCATAAAATGCACAGCTGTAGAAAAATTCCAAGAACTATTAGGCTAGGGTTTGTTCCCTGTGTGTCTGTTTGCTACGCGACAATGTTGTGACCAATTTAACACAGAGATGCTTTCAAAAGCAGGCTCACAAATAGTACACATGTCCTGCATAGATGAGTTTGATGAAACAGCAGGGAAAGTGAAGTGGGACTAAAAGGGCATCATCTGCACTAGAAAAGTTAAATAAAGATTGTAATATGACTGCTGGTCTAGAGGCAGAGCTAAAACTGGCTGTAGGTGTTAGAGTCATGCTAAGACGGAATCTAGATACCAGTCAAGGGTTGGTCAATGGAGCACTGGGTACTGTTTCTGCTATTAGCAAGGACTGCATTCAGGTTACATTTGATCACACTCCTAAATTGCCGTTTAAAATTGAACGCGTGCGTAGTAGGTTTCAAATATTACGCCATTTCTATGTGTACAGAAAACAGTTTCCTTTAATATTGGCATTTGCAGTTACAATCCATAAATGCCAAGGTTTGTCATTAGACTGTGCAATTGTGGACCTGTCCAGGGATGTATTTGCAACAGGAATGGCCTATGTTACCATGTCACGTGTGAGAACACTGGCTGGTCTGTATCTCTTAGCATTTGATCCTACATCGATAAAAGTCAGCAGGGAGTGTACTGAAGAAGTAAACAGGTTACGTAAACAATATAGAAGTGACATTCCGTGTATAGAGCTGTCTGCAGTACCTAAACCAATAAAGAGTAAACCTCAGCGTATAGGTCTGACATTGGACAATATACCTCCCCATCCTAGTACATCCACCAAAGCCCAGGTTAAATCCACTGTTTATAATCCTATAAAATCTAAGACATCAGGAAGTGGAAAAAGACCTAGAGGGCGGCCACCTAAGCAGTGTGCACCCAGTTCATCTACTATAGATCTTACTGTGGGTGATGTAAGGGTGCTTCGAGCAGAGAGAGAAACCACTTGGACACATCTCCGGTATTACCAAACGGATGAAGTGTGGCAACGTGAGAAATGTACACAACTGGGCCTTAGATTCCACAATACAAATAATTTTGAAATTGGTGGCCCCAACGTATTTTTAAATCGTCCTAACACTGAAAGAATATTGGGAGCAATAGGCGATGGCAATTGTCTCTTCAGATGTTTCTCACAAATAATAACTGGTTCACCAGATCAGCACTATGCTGTGAGAATGTGTATCATTAGGCACATGCGACACATATCTCACCTTATAATAACATCTGAACAGTATGAGGGGGGGGATGATATTGAGACATATATAGCTACCACAAAAATGGATCAGATGGGTAGCTATGGTACACATATTGAAATGTTGACACTATCACACCTACTGTTGTGTAATGTAAACTCTTTTGATGCTGTGGCTTCAAATTGGTCATATGTGGCAGACCCTGGTCAGATTGATCCGAACATTCCTCAAAATGTTGAAAGAAAATCAATGTATATTTACTGGACGAATGGAAATCATTTTGATGTTATAACCTCACAGCTGCCATAAAGAGTCCAGTTTAGTTAACCATTGGACTAAATTGCACTGTAGCAGTCCAGTCCCTTGTAGTGGTGGCATACACATTGCTGACAAACTTCTGATCGCTATGCTTGTCTGCACTTAATACTATGACTGAGTTCTTTGTCCACCAAATATTGTGATTGGACTGGTCTAGCTGACAGAAGCAGACCAAGGCTGTAATTCAGCCTATTTATATGGTGTATGCATGTATTGTGTATTTGTGTATTTGTGTATTTGTGTATATTTTGTATAATACAAGGCTCAGATTTTCTTTTGTAGCAAGTGGCTGCAGACAGTTGCCTTGCATTGTGTATGTCACCAGTTGTTGAGTTGTGTCCAGCAAGACCACTAAATGGTAACCATAACAGTAGACCAGTTGAAGCCACATATTGCATTAACATGGAAGTAATGAAAATTCAATTCTGCCAGATAACGTTCTGTTAGGTGGCATGATTAAACCTTGAATTGTACATATGCCAAAAGCAGGCTACAATGAGTGAGCTGGTGCTCATGACACCCCCACCTTTGAGTGGATAATACATATATCTCTGCAAACCAACAGAGATATATGGGGGACCTGCTCCCATGGCCAATGTAAATGCTACATTTGTGTGTTTGCAAACTGCAATTTATAATCTGTGTTGGTGATGCGCACAACAATTCATGATACATGCAAAAGTGTGGTATTCACCTAACTTAAGCCAATCTCATGTACATTTCAAGTGCTTTGTCCATTGTACACACCACCAGCACTAACAGCAGACTTTCTTGCCACCACATGCCGCCAATAGTCTTGTACTTTTGCAAATCAACTTGTTATCGCCACCATAAGGTACTTCTACTCTCACATTTATGTAAAATCAGACCTTCTGCCCACACTCATAACGCTGCAGACCCTGTCCACACTCACCTGAAAACATATCCTTATCAATCTACATGGTGCCATGTTATCCCAGATCTACATGCAGTCATGTAGTTCACTTCCTGAGTTCTCACACTATCCATCTTTACTTCATGTAGGCTACACCTCCATGTTTAGATTGGACCATTTTCAAATTTGACCAATAAAATTTTAGCACATGCCGTTTATATGATGGAATCGGACCAATAGAATTATAGCACAGTCTGCACACGTGTTAAGGCTTTGCAGGTATAAAAGTCAGTCATGCACCCGCTGAAATATAGTACACTTTGAAAAAAGAGGTAAGAATTTAATAATATACTCTATGTGGATTCACGTGTAAACTTGCTTGAAAAAAGAATAAGGTAAAATTTTTTAAAATCATACTCTCTGTCTCTGTCACGTACATGTAGATGGCAGCAGATGACCTTACGGGGTTTTTTAATCAAGAGGGGTCGGAGGAGGAAGAGAATGAAGAGGATGACATAAATCCTCCGACTCCTCTCCCCTTCACCCCGCCACCTCCAGATACCCCGCCACTACCAGCAGCGCTACCCCCGCCGGCACCACCAGCGCTGCCCCCGCCGGCACCACCAGCGCTACCCCCGCCGGCACCACCAGCGCTGCCCCCGCCGGCACCACCAGCGCTACCCCCGCCGGCACCACCAGCCCTGCCCCCGCCGGCACCACCAGCGCTACCCCCGCCGGCACCACCAGCGCTGCCCCCAACGGCACCACCAGCGCTGCCCCCGCCGGCACCACCAGCGCTACCCCCGCCGGCACCACCAGCGCTACCCCCGCCGGCACCACCAGCGCTGCCACCGCCGCCTGTGCTCCCTCCCTGGCCACTGCCACCCTGGCAGAACCCAGCATGGCGGGGAGGCCGGGGAGGAGGACGTCCCCGCAGGAGACGAGGGCGCGGGCGAGAATAACAAATAATTTATAGTACAAATTCATATAATTATAATTATTATTATTAAAGTTATTTATTGAAATGATACTACATATACAACATTTACAGTTTTAAGCTACACAATTTTACTAAGAGCGCTGCCCCCGCTGCCACCGCCGCCTGTGCTCCCTCCCTGGCAGAACACAGCATGGCGGGGAGGCCGGGGAGGAGGACGTCCCCGCAGGAGACGAGGGCGCGGGCGAGGACAACCAATAATTAATAGTACAAATTCATATAATTATAATTCTTATTATTAATTAAAAGTTATTTATTGAAATGATACTACATGTACAACATTTACAGTTTTAAGCTACACAATTTTACTAAACAAAAAACAATACACTGAAACGGAGAAGGTGAGGAGACTAACATCCAGTTGCCATTGAACGGGACAGCAGAGCTCTGGCATTCGCTCTAACTAGGACCAAGTTTAACCTGCCATAGAGAGCCGAAGTGGCCTGGGACTTGCAACAATTTGATCTAATTGCCAGGCGCGCTGCCAGTCGAGAAAAGTTTGTCTGTGCTTCTTGACCCCAACATCCATAAACCTCAACTGCCAAAGGTACACACACACACCCAAGCTCTGAGCACTTTGTGTCATTGCTGGCATGTTTTCTGTTTGTTATTGCATTAAGAATTAAAGGGGATCGTCCAAATTCTATGTGCTCTTCCTACATTTCATCGACTACGGTGAAAAAAAACCTATGAAACAAGTAAATAAAAACATTCTCTAACGAGAGAGTTGTTGGTATATAGGATTGACCAATGGTGGTGTAAAAAGCACGGAAACAAGAGTGACAGAAATTTTACTCGAAAATTGAAATTGGCCTATATTTAGCACGCTCACAAAACAACAGCGCATGCCTGAGTAATGTGCTAAATATAGGCCAATTTCAATTTTCGAGTAAAATTTCTGTCACTCTTGTTTCCGTGCTTTTTACACCACCATTGGTCAATCCTATATACCAACAACTCTCTCGTTAGAGAATGTTTTTATTTACTTGTACCATGAAAAAATGGATACTCAACCGGCTATGACTATGCAGCTCATTATATCACAATTAGCATATGTGAGGTATTAAAGTATGCTTCATGTATAACCTTTTTGTTATTTAGTTTTAAATGGTTTGATGACATCTTTTGTGTTAGCTGAAATTTATATTTACATGTCGGAGTGGAGCTTTTCAGGGACATGATTAGTGGGCAGTATGTACCCCTGAGGTAACTGGTACTATTTAAACTCTGATTACTTTATGGGTTCTCTAGCTTCGTTATGGACCCCGGGTAGGAGCTTGCACCTGTGACTGGAACGCTTACATTTTAGCATAAAAGCAGCGGTCGAGTATATTTCTTGCAAAACCTTTTAAATTCAGAATTTATGTGTATTATAGTTGTTAAACGTACATGTATGAACCTTGATACAAGACATTTAATGTTGAAATCAGTTAAGTTAATTTGAACAAGAAAGTAGCGTATATACTATCTACACTTTTCTAAGACCGTCTTAAGCCAGAGCCTGGAAAATATGACCAAACAACAAGATCTGTATCAACACAAAGGCTAATATGGATAATCAGATATATGCGTCATCACTACACTCTGCTACAGGCTTCTCACTTTCTTAAAACGCTGCGCTATATTTTGTGTCATAGCTGCTGCTCGCTTCTTTGTCTTTCCATCTCTTTCTTTTTCCCGGGCAAAAGGAATTAATGATAGATCGAACAAGCGCCTACATGTAGGCGAAAAGTGCTGTTTTAGCCTACGTATAGGCGTTCCATTGCAACGTATGGTCCATTCAATGGCGTATAAAACTTTGAACTCGAATAAAGTAAAACTTAAGCATAGGGCTTCGTTTTTAATTCGCTTTGGAGCTCATTCAACCATCGGCTCTTTAGATACACGATCGAGATGGAGGAGCGTACAAAAATTGCCTACGATCTTGATGAAAGTAAGTATAAAAGTTGGAAATCGTGTGTATTAAAAGAGTTAAAATTATATCTGCATATATGAATGCTTCTAGTAAGTTTTTTTGCAAATCGGAACAACTCCAGCTAAATGAGGGGCGTGCCCCAACAGAGCGTTCTTAGCACTAGCAGCAAGCTGGCGTTGTTTTCTGCCGCCAGCTTGCAAGTAGCCCTCTTTATTATATTGGTCCTTCTTATTTCAAGCGTTGGCTGTTTGTACACAAGTTATAAAAACATTCTCTATACGAGAAGGTTGTAGGTATATAGGAATCAAAGGTGATGGTGGTGTAAAAAGCAAGGGAACAAGGCTTCTGATTGAAAAGGAAAAAATGAAATAGACCTATATTAGCAAGCCCATTTATATATGACGACATGTTGCTAAAATAGGTCTATTTCATTTTTCCTTTTCAATCAGAAACCTTGTTCCCTTGCGTTTTACACCACCATCACCTTTGATTCCTATATACCACCAACCTTCTCTTATAGAGAATGTTTTTATTACTTGTTTCCTAAATTTTTTCGGTGGTTTTAGTATTGTACTTAGTTCTTGAAACTTAACGTCGTTTAGCTCTCCTCTTTTGTTGACGCGAAGGCATTTTGAAGAAAACAACTTCGCTTAGCCAAAAGTGGTGAACAAAACTGCGATCAAATGAAATCCCACCTGTTTATAGCTGCTAAAATTCTAAATTAGCGCGAATGTCGCCACGGGAACGGTTAAATATAGCACTCCATATTACGTAATGATTGCGTAATCCGTTTTATGCTTTATTCATATATCTGATACCTGAAGATGTCCTTCGAGGAGATTCTAAAGCGATTGGTATAACTTTTGCTCTTTAAAACCATTCCTAGTTATACTCGGCCGAGATGACGACGACGGAGCAAAATTGGCATGGGGACGAGGAAAACACGAGCTTTTTTTTGTTCTCTTAAAGTAAACAGTTAGAAGACTGCAATAAAACATTAAAATGACCGTCTTTGCCTTCTGGTTCGATAGCAACAAAGAGCTAAACTATCCGTTTCTTGGTACGCGACGGGTCGCGTTTTTTAATGACATTCATGATAAGGCAGGATTTCTATATGGAACCTACGCGTAGGTTCCGATTGTTTGGAATAAAGCGATTTGCAACGCGTACATGTACGTTAACGCGCCTACGCGTAGGTGGCGATCTAACATGAACTCAGTTGACTGTACGTGGTTAATTAATTAAATGCAGTTATTGGTGAACAATAACCAAATAGGAACATAGCGCGTCACGGGTGACCTCTATTACAGGAAGGGGGGTAGTTCGACACCACCACCACCCCCCCCCCCCCTCCCCCCCCCCCCCCCCCCCCCCCCTCCCGGCTCCGGCCCTGATCATATAGTCTCGAAAATAGGAAGTCGATAGTTATTACCGTTGGTACGTTATAATGATTCAAATGCGAATGATTTTTATAACATGTTGTCATGAACTGTATCACATCATTAAATTGTTCGTTTTAATTACTCGCTCTATGTTTAAAAATAATAGTAATTATTCAGTTGGATGACTCCATCTTTTATAGCAGCGTGTATAACAGCTCTCGTTGTGATCGTGGTTGGATTTCAGACGGACGGATCTGTTAAGAAATCCCAAACTTTGTACCTGCTCTCGCTACTCTCCTACTTCGATAACGACACATCGTCATTACAACCCCGTACTGATGGTGCAGCTATCATCGCTGGTGCAGAGCTGGCTGTAGCGGAAATTAACAATCGTTCAGACCTCCTCGATAACTATAGGCTGGAACTTATCCCGGCTAATGACGGCTGTATCTTCAGTTGGAAGTCCGTTATCAGTCTGATCGATAACCTCTACTATGGTGGTAAACAGATTGTTGGCATAATAGGTCCGGAGTGCTCCGACGCAGTTAAAGCGGTGGCTTCTCTCACGGGTAAGCCGGAAATTGCGCTCATTAACGTCCACCTTGGTTCAGCACCAGAGCTGGCCGATCGCTCCTTATACCCTTACAGCTTTGGGATCAATCCTTCGACAATCAATCGAATTGATTCGATGCTGGCTTTGTTTGCGTACAACAACTGGACCCGCGCTGCCGTACTGTATAGCGCGGACATGCTAGTTAATTATAATTCGTTCCTGCTATTCCAAAAGAAGCTGAACGGAGCTGTGAACCTGTCCTTTGTCTCTCCCGCGACTCTTGAATACATTCCGCTGGAGGCTTTGAGGAGTACGTACGTGCGTGTAATTGTGTCCTTCCTGCGTGCTGACACCCTTCAGAGGGCGCTGTGCCTGGCCTACCATATGGGAATGACGTACCCAAAGTACCAATGGATATTATTTGCGCCCCCATTTCAACAAGTTCCGTTTGCGTACGAGGCCAAATCGTACGCCTGCAAAAATTCCGCGATTTTAGACTCCTTAAACCATAGCCTAACTTTCAACACCGCTAACTATTGGCAACCAGCCCCAAGCTACACACAACTCAACTACCACTATGTTCGCGGTATATGCGACGACGATACTGATTGTTTAGCCCTGTTTGATGCTGTCTGGGCATTTGCAGTGGCCTTAAATAATTCCATTGAACTTCTCCAGAGGAACGGACTATCCCTCTCAAACTACACATATGGAAAAGAGAAATACACTCAAATAATTCGACAGCAGATGTACGGGTTAAATTTTACTGGTGTGGCACGTAGAGTCATACAATTCAATCCACAAGACGGCTATATTTCATCTGCCCTTACAAACGTATACACATTTAAGCCTCCGAATTACATTGTAGCTACATACTCGTTTTCTGATGGCTTAATAATGAATCTAGGTACTGCTGTCTTTGTGTCCACAGACTTTGAAGAGGTACATATATTGGTGTCTCTCCCTCTGGCTGCAGTGTTCATTGTGGTGGATGCAATAGCTGCCCTTCTGGTGTTAGGGATACATTTCGTGAACACTGCTTACAGACATCACAAAGCTATTAAGGCCTCCAGCACAAGGCTCAACCATTTTGCTTATGCAGGATGTTATCTAATCATCCTGGCTACACTGATGTACACAATCACAGAGTCCTTCCCAGTCAGTATTCATGTAAAGTCAGTATTGTGCAATGCCTTTCCATGGGCCTTGTCATTGGGACTCACTTTGGTATTTGGAACAGTAGCTGCAAAGACATGTAGGCTCTATTACATCCATAGATGTGCCTTGAATTTCAAAAAAACCGATAATGTTTGGATGAATGATAGTGTTCTGGCCATTTTGATTATAACAATCGCTGCCCTGCCTGTTGTCTTGTGCACAGCTTGGACTGTGTATGATCCCTATGTTAGGAAAGTTAACCAAATGCTGCTTGCTTCAAGGGAGACTTTAGTGCTCACCACAGCACAATTATGCACTTGCAAGTATCAAGTTCAATGGATAACTTCCATCATATGTTTTGAGGCAGTGTTTATTGTAATAATTGTGTACCTTGCCTTGACCACATCGATCAAAATGAAAGGATTTCGTACATCTAGTGTTGCTGCATTGGCTTATCTTTTGACTCTGAGCAGTGTAGTGGGAGGAGTCATCTACTTGATAACAGTGATTATAGAAGCAAGTGTCAACACATCATATGGAATACTTAGCTTTCTTCTAACATCTGTGGTGTATCTATGTGCTATTCTTTTATTCATACCACCAGTGCTGTCACACATCAGTAACAATATCAAGCCATTTCACCGCTCCAAGTCATCAAGGTCAACTGTGTGGAGCATGGTTGGTGCAATTAATGGAGACAAACAGCTCTAGTGTCAGTGATTGGAGGACATGCATTGCAATGCAATGCAAACATTTCACATGTTTTTGAAATGTTTGCATTTTTTACAGTTGTCAGTTATGCCATATGTAATGTTCTGACCTGTATGCAATCTATGTACATGTGTGGCAATGCAATGGAAGTGGGAATGTGGGATTGGGATTCATTTAATATGCACGCAAGTGAATATACCATGATTCCCATCCACTTGTAGTGGCGGATATGCTTGTAAAGGTTTCTTAACAATACTACTTTAGCTTATCAAAACACACGTGGCATCAATCTTATTATTATCAGGCTATGATAAACGCAGTTATGAGGGTGAGATCTCCCTGGCCTGAATGGGTCCAGCAATGGAGTGGATCAGAGCCATATACAACCAGCCATAAATCACAAACGCTACTGTTGACTTGGGTGGGGAGCAGCGGCGGATACAGGTTTTGGGGGGGGGGGGGGGGCACGGATGGTGGGTGTGGCTGGGGGTGGGGTCGGCTTCTGGCCCGATACGAAAAGCGGGGGGGGGGGGGGGGGGGTGCTGTCGGTTTATGGCCCGATACGAGGAGCGGGGGGGGGGGGGGGGGGGGGGGTTGCTGTCGGTTTATGGCCCGATACGAGGAGCGGGGGGGGGGGGGGGGGGTGCTGTCGGATTCTGGCCCAAAACGAAGAGCGGGGGGGGGGGGGGGGGGGGGGGTGCTGTTGGTTTCTGGCCCGATACGAAGGGCGGGGGGGGGGGAAGTATGATCGCGTATCGGGGGGCCCGGGATATAGTACAGTAGTAGAGTTCATGCGTGCGGATATCAATAGACAGCGCAATCGTGCAGCTATATTATAAAATGCGGCCCGAAAAGTTATGAATTTATTAATGAAGGGGGGGGGGGGGGGGGGGCACGTGCCCCGAGTGCCCCCCCCCTGGATCCGCCGCTGGGGAGGATTGGTGAATGGCTATGGAGAGGCCAGCCCTGCGGTAGTATCGTAGCCCTCTTTGCCACCAATATCTTTATCTCTCTGGAATGCAGGACCAACCCACCTTCTGGCATTTGGGTCCATTGTAGTGGAGGTCTTCTGCTGTGACTGTGGTTGCAGCATCAGCCTGATGACCACAACTCAACTAATATGACCGGGCAGAGCGGTGATGTGGTGGTGATATCTAGTGCTTCACAGACCCCATCTGCAATGAAAGGTAAGGTCACTAGTGATGCCATGGTCTCTGTCCAACCTAACGCTCAGGTGGCCACGACTACATGCTGAGGTATAATACCTCAAGCTGCGAGCAATTTTTGTGGATAACGACATCTTCCCCATGCCTGCAGGTGGTGACCTCTTACAAGGTGATCAAAGGCTACCCGATCAGCCACATGCTCACAGTGTGCTGTAGGTCACCCACATGCTCACAGTGGGCTGTAGATCACCCACATGCTCACACAGTGTTAAAGGCATTGTTATACAGTACTGTATAACGTGTGTATTCTTCTGTTATCCACATGTTATACACATTATACGCTTCAGTATAACATTGCGTATTGGGACGCTATACACAGGTGCGTATAACAAATAAAAGTATAACACAGAGTATAACAGAAGTATAACATTGAGTATACCTATATGTATAACAACGCAGTATAACACACTCGTGATATTCATAATCCTCGTTTCCAAGCAACACAATTATGGAAAACCACAACTTTTGATAAAGTAACAAACACACACAGTCCACCACACAAGATGTGGTTAGCATAAAAGTTAGTTCTTTGTGGATGCCCCTTGTCCAGTGGTAGAGAAATGCACCCACCTCCTGTTGGCAAATGACCTGGTGATATTCTACACCATACACCGAACAGTACCAGTAAACTAACCAGCACATTGCGATGAAATCAGAAAGCACAAGGTACTCTTATAACACACCATGGTGGTCATCCTGCACTTGTAAGGGAGGCAACATGACCTCTGTAATATTAATATTCTAATGCACATTACATAGCAGAGCAGTGCCCATTGAACTAACCATGCATCAGCAAGATGTCATAAGCACCATGCACACTTTAGCCACCATGGTGGACATCCTGCAACACTTGGCTTCAACCTGTGTGATATTCCAAACGTTGCACACCATACACAAAGCATCACCCATTGAACGTACCACACATTGCCAGGACGTCACAAGCTCCATGCACTCTACAGACACCATGGTGGACATCCTGTAAGAAAGGCAACACTTGGCTTCAACCTGTGTGATATTCCAACGTTGCACACCATACACAAAGCATCACCGATTGAACTTACCACACATTGCCAGGACGTCACAAGCTCCATGCACTCTTCAGAGACACCATGTTGGACATCCTGTAAGAAAGGCAACACTTGGCTTCAACCTGTGTGATATTCCAAACGTTGCACACCATACACAAAGCATCACCAATTGAACTTACCACACATTGCCAGGACGTCACAAGCTCCATGCACTCTACAGAGACACCATGTCGGACATCCTTTAAGAAAGGCAACACTTGGTTTCAACCTGTGTGATATTCTAAATGTTGCAAACCATACACAAAGCAAACTTTACCCACTTGGAGGACACTATAGTAGGCATCCTGAAAGAGAGGCAACACTTGGATTCAAACAACTTTCTAATTGTTGCAAATCATACACAAAGCAGCACCATTTCACTTACAAGATGTTAAAAGAACCATGCCCTCTATGGACACCATGTTGGACATCTTGTAAGAAAGGCAACACTTAGCTTCAAACAATTGCAACCTGTTTGATATTCTAAATGTTGCACATCATACACAACCTGTAGGAATGCTGCGTTGATTAGTTCAAAAGCATGTGTGAATTAAAATTTGTCCCGTGAGCTGTAAAGTGTGAGGGGGGTATCTAATCTGCAGTATAACCACTCCATAAACGTACATGTACACTAAACTCTACGGGCTTCCGCAATTAGATGCACTGGGTAGCAAGATACAAAATTGACACCGTACATAATTATTGACTTGTTGACCTGAAGAAATCATGAATTAATGTACGATTGAGCGCCAAGCTACTAGGTAAAAGAGAAGTATAACGTACGTTGCTTTCCACTTGAAGCTTGACCGACATAATTTGCGCACGTGTGGGTTTTAAAAATCAATTAATTATGAGACTACATTGCATACGCAATGTATATAACTGACGGGTGAGACCACGGCCATATACTCAGTTATACACAGTTATACGCAATGTGTATAACAGATTATGTATAACAGCGTGTATAACAACGTTATACCGACGTGTATAACAACCCTTTTTACACAGTGACAGTGTGCTGTAGGTCACCCACATGCTCACAATGTGCTGTAGGTCACCCACATGCTCTTAGTGTGCTGTAGGTCACCCACATGCTCACTGTGTGCTGAGGTCACCCACATGCTCACAGTGTGCTGTAGGTCACCCACATGCTCACAGTGTGCTGTAGGTCACCCACATGCTCACTGTGTGCTGTAGGTCACCGACATGCTCTCAGTGGACTGTAGGTCACCCACATGCTCACAGTGTGCTGTAGGTCACCCACATGTTCACTGTGTGCTGTAGGTCACCCACATGCTCACTGTGTGCTGTAGGTCGCACACATGCTCACTGTGTGCTGAGGTCACCCACATGCTCACAGTGTGCTGCAGGTCATCCAGGGTGACCTACAGCACACTGTGAGCATGTGGGTGACCTACAGCACACTGTGAGCTTGTCACATGTTCACAGGGTAATGGTGCTGGATGCTGTCAAAAAACTATCCTATAGAAGCTATCCCCGCCTATAGAAGCTATTCCTGCCTATGCCATTACATCAACTGGGTGGATGAGCTGTGACATCCTGAATCCCTGTGAATGATGCCCACATATGATCATGTGTTGCTTATACAGTTGACCAGAAGACATATTCACACCTAATTCACATCCTCCTGATGTGTAAATTTGTAATTTTATTTGTAGGCCACAACAATGCTATTTGCCATTCATGCTATATTCCTATCAGGTATCAGCTCTGGAACATGGGCGGGGCGAGGGGGGGGGGGGGGGGGGGGAGCCTAATGTACCTGAATATACATGTAAAGTATATTTCGGTATGGTCCGCTCTCCTCCCAATCCCCCCTCATCTTTCCCAACCAATGCAATTTTCCATATCAAAGGTATCACTGGCTAGGTTTGGATTGTATTACAAACCATTCTAATGGAAGCTTAAATAATATATGAATTATTAATTAACTAACAGTTTGTCCACTTAACACCCCCACTCTTCTGAACTAAACCAAAGGCCATCCAAGCATCATGGACAAAACTGCTTTGTAGCAGTCCTCTGAGCGATGTCCAGGCACAGATAGCACATCAGAGCTTCCCATTCATGTAATGACCTAGCCGTCCACACTATTGTGCTATTACATAGACTTTGTACTAAGCTGTTTTTAGTGCAAAAATACACCAAAGTTAATGGCATGGTGCTCCCTGCAAACCACCATGATGCACAACCGTCCCCCCCCCCTCCACACCCACTAGGATGATCCCCCCCCTCCCCCCCTCCCCCCTGCCCTGTGGATACCAGCTACAAGTTTACAATTTATGTAAATCATATGTACGAGCACAGATATTTCAGTGACCAAAGAGCACTGCAAAAATGAAGCATTCAATGGCAATCACAGTGGTACATGGATGGGGACGGAGGGAGGGGAGGGGGGGTGCAGGGAGAGAACACTGATGTGTGTGTGTTGGGGGGACCATAGGATGGTGGGAGGGAGAACACCTCGTGTAGGCTCACTGTAGAGCTGTGACTTGGCTTTATGCGTAGCTGCCTTGGATCGATAAGCCGCACACACATGGTAGCTCGACATGATCGTATGGTGAATTAAAAAATGCCATTTGATTTAGAACGAAGAGGTTACTTTACACCCCTCCCCCTCCCTCCCTCCCTCCCACCCTCCCTCCCACCTTCTGCTGCTAATGTTGTAACTGTAAATAAAAGGCTCAATTAGGCAAACCACAAGTTTCAATTGCAGTTGGTTATTTTAATGTGATGATGAGATCATAGTGTTGCAAACTGACTTCAAAAGAGAACAACTTAACATTGTGATGACACTCCTGTATTTATTGTATGCATTACAAAAAGATACAAAAATTGTCCCAAAATTAAAAGATCAGAAAATTTTAACTTGGTGGTTGGGGTGCCTTGTTTTAGCCCATTCTTTTCCCCCTACTACTACTACTACACCCACTTCCCAACCAAAACAAAGAAAAGGTTTATACCGAGATTTGGAACACTCACTTGATTGTCTTCAAATGGAATATGGAAAGTAAACATATTTAGTATGCAGATTGAACTACATATAGCGTTATGACAATGGCACTTTTGTATGCTGAGATGTGTACGTGTACAGCTGATCGTGTTCCTCCTGCACCACTGCCACCTTCTCCCCCCCCCCCCCCCCACTCATCGTCCCACACCCATGTCCCAACTTACCACATATCACTGTACATGCTGAGTGGCTCAAAGTTCAGAACTTCAGGTCCTACTCCTCCTCCTCCTCCTCCATGCCAAACACATGGGTGGAAGTAGAGGTTAAAAAAAAAAACACATCCATGTCAAAATGTTTTAATATATATGGTTGTTTACTGTAGGTACTAAACTTGGTTTAATGTTTTGGTAAATGGAATTGAAATGTGTCTAATACCATGGAGCCTATATGCCTGGGAAAGAGTCTGGGGAAGTACTCACCTCCATTCAAACACATCTCTCTGATCTAACCTCAAGGATATTGCTAAACGGATATGGTTCCAGGTCCATGCATTATATATAGAGGATGGTAGGTGAACTGCAATCACTCAGTCATAATAGTGTACAACTGCTGGTCTGAATTGCACTGGGCTTGGGCAGTGCTGATAACATCCACCTACAGCAGGCAGTGGCAGTGTTCAACACCCAGGTCTTCCTTTCCAATGCCATCTCGGTCAGTTCTGCTCTGGACTCTCCCATTCCTGGCCCACAAGGTCTTGTCAGGAATGATCCAAGCCAACATTTGTTAGTAGTCTTCCTCCCCTGCCAACAGTGCACACCTCCTGTCAGTAGCAACTTCTCATGCTTCCTCTTATCTATCAGTGGTCCCTTCCCCTGGTCTGGGCTTACACCTGGAGTCCAATATGAGTACCAGATGGCCATTAGGTGGTGGCTGGGGTTGGGCACTTCTGGTCAGTTCATGTGCCACAATACAGTTCTTGGTCCTCTTGATCACAATGCTATGACCTGCAGGCATGTAGGGGATGTGGTCATATGCCATAATCGTTTACGGGATGAGGTATTCGACATCTGTCATCATGCCCACCTGAGTGTGAGTGTGGAGAGAGGTCATGGTGGTCTCAACAATGACCTTGCCCACAACATGACCTACTGACATCCTCATTTGCCTGCTGGGATAGACGCAAATGTGTAATGCTTACTTCACCACTCTGCTCTGCCATATTGAATGAATCATGTCACCACCAGTGTTGCGATTGATAAAATATTAATAACTACAAAAACAATAATATTTTAATATTAAGAGCACAACCTAATAATAGTTGTTAGGAGGGTGGGAGCTCTTGGCTCTGGTGATGGAAGGAACCAGGGCTGTTTACAAGTGGCCATAAATTTCTGTCACACCAGCTGACTTGGACGAGGACTGGAGAATGGCCAGGTAGGACACCAGCCTGGAGAAGGTATCATGGTCCCAATTGAATGCAGGACTAGCCCAACAGTTGACATTTTGGTGCAAGGGCTGCCGTACCAGCTTGGTGACATGAATTATTATGACCAACAACTAATGCAATCTAATAGTCAGGGACAGGAGGGAATGGCTGTGGTATTGGCTCTAACTAAGTTTAGGTTCAGCCTGTCATATAGGTCAGCCAGGACCACAGACTTGGCCCTGTTGGAGCTGGTTGCATGGAGAGAAGAGGCCAGAAATGCAAATGATTCCATTGCTTCTGTCCCCCAAGCACCAAATCACCATGGGGACTCAAACACACCCCAGCTCTTTGCATTTAGAATCATTTTCTTCATGTTTTCAGGGCAGCCTGACCTGCTGCTAGTCCTGCTTCAAGTAAAATATTGTGATCACAAAGGCGGGCTTACCCAACCTGTTAGGTACAAGGATGTCTGCTGGGCGAGTGTGGCTTTTGTTATGATTGAGGTTACTTCCTGCCTCCAATTTGAAATTCAGGTGGACCCTGCGACAGGTTTCAGCCAGTGTGTCTTGTGGCGGGTTATTACATCACCACAAATAAAGGCGTTTGCAGGTGAGTGCATGGTGGCCAAGGGGGATGAAGCTCTCTCCCAGGACAGAAGTGATAAATTGAAATTGAGCCACCTGAGGTATCTGGGCCCAGCCACCAATTGGTGGCCACCTGGAACTCTGAGGGTTGGAGATGAAGGGCTAGCCCCTCAGAGGGGATGTCAGTAGACAGAGAGATGGTGTGCTCTAATATGCAGTTCTCAAATTGTAGATTGTAAAAAGATGGTTGTCAATTTTATTGCACAGCTCCTTCTGGAGAATAGGAAATGTGAATATCTCCTTAGTGCCGACTGCCTTGGATGAAGGAACGAGGGAGTTAAACAACTCTACTGCATGCGTCAGGTGATCTTGGGTCATGGGACCAGAGCCAGAGGAGCTCAGAGACTGCTGGTGAATGCCTGCCGAGGGAGCGCATGCTCAGACCACCTCTACATGAGCTGAGCTCTGCCTGCTGCCGGGCCTGATCGGATGTGTCAATGTACTGCTGTGCATCTGGAGAATTAAGGCAGTACAGATGTCGTGATCAAAGGCCTCAGGGGCTGATATGGCTTGGGAGAGTGGTGTGCAGCGAGGAAGGCGGACCAGTATGCAGAGCCCCCACACACACTGAGGTAGGAGAGAAAAGGCTAAGTACTTGTTCAACTGCACCTATTTGTTCAACTGTAGTGTAAAAATACTAACATAAATTTAAGAGCACAGTAATAGTTAATGATTTATGTTCCAAACCTGCTGCAGAAAGTACTATCAACAATATATGTTTTCAGATCGCACACACACCCAGTGTTTTCCACCATTTTATCGGTCAGTTTGATACTGGTCCATGTATGCACACGTGCACAATACTATCTAGACATGCAAACAGCTGGCATTTTCCCCTTAATATGTGTGTCGATTCCTCTACAATAAACAAAATGTAACAAAATATTCATAGCCTGGCAAGCGAGCCTTACATGTATATCCGACGGGTGGGTGCAATTGCACCCGTTTGCACCCCCTGGCTACGGGCCTGGGCAGCGAATATCTGATACTATCATACATGTACATGTATTAAGGGCATACTA
Source organism: Eunapius fragilis (assembly GCA_963681505.1). NCBI lineage: Eukaryota > Metazoa > Porifera > Demospongiae > Spongillida > Spongillidae > Eunapius > Eunapius fragilis. The sequence goes on from OY811990.1 coordinate 2,266,365, forward strand.
GAACGGTGATTTAACTCACTGATGAGCACAATGTATGGTTGCCAGCGTACCCCCGGACAAGTATTATAGAAAATCCGATCCAACTTACTTTGCGGATTTGGGGAGGGGCATTTTTTAAAAACCTCTAGAACAGTAGTAACTATGGGGAAAACGGGATAGTACAGGGGTCTCTCGTACAGTCAGCTTTACCACTCTATGCACCCCCCCCCCCCCCCCCCCCCCCCCAAACACACAACCTGGCTACGGGCCTGCAGTGCCCAAAATGTTTGGATGCCATGTAGCCTCGCTCCCCGGCCATGTTATTATTAAAGATAGGGGTTTCCCCCAAAGTTATAGTCATATAAAAAATATGGCCGAGGGGCGAGATTAAGAGCCCTAGGAGTGAGTACAGCTCCGAATAGTACAGCTCCGAATGTCATCAGAGTCCTCATCTCAATGCTGTATGCACTGATGTACCGCGATCAAGTACATAATGAAGATCTACTTATATACGTTTATCGCCATCTCGATATCCAACTTCTTTACCTTTGTTGTTGTGTTCCTTTGGAACCATCATCGCCAGCACTTAGCAAATGTGGTAAGTATGGGCGGGGGCGGGAGGGGGAGAAGAGGGAAATGGGTGGTGGCTTAGGGGGCGAGTGTCGATCCACCCCCGCCTTATCATATGATGCATCACACTGCAACCTAATAAATCAGCGCATTGTCTACCGGTAAACAAAACAATCCATGGCAGATCAACTATGGCTGGGATGCTGTGCCATGATGGGGTGAAGGGGTTCTTCTCCAATAGAACTTTTTTAAATGTTTGCACGCCTATGAGGTCAGTCAATTAAACAACTTGATCTCACGCATACGGTGATGCGGCTTATAAATTAAATTATATATACAATACTACTTCTATGGTTACAGCCCAATCAGGGATATCGAATTTTAAATCGTAGCTAGAGAGGCCTGTACATTTTACGTGTGTAGAGGCTGAATAACTAATGTGTGCTTGACAAAGGGCCAGTGCCACACAAGCAATGGAAGAAATCACTTTTTTACGAGCTATGAATTCCTATTACGACTGACCAACCAGACAGGGTTTGTGTTTGATCTATTGGACCATTGTAGTTGTTTGAATCTACGTAAACACAGGAACAGCATGACTGGGACCTTTGTAAACCACACATACCATTTAGTATTATTAACTGCCTAACAGATGCAGAGGTGTGACCTATCCTGCCTGCCTGAGCCTTTAAACCTCCACATGATGTTCAACACCATCCACCATGCTTGTGTACCATTGGCACACACATTTTGAAATAAAATATCATTCTTGTCCAGTAGGTGGAGGAGAGAGAGATAGCCGTATTATTATAATGGTTTGTGAGTGTTATGGGCTGCAGTCCCATGGCGGGGGGAGTGGGAGGGATTGAATTCCATGTGGTGATGGAACTATTAATGCTTTTTTGGGTCATACCATTTTATGTCCAAATAGACGTCTTTGTATATTGAAGCATCAGATACACATCCTCCTAATGCTACTGTGTCATCAGATCAAGACCTAGCGACGACAGCTATTCCTCATAAATCAACAAACATCTCATTCACTTCTACTGTTGCACCCCTCTACTTGGTGAATGTCAGTACCACCATATATTTCATCACTCCTACGTACGCCCGGCGCACACAGAAGGTGGACCTCACCTCTCTCTGCCAAACTCTAATGCATGTCCCCAAGCTGGTATGGATAGTGGTTGAGGACTCTCCTGTAAAGACAGCCTTGGTCACCAATCTTCTCTCAAGGTGCAACGTGACCAGCGTGCACATGAATGTGGAGTCTCCCGATGTCCTGGCCATTGAACAGAGGTACTTGGGTCTGAAATGGGTCAAAGATACATGCAAGGCTCAGAGCTGTAATGGGGTGGTCTACTTTGGTGATGATGACAATAAGTACGACCTTAGAATGTTCGAAGCGGTAAGAGTACTTGTTACAGCTACCGTGGTGTTTTACATGCCATGAGCTACCATTTGCTGCTGCAGATAAGGGAAACACAGAGGGTCTCTGTGATGAATGTGGGTTATGCAGGAGGTATTGCTATTGAAGGACCCTACTGCAAGGATGGCAAGGCAGAGAGGTGGAGAACAGGATGGGGAGGAGACAGGTATAAGAGGCTGGGGATGGGGCTTCAGTTCAAAAACAAGTGAATATTTGTCGCTCAAATCTCACCTTTTTGTTTCTCAACACTTCAATGGTTTACATTTCATAACTGATAATCGCAGGCTTATATATCGTGTGATTTGACCGCATGCACAGCAGGCATCGAATAGAAGGTCATTTTAGGTTCATCTAATCATGCTATTCATTTGAAAGGTTTAAAAATTAAATGCATTTAAAGTCTATATTGGACTGTTGATACTGTTTGCAAGCATGGTGTATGCAGCCTAGCACTATAATTAAAATGGCCACCAAACCCAACATTTACTGTTGTGACCATTCAATGAATCAGTAATTTCAGTGCATCAAATTTTTCTCATTCTGAGGTGGAGACTGAAATTGTGTGAAAGCATTGCATTTGCCTTTGCCACTGATATTCCGAACGCATTGAGTTGCTACGATATTAACATTGTTTTCTTGGCCTCATTATCAAATACATGTATAGCACACCTTGATAGGATTTCTGTGTTCTCTTATAAATTTATTAATTGATCACTGCACCATGTACATGTATACACATCTTGTTTTATCCAGGGCATTTCCTATTGACATGGCTGGATTCGCTGTTAGTGTGGATGTATTCAAACAATATCCTAATGTGTGGGTTGGAAAGAAGAATCGGAGAAGAAATGTTAAGATTGGATACATGGAGACTAAATTTTTGGAAATAATTGGAACCACAAAGGAATCAGTGGAATGTAGAAGTGACCCAGCAGAGGTTTGTGAAGCTTATATGTGTTAATTTATATTCTATCATATTCTCTCTCTCCTCCACCCCATTCCTACTCCTACCTCCTTTTCTCTTCCTGTTCTCTCCAAGGTGCTTGTGTGGCACATTAGAACTGAGAGGCCCATGAATTTGAGTTCATCTATGTCAGATTCCTTGTTTGAATATTAACTAATGTTCTCATTTAATAATTCCACTTTTTAAAAACATGTATATTTAATCATTGTAACTTTTCATTAAAATATTTACTAATGGCAGTGCATGCCTCCATCTCTGATGGTAGAGAATGTTCCACGTAACCTGAATGCAAACTGTAGATCATCATCATTTTCTTTATGTCCCACATATCGTGTGGGTTGAGTGCTCCAGTACTATGAGCATATTTGTGTAGACATCATTGGTATTAACATAAATTTAGGCCATGGTACCTGTAGTGTTACCGAGGGAAGGTATAGAGGCCCAGCATGTAGTGCTAACCATTGGCCATGTCTTCAAATCATCATAACCTCCCCTTCACAGACTTGTCCACACATCCAAATCTGTTCATTGGCATACTTTATCTTCCCATCTACACTGCATTTATAACAATTTGTGATTTCGTGCTTAATGTTTGCACTAATAAAACATCAGTATACACAGACTTAGATGTATTTATTATATATATTGGATTGTGGCAGCGAAAAGGCCGGGACCTAGCGCATGTTTTCAAATTATTTCATGTTCTAAGAGTCACTTATGCCCTCTACATCTTCTTTCTTATGCACTGGAAATTAGCCTGTCAATCACGGAGTTACAGTAGCCTGAATTTTTAATTATGCGTATATTTTAGTTGCGCGCATCAACTTTGATACTCCTTCCTGGAAAATTTGTATAATATGTGCTACAGTAGGTCCCTTTTTGCTGCCACGACCCCCATATATAAATATTATATACAATTATATGCGCTGGGGTTTGACATGGTGTTAGGAGCGACCACTGTCCCCACACACTCACATTGAGGTCTATGACGAACCAGCGAACACACTCATCTCATGCCCACAAGTGTAGACATACGTGGGTGTCAACGTGTGGTCCCTTCACAAGCACAGATTGATGAGGTCATATTAATCAACACCACCAACACAAGAAATTAAGGTACCAGACCATGGCACCTCACCACACCCACTGACACACAAGCATATTTAGGTTTGTCACTATTGCTGCAACGAGATAGACTTATTGGCTAGTCCTGGAGTGTCTCTAGAACATACTATTCTATATCATGTACACTCACCTTCCCTCTCATCTTCTCCTAGCTGTCCTCAGCCACCAATCACCTGCACTTGTGGGGGATAGGTGTGCTGATATGAGGGGACACATGCACACCCTACCTCAAGCCAGAAACTGCCCAAAGCTATCGGATACATAGAAAGATACATTGGACCCACAAACACAGGTGCCTTTTTAGTCTGCTCAGGATTAGATGGCATATTTGAGCCTTTAGCTCAATGGTGCACTCACGTGACCACCCATTACATCATCATGATTAGTTTACTGTTATCACCATTTGGTACTGACTCACATGAACTTTTGAGTCTGATGAAGTCCACCTGTATTTGATATCTGTGAGTGGGAGTGATGTGGACGTGTGCCTTGATGTAGCCTAGGAGGTTGGTGAAGAACTGGTAGCCGCCCTTTAGGACACACAGGGCTATGAGGGGAGCAGGAGTGTCCTGTCCTGCCACACCTCCTGCACCAGTATAGTATTCATTGTTGATGGCAAGTGAATTTTAATTTTGAATGAAGGAAGCTATGCTCAGCTTGGAAATGTACAACCAATGGATAAGTGGGGACAGGCCTGGGCACGCCCATGCCTCATAAATGAGATCAAGAAGCTGAGGGCACATCATAACAGCACCTAGTACATCTCCTTTATGTTGTATTGGAGTAATTGCATCATTATTAAATCACCACCACCACAATCAATACGTCAATACACAGTTGGTTACATAGAGACTGTTAGTTATAGGATCCAGAGCTACACCACAGAGTCCATTCACTGTGGATCTTGTTTCCCTGAGTACTGGTAGCACAGACAAAGCTGTTACTAGCTACTTAAGCTGTGTTCTTTGCATCTCCACATGATCTAAAATAGGTCCCTTATGTGTGAAGACTTTGGTGATGTTAAGAACACCAGGCTGCAACATGAATGTTCTGTAGAGGATTCAAGGCAAGACCATATAGAGACAAAAAAAACCTTGACTACTCGAGACATTCCATTCATGGTCAATAGCCAGATGCCATTCTGATCCAATAATACTGATCTGCTGTTGTCGGTATTAGGATCATCGTACCTCTTTGGAATGTTAACGATATTGATCCATTAAAAGCTGTCCCTGACGTCATCCATGTTGGTCAAGTTTTCATGTCGTAAGCTTCTGAATACGATGATTACCATATTTAGCAAAATATGTCACATCTGCCTTGATTGATATACTGTAGGGTGCACTGAACTGACCATCACCACTCACACCACTACTTATAATATTTGGTTCACTTCATGACCACCTAGGTCAAACACATGAACTCTGTTATCACCACTACTGATGTGGAAAGGACCACCACTACTACTTATAACTTGCTGGGAGGTACATACGGTGTTGTAGTTAGGCCTCACATCGAGGACTGCCCTGTACATGTTCACCATCCATTATGATTCAGGGCAGCCTGAGGGGTGAAGGAGATGGCGATGGTGAAGGTGCTATCGCCATGTCATTCACCTTTTCTGGGACAACTGCTTCATCATGTGACTTGGGCCTCAACTCAGCCTTCACCTGATGGGTACCTCTCACCCTCTGAACTCCTTTTACACTATACACCTTGTCCATTCTGTTTGCTGGCTTAGAAGCATGTGCTTTGTGATGGAGATGGAGATGATGCAATTATATGACCTAATATGGAGAGTTCCTTCATCACACATGTATGTAACTGGTATAGAGGAGACTCCCTGACCTTCTTCAGCTGATCTCCAAGAGCTACCACCTCATGGTCAGTGTGGGTCTCGAGGATGTGGAAGGTCTTTCCAGTCCAGTGACCAATTTCATCTTGTTTTTTTTTACTAAATCTTCCTTAAGGAGGTTCAGAGCTGTTACCTTCTCACAACTTGGTAATAGTATTACAATTGTGATGCATTATTCTACTTTTTTGGTAAGTTGCTACCATTAGTTGATTTTTTCCAAATATGACATGACCCCAACCATGAATGAGACCAGTGCCAATTGGTCCCAAAGTAAAGATGGTAGAACAGGTAGAGACTTCCAGAATGATTGCTGCACTGTTCATAAACCAAGCCTTCAAACACCTCCACCAAGCCTTAGAGAAAAGGAAGAACACTCTGTTGTCTGAGATGGGTGCCATTTCACTTCAAAAGTAATGTAATAAATTAAATACATTATCCTTGCTTATAAGCATTACATCATCACAACATCATAACAACACTTATCTAACAGTGACAACATTCTTTTGTACCATTGTGGGCTATGTACAGTCTACCACTTATGGGATCCAGAGCTATTCAGCTATACTGCTCATGGATTAGTGAGATTGCAAACTCTGGGATCGTTCTGCTTCCCAAAGGGTCATAAATGCTAAGATGACCATATCAAATATCCTCACAGAAACAGCTGTAGCCTTTGTCATAAATTGAAATTCCAGATTGGTGTTGACTCCCATACATCTCCATATGATCTGGTATAGGTCCATATTATAGTGTGAAAACTTTGATGGTGTTGGGGAATGCTGAAACATAGATGTTCCCTTGAGGTCCAAGGCAAGAGCTGATAGTGACCTTAAACCAGATGGAGACCTACCACTTATATGTGGGATCAGGCTCATTTTGGTCACTGATATGCCTCAATGGCCATTTCCCTCCCATTGCTGCCATCCATGACAGTAGTGACATCTATGTGACAGGTAATAGGTAGTATCCATCTGCCAACATTTCTGAATATGGTAGCCTAAGGTATTTCAATACAGTTCTTGGTATATCCATCACATCAATTGTCATGGATGAAAGAGTTAGGATGATTGTAGCCGATGTCTGAAATGATAGACAGCATTGTGATACTGGATCAAATACTGTGATACTGGATCAGATTGGCAGCTGACTAGTGGCCAAGGCAAACCAAGGATCCATATTTCAATAAGCACAACATCACATGTAATCCCCTGCAAGTTTTAGTTGTAGTGGTCGTCTCTTAGGTGATAAATGCTTATTGCCACAGATGGGAATTAGCTCAAGTGGTAGAGTGCTCACTTAGCATGTGAGAGGTACCAGGATCAATGCCCGGATTCTCCAAAATGTTTTTTTTTAACCCATTGCACACAAAGCAGTAAGCTAGTTCATCCCCCCCCCCCCCCCCTCCCCCCCAACCTGAATCATGACTGGTACCCTTTTCATCCTCAGACAGAATCTGTGCAGGTATTGTCTCATGCGGATGTATAATGGTGTTGTGCATGCATTGAGGGTTAATAAGATGACTTCTGTGGGCACTATAGTGTTGAGCCACTTTGAGGTGTGTCATTGTTTTTGGGTTGTGTCAACCCGTGCATGTTGACCATGTCAAGCCATTTTGGGGCATGCCAGCCTATGTGTGTTGGCTGTTAAAGATAATAACTACATGGAGGGTACTAGATTATTTTTATTTATTGATCGGATGCCTGCCATCTGGAGGACCTTGCACATCTTGTCTAGCCCAAATCTAACAGGTAGTTATAGAATTTCAGTCCAGAAGACTTTAATCACTATAGGCTGTCCTTTCTTTCTTTGTAACTCTAAGCAGAGATAACATATAGATCATCTCTGCTCTATGTTATGTGTTGTGCACAGCCGATGCTACACCAAAGTGATGTCATGTGGGCTGGGGAGGATGTGAGAAATATGTGTGAGGCAATGGGAGAGAGATGAACGTTTATGTTGTCTGAATGTAGTGCATTAAACAGAAATTATGCTCTCTAGTGACGTCAGGTTGTGTTTATCTACATGGAAACAGGCTCAGTTTGGTATGAAGTATGGAGGCCTTGGTCGGTTCTCCATCTCACACAATGCCAGTGTAACACACATTGCACAATTAACCACTCTGTGCTGACACCCTCACCTTGTGTGGTCAATCATCAAGTTCAATTGACTCTGTGGTGTCTGCATTGTGATCCCACATGGCTCAGAAGATCACTCGTTAAGGCTGTTATTATTAGTTGATGCTACAACTGTGGCAGGCAAAGCATGCCTTCCTTCCTCACATCTGCAGCACACATGCAGCAGCCTCATGGCTCACAGAAAGGGTCCTTGGTTCCATTTGGTTCCAAAATGCTGAATGGTGGTTGAACACTTCTAGAGGCTTTGCCCTGATGTGGCACTCAACCCCCTGGGCCATCATGCAGCCACCTGTGGTACAGCACTGTACACCTCAATGTCAGTGATACACCTGTGTTTTTTTCTATCAAGCTCCCATTACGAGGGTAGAGGCTACTCAGGCCGAGATGTACCCAATCGAAATCGGAGTATCAGACTCAATTATTCACTGGCATACATCTAATATTTATGCTTATATGTCATTTCCCCACGACATCGAATACATATAACCTATAGAGCATACATGTAGTATATAAAGCGCATAGGAAGCATCTTGGATGTTTGGAATCACATGACTGTACTAAAATAAAATATAATCAAACTGAGCATCACTTGATTATGGAGTGCCAATGATCTGCTTACAGTATGCTGCATGACTAGTAGTATTGTCTGTAAGCATGCTAGCCATACATTCACTCTTGGTCAATGCTTTGCACTACAGAGTAGTCTCCATCTCGATAGCCATTGCCTTCAGCATTTTGTATTTCTTATAGCGGTAGATCAACACCCCAATGAGCACACCTAGTCCAATGACCCTGAAAGCAGCAGGTATTCTGAGGGAACCAGCACCCCCACTATCAGCACCAATCAAACTAGTTGTAAGTGCCTTGTAGGTACGATTAGACTGTTTTTTACTCAGTTTGTATTGTGACATACTCACTGCTTCTTCCTTTGAGGCTGATGAGAGTGTATTGATCAAAAGATTTTGTTCCTGAATCTCTTTCCTAATCTGATCTTGTTCATCAGGAGTTAGGCTGGCAAAGTCATCCTGTAAAATAAAGCACATTTGCTTGTAATTGCTGACCATTGCAAAGTGCAGCTTAGCTTGATCCCTACATCGCTTTACAGCTAGGGACCAAAATTCTGGTAAAAAGTCATCATCATATACTCCTGGTGCAACAAAATGAAGCTTTCTCTTATTATGGCTTCCAGCTGCAACTAGTGGAATATGTTTCACAACATCAGCTGATGCATTCTGTTTTAGCAATTCTTGTTCATAGCATTCAAAGATATCTTTAGCCGCTTTTTCACATTTGGTAATCCTTTCTTCCGGTGTAAGATCGTCATCTTCGACCAGTGCTTGTTGAGCCATATTTGATCTAGTCAGTACAAAGATAGCCTTCATCCAAAATTCGTTCCCAAAGAATGAATGTAGTTTCTCTACTGTTCCAGCTTCGGCCACCCACCTGGTAGAGGTGCTATCTATACAGAACAAAACTAGGTCAATCTTTGCCATTACCTTCGTCATAGAATCAATGTAGAAGTTGTCGTTATGGTCAGACTGAAGCCCAGGTGTGTCGTACATTGTGACTTCAATGCCATGAATTCTTTCAGAAACGCTGATCACGTCTTCTGTTCCTGCTGCCATGCAATCATCACCCTCACCGCCTGGACCATTTACGGCAAACTTATCTTTCGTTCCAAGTAGAATATTAAGAAGGGTGGATTTTCCAATACCTGATTTTCCACATACCATGATACCGATCGTTTTAGTTTCTCTGTCCGCAGTGCCAACAACTTTAGCCATGAAGGATCCGAATGACGTCCGTATACGTATAACCCTTCAAAATAGTTCAGCGAGTCTTGTTGCACTGCTGTTTGCGGTTGGACACAGTTCAGATAATTGGCTAATACGGTATGCTATTTGAATAGTGTAAAAAATTTACTTTTATAGCTCATGATAAATCGTACTTTTTGTGACCCACATTTCATACTTTTTTCAAGTCACACCTTTGAGATCATTTGATCATTCGTACCCTCTCCCATCGCACTAAATAAAACTACCAACGCGCACGACCTAAAATATTACTTGAATAGCCGCGCATCGTTTTTATACGTCCATGCGATGGAGGCGGTAACTGAGAGGAGGTACTTCGATCGTGTGTAGCAAAGACGGCGACAATAGGATTTAGGTCAGCGAGTTATAAACATCAACAAGACAGATCAAAAAGCATATTTACAATAATCAGAACCAGCCACTCTTTTTTTTATTTTATCGCGGCTTGAATGGAGCAGCATCATATCATAATAAAACAAAGTTCAGGAGACCATGGTAATTAAGGTATCAGACTATGGCACCTCACCCCACCCACTGAACACCCACAATCATATTTAGGTTCATCAATATTGCTGCAACATGGCTAGCTTTTCTGTCCGCATGCAGTACCTTATAGGTGTGATGGTGAAGAGTGAGAGTGATTGGGAGAGATGTTATGGTACCACGAGAACGCACTATTCTACGTAACACTCACCTTCCCTCTCAGCTTCTCCTAGCTGTACCCTGCAGCCAATCACCTGCCCTATGGGGGACAGGGATGCTGATATGAGGGACACTCCCTAGCTCAGCAGCTGCCCAAAACCATCTCATACACAGAGACATACATTGGACCCACAAACACAGGTGCCTCAGGATTATGAGCCTTTAGTTCAACTGTCAAGTTCCCTCTGCCTTGCGCCGGTGTTTCAATAAGTATTTTAGTTGTAGCAATCATCTTCATTTTTGTATTTTAGTTGTAGTGGTCATCTTTCAGGGGGCTAATAACATCCGTATTCAATATAGTGAAATTAGCCCAAGTGGTGGAGTGCTCGCTTAGTATGCGAGAGGTGCCAGAATCACTGCTCACATTCTCCAAAAAAAAATTTTTAAATCCTTTACACACAACACATCAAGTGAGTTCATAAGTCTCATAATGATGACTGTCAGGTAACTTTTTCTTCCTCTAAATCTGCGCAGGCATTAAAAGAGAATCGTTCGCGTTTATATTGACTATGAATCTACTCCAATACAGTTGCGCGCGGCGGTTGTCAAGCACTTCTCTACAACAACAATAATAATAATACATCACGTGCGGTTACGTAGTTACGTAATCGTTCCAATACATTTGTGTGTGTATTTTCTAACAGGCATTGTCTCGTGTGGATATGCCCAGTTGCCCACTGACACTGGGCATGCACCAACGGTTAATAAGACAACTCCTGTGGGTACTGTGGTGTTGTACCATTGTAGCCTGTGTGATTGGCTGCTTTGTTGAGCTACTTCGAGCTGTGTCATTATTTTTGAATGAACTATTTTCATTTATTGATCTGATGCCTGGCCTCTGCATAAGGATCTGGCCGGCCGGAGGACCTTGCACATCATGTCACAGGTTGTTATAGAATTTCAGTCCAGAGGAATTCAATCACCAAGCTGCCTTTTCTCTGTTAGGTGTCGTGCACAGCGGATGCTACACCAATGTGTTGTCATGTGGGTTGGGGAGGATGTGAGGTATATGTTTGCGGCAAAGGGAGGGAGATAAATGTTTATGCTGTTTGAACGTAGTAAATTATGCGATTGGGTACATCTAGTCCTGGCGTGAGGCCACCTCCTGGTACCCTCCACCCTTGTTGTAATGTGAGCATGGTGGTGTATCATTAACATTGTGGTATATAGTGCTGTACCACAGGTGGCTGCATAATGGCCCAGGGGGTTGAGTGCCACATCAGGGCAAAGCCTCTGGAAGTGTTCAACCATCACTCAGCATTTTCTGAAGCTTTAGGGACCAAATGGAGCCCAAGGACCCTCAAAAGCCACTGCTGTGAGCTGTGGTTCAGATGTGAGAAAGGAAGACGTGCTTTGTCTGCCACAGTAGCAGCCACTAACAGCCTTAACGAGTGATCCTCTGAGCCTTGATTTTATGTGGGATCAGAATGCGGACACCACAGAGTCAATTGAACTTGACGATTGACCGCACAAGGTGAGGGTGTCAGCACAGAGTGGTTAATTGTGCAATGTGTGTTACACTAGCATTGTGTGAGATGGAGAACAGACCAAGACCTCCATACTTCATACCAAACTGAACCTGTTTCCAGCCTGCATCATGGCTACAGAGTTACATAAACCCAACATGACATCTCTATCAAAGGTATCCAGGGAGGCAATGGCCTAATTGATAGAGCTGTCTGATCTACATGTCCCGTCTTGCAGAAAACATGGTGCCACGCAAGTGTGGGAGTAACCTGGAGATCATACCTGGTTACTCTTCCACCAAGGAAGTCAGATCTTAGGCATTCCTGCTTCCAAGAAGTGCTGCTATTGAGAAGACATCCGCACATGGAAGCTATCAAGTATTGAAGTATGGCACATGAGAACTCTCTTTTTTTACACTAGAGAGTTTGTTTCTTGCCTTATTGGTATCAATGAGAAATTCTATTTGAATAAGCCCCCTCCCCCCCCACCCCCACCCTTCTAAGTGTCTGTACCTCATCTTTCCTCCCAACTGAAAAAAAAAACCTATTCTCTACACCTCTTGAACAAACCCTTCCCGCAGATGTAGATTATGCTCTAACCAGATTGAAATGCTCCCATGGTTGGAATGCATATGTAATATGTCATTTTCACACAAGTATATGGTGCGGGATTCTAGCCAAAAGTATATATATATATATATACCCACTGGTTTATTCAACTATACCGCATTGTATATATACCTCCATTCATTTTATACCCCTCATTTCTTATACTGCATACCTCAGTACATCCTCATTGATGAGTGCAACAAACCAGTCCAGTACACGCAATACAGCACATGCAACACACGCAATACACCTGTCCAGTACATACAACACACCAGTCCAGTACATGCAATACACCTGTCCAGTACATACAACACACCAGTCCAGTACATGCAACACACCAGTCCAGTACATGCAACACATCAGTCCAGTACATGCAACACATCAGTCCAGTACATACAACACATCAGTCCAGTACACCAGTCCAGTACATGCATCACATCTGTCAAGTGCGCAAAACACACCACAGTATATGCACCACATCAGCCCACTCAGTGGGAAGGTATGTACAGAATCCCGAGGATGCACTGAGATATGTAGAGTATGAGTGACCCTTGGTCCGGGGGGGGGGGGGGGGGGGGGGGGTAACCATTGCTAGATAAAGTACAATTCAGTAATGCGGAGTAGTATTTATTTCATGCAACAAATAAAGAACGATAGCTCATCTGGTCCCCAGACTAATAGCTATACAAAATGCGGGATTTTATACGGCTTTCTTGGCTCTACGTTCCAAATGGGACACCCGCACAACTTCCTATAGCGGTGACAGCGTGACGCAAGCAATTATCGTTCGAGATGGTAAGGGTCTGGGTACGGACACCAAATGCGAAATGTAAATACCCAACGGCGGATCCACGTCTAAGCCATTAGGGGTCCCGGTGGGTGTGGTATAGCATCCCACACCAGGTATACAAGGGGTAGTGGGGCTCAGCCCCAGAAGCTCTGTATAGCTTGAACATTTCTTGAGACATGCATGCAATTATTATAGCGCTCAGTGATGTTGTGCATGAACATTCTTGAAGAGGAGGGGGAGAGCACGTGCCCGCACCACGCCCCCACCTGTACCCCCACCCCTGGATCCGTAGCGCGGAGGTACATACCCAAATTGGAGGTATACCTATTATACCCATTGCGGAGGTTTACATATATGGCGCAATGCGGAGGCATATATACATGTACTGGACTGGAGAGTTGCCAAGGCGCATCAGAATATTAGTAGATGCTATGGTGGGGCAGGATCATGTAGTGGAGGCTGCGGGACATGAGCATATACCTATGGCCCACTACATACACATGTCCCATAATCCATTACATGCTAATATCTATCCCATAACTATTGGTGATCATCTTTACATGCAGTCAGTTATAAATTATAGTGCGGGATTCGTGCCAAAAGTATATCATAAAACACACCAGCCCAGTACATGCAATACACCAGTCCAGTACATGCAACACACCAATTCAGTACATAATCCAATACAACACACCAGTCCAGTACATACAACACACCAATCCAGTACATACAACACACCAGTCCAGTACATACATCACACCAGTCCAGTACATACTACACACCAGTCCAGTACATACAACACACTAGTCCAGTACATACAACACACCAGTCCAGTACATGCAACACACCAATCCAGTACATACAACACAACAATCCAGTACATACATCACACCAGTCCAGTACATACTACACCAGTCCAGTACATACAACACACCAGTCCAGTACACCAGTCCAGTACATTCAACACACCAGTCCAGTACATACTACACACCAGACTAGGGCAATCTTGTGCAGACGAAATCGAAGAATGATGTCAACGATGTTTTGGCCAAAGGTAGGACCAGCAAAAAGACAGTCATTCAGAGAAAGCCCATTAGATCTTGCTGAAGCATCATACACTACCCTCAGCTTTGTGGTTGCCTTGTCCAACGTAATGACAGGATGATGTGGGATGTAATGTACTTTGCCTACCTTGCCAATGTCAGGTTCAGCCACAATTTCAACGATCCCTTTATCTATATTTTACGTAATCGTTCCAATACATTTGTGTGTGTATTTTCTAACAATACTGAACAAATAGTTATAATGCAGCCTAATGGGCAAATACCACTTGCTTTATTCTTTAATAAAGTGATAGGAATCACGCTTTGAAGTACAGTGTACTTCTTTGTTAATTGGCCATTAACACGTTCCGCGCCACATGAACACGTATACATGTCACAGGACCAGTCCACCTCATGCTTGGTGAGTTGCTTTCTCCCTTGAATGGGATGCAAACCTTTGCACAGTACAAACCAACACTGTCCTCAATTATGAATCCACTATCCGCAAGTACCAAGTCACACTGCGCGAGACCATATCTTATGCAGATCTGCATGTTCCGCGCATATTCTTCGATACGTATGCAGTTTTCTATATGATTCATATGCAGAGTCAGCATAACTACCCATTCGGACTGATCACTCATACGAATGGTACCATGGTCTCCCTATACTATCTCTGCGCATAATAAATGTTATGCATCTGCATGCGTCATGCAGACTCACTATACATGGCACTTCATACGAAGCGTATGCTGCATTGTATATACATGTACATCCTTTACAGATCTGCATATAGAATGGTATAACCAGTACCCAAAACCATCCAATAACAATGTGACATGTGGCCTCAAGATTAATGCGGCAATAGCACTGTATACACATACACACTGAAATACAAAAATATAGACGCTTATATATTTACAGAATCGTCCGATTACAGGTCACATGAGCTAAGGTGTAAGGTCAGACATGTGCAGATGCGTGTCCCTGCTCAGTAGTCAGTGCGCAGTAGTGACGTCAGCTTGTAACCGTATTACACCACTCCCTCCTTTCAATGTTGAAGGTAAGGTCCGTAGCGATCTGGAACTCGGTGTTCCCTGGATGGGTATCTTCGTTCAGGATTGGGTGCAGGTACCTCTGGAGCAGGTAATACTTCGAGTTCAATTTCATCCTCGTCATAATCCAGCAGTTCTGGTGCGGCTGGGGTAGCTGCAGTAGTGGACGAAACGTCCTTTGTGTCGTTCGGTTCCCGAGAAGATGGAGGGCTGTGATCTGGCTGAGAGTTTTCTCCACCTAGATATGGTTTTAACCTGTCGAAATGAACACATTGGTAACCTCTTTGACCCTTAATCCTATAGACACAATCCCCCAATCTCTCCTTCACTGTAATTGGGCCCTTCCATGGTAAATGCAGCTTCTTAGAACGCCCCCGAGGAATCGCTGGAGAAAACAACCACACTGTGTCACCAGGGCGAAAGGGTTTTCCATGAGCCTTCTCATCATACAGAGCCTTCTGCCTTCTATGTTCCGCTTTACATTGCTCTCTTACCAATGAATACGCACTCTCAAGACTCATCTTCAATTGTAATGCATAATCAGAGACTGGTTTTGCTTCCGTTGGGTTTGACCCATACATTAGATCAACGGGCAGTTTGGCCTCACGCCCAAACATGAGAAAGAAGGGGCTGAATCCTGTGGAAGAGTGTACACTTGAGTTATAGGCCATACATACCTTTCGAACGTAGTGTTCCCAATCATCGGGATGGTTTCTGGTTGTAGTTGCTAACATGTCAAGGAGTGTCCTATTGAATCGTTCCACCATGCCGTTCCCTTGGGGATGATAAGGTGTGGTACGAGTCTTCTTAATCCCTAACATGTTACATATTTCTGCTATCAAGTCAGACTCAAACTGCCTTCCTTGGTCGGAGTGAAGCTGCTCGGGGGGAGAGAAACGGCAAAACATCTCATCTATAAGTTTTCGAGACACTGTCTGGGCTTCTATTGGATACACTTCCACCCATCTAGTAAAGTGATCAGCTGCCACCAACACATACTTACAACCATCCTGAGTCGCTGGTAGTGGTCCCATAATGTCCACGCTGACAATCTGCATAGGATAACCAGCTGGAACGGTATGCAGCTGTGCCTTTCTTTTCGGGATCGTCATTTTCCTAGATGCACAAGTCTTACACTGTCTACACCATGTTCTTACCGCTTCCGTACATCCTGGCCAATAGAACCGTTCCTTAAGTTGAGACAACACTTTCTCTTCACCCAGGTGACCAGAAACTGCACCCTCGTGTAGATCTCTGATGACATCTGTTTGTAACTTAGAGGGTAAGACGAGTTGTAACCTGTCCCCTTTTCCGTCAGAAAATCGTCGCCAGAGTACATCATGTTTGATCACAAGCATACCCCACTGCTGCAGTAGGGTGCGGCTTTCCCTACTCCAGGCCTGAGATATATCTCGGTCTGGACGTTCACCTATCACGATTGCTTGAAATATGGGACCAATGGTTTCATCTTCCATCTGCAAATGATGTAGTTCACCTAAATTGTCTGGTAGAGGAAGAGAGGGCGTGACAACATCGACCACCATGTTTACCTGAGCTTTTCCACACAAGTCCCCGCGCCCACACTGTGTGCACGGGAGTCTTGACAGTGCATCAGCATTTCCGTGTTTGGTGCCTTTGCGGTGTTTGATGATAAAATCATACTCCTGCAATTTTTCCAGCCATCTTGCCAGCTGACCCTCGGGCTCCTTGAAGTTCTGTAACCATACTAACGATCCGTGGTCGGTACGCAGTGTAAACTGCCGACCCAATAAGTATGCTCTAAAATGCTGGCTAAACTCTACTACAGCTAATAGCTCCTTGCGGGTAACGCAATACTTCTGCTCTTGTCTCGACAGTGATCGGCTACCATATGCAATAACATGCTCAGTTCCATCGTCGTAAACCTGAGATAAAACTGCTCCAATACCAACATCGCTCGCGTCTGTGTCTAAGACAAACGGTTTCGTGTAGTCCGGGTACACTAGAATAGGAGCAGTAATCAAACAGTTACGCAGCTCCTCAAATGCTTGTTGGCAAGACGGAGACCAGCAAAACGGAACGTTTTTCTCGGTTAAATGCTGAAGCGGTTTGCATATGGACGCGAAGCCACTGACAAAACGCCTGTAATAATTGGCCAAGCCTAAAAACTGCAACAATTCACGCTTACACGAAGGAATTGGCCAGTTACGAATAACAGCGGTTTTGTCAGGGTCAGTGGAAATCCCTTCCTCCGAGATTACGTGCCCCAAATATTTGACTTCCTTTCTTAACAGGTTACACTTCGATGGCTTTAGTTTGAGCCCAGCTTCTTTCAGTCTTTTCAAAACACATACAAGATTATGTATGTGATCCATAAATGTTGGTCCCACCACTACAATATCGTCAATATAGACTAGACAGTTATGCCATTTCAACCCATGCAATACGCGGTCCATTAAACGTTGGAACGTGGCTGGTGCGTTACATAATCCAAAGGGCAATACCTTGAACTCGTACAAGCCTTCGGGTGTAGCAAAGGCCGTCTTCGCTCGATCCTGTTCTGCCATTTCGACTTGCCAGTAGCCTGTTTTCAGGTCCAATGTCGAAAACAGCTTGGAACCAGCCAGAGTATCTAAAGTGTCGTCAATTCGGGGAAGGGGATATGCATCCTTCCGTGTGACGGAATTAACTTTTCGAAAATCGATACAGAATCGAACAGACCCATCCTTCTTCTTTGCTAGAACTATTGGAGACGACCAGGGACTATCGGATGGCTGAATCACCCCTTTGTCCAGCATGTCGTGTAACATCTTCCGGATCTCCTCTTTCCGAGCTTGTGGGATTCTATGTGAGTGGCAATGAACAGGAGGAGAGTCACCTGTGTCTATTTTGGGTTTTGTGAGCGAGGTTCGACCCATGTCACTCTCGTGGAGGGAAAAAACATCATTATATTCTAGTAACACGGCAAATAGTACTTCTTTTTCTGCAGATGAAATGTGTTCGCCAACCTTCTGCACCATGTTCCACAAAATGCTTCTGTCGTCTGGAGACAGTTCTAAACCAGCAGAGACCGCTGAAACACCAGCAGGTTGTGAACACGGTTCAACAGACTCCAGTGTTGCTATAGTTTCACCTTTCTTTAAGATAACTGGGGAATCACGAGGGTTCAATAAGCGAATAGGTAGTGACTGCGATGGATCACTGACGTGTACAATCGCATGAGCTACCATTACCCCGTGTCTGCTCACAGTGTCACCTTCCACCATCCACGTGCCCCCGCTAACCGTACCCTTAGGCGTTACCATGATTTCCATTTCACTAAGAGCAGGTATCGTTATCACACTACCTACTTTGAGTTGGATGGAGCCAGCACAATTCTGTGAGGAGGTAATGCCAAGTGAGTGTGACAATCCTTCGGGAGGAAGGGTAAGGAGCTTTCTTCCACAGTCAATGATACCCCCATTAGCTTCGAGAAAGTCTAGTCCTAGGATTGCATCCACCAAAATACCGTCAACAACAACAAATGTAACGTCAAACCGCTTCCCATCCAACTGTAGTGAAACACGGGCACAACCCCCCACCGATAGCGTATCACCACTGACACCAGTTAGCTTCGGTCCAGCCCACTTCTGCAATATTCGCCGAGACCCTCCTTTTTCAAGTTGTATCCAGATGTTTTTATGCAACAGCGAAACAGCAGCACCTGTGTCGATTAGACACTCAACAGAAATTTCATTAATCAACACATTTACGCGGAAACTCATGCATGAAGAATTTAATGACGTGTACGTATGCACCATGGGTTCGCTGTGTTGGGCCTTCACTGGTCCTGATTCTCCCTCTCGTGGAAGGCCCTTTCCACGGAGGGACGGAAGTTTCCCTGCTGCTCTGCTGTTGAATTTGGACATATTCGAGCCGGGTGACCCTGCTGTCCGCAATTCCAACACACAATAGGCCCACGCCTCCTGCCCGACTGTTTGGCTGGCTTACCTCTGGAATTGTTATCACTTCCTAGTGATACCTCTAACCTTTGAAGTCGTTCACTTAGTTTTGCCAATGTCCTCTGAAGTTCTTCACCTGTACCTGCACAGCAAAAAAAGACCGCGAATCAATGTTTTGATTTCACAAATGATTTTAAAATCACTTGTAAAATCATCGCATGATTGAATACAGGTGTTCTCAATCATCTGTAAAATCAAAAATTGATTTGACGCGTTTTTTCCCTGTGCTGCCACCATTCTCTGGGCCAACGCCTCACCGCCCAAGACCCCCGCCGACTGCTGAGGAGCAACAGAATCAACACAGTGGTAAGCCGACCTACCAGGGGCACTTAGGTATGACTCGAGCTCTATCGTAGCTGCGACTGCTTCTTCAACACTGTTCGGTCGTTTCTGTTTTACCCCAAAACCCACCTGGGGGTTCTCTATTTGTGACAAGAACTGGTTCAGGGCCAGGCGCTCTCTAGCCTTGTCTTCCAGGTCGGGGTAGGCCCTGTCGGACAGTGTGCGCAGAGCATCCCCGAAGGAAGCCCAGTCTTCATTGGCCCGTTTCGTTCTTGTCTGAAGTTCTGCGACGTAGAGCTCTCGCCTACTTTCAGGGGCAAAACGTTTTTGCAAAGCCTTTATGCACTCACCATAACTGCTTCGGGCGCTCTCTGGTAAATTCATGAAGGCTGTCTGTGCCTTCCCCGTTAGTCGCACGCGGAGCCATTTGAGTTTATCTTCGTCCTTCTCCCACTTATTCACTATCGCCACACTTTCGAAGTGTGTGACCCATTCCTTCCAGTCTCCAGCAGGGTCGCCACTAAAGGGCTCAGGTAAGAGAGCAGGTCTAGTATTCGACATCCTGCCGACTACGCCAATGTGACATGTGGCCTCAAGATTAATGCGGCAATAGCACTGTATACACATACACACTGAAATACAAAAATATAGACGCTTATATATTTACAGAATCGTCCGATTACAGGTCACATGAGCTAAGGTGTAAGGTCAGACATGTACAGATGCGTGTCCCTGCTCAGTAGTCAGTGCGCAGTAGTGACGTCAGCTTGTAACCGTATTACAATAATAACAAAGGTATAGCCGTATAGGATAACTGTTTATAATAACAAGTTTTAGCTTGCACATTATAGGAACGGCAAAGTTCTTATATGCACTCTATGGCGCACACGCATGCATGGTGATCGCTTTACGATTGGGGCATCCATCAGGGGGTACAGACGATTCTCTTCCTCCCTCAATCCAGCACGACGCTGAGCAGCATGCTCTCGTGCTGCTTATCCAAAGTGTCTGCACTGTAACAACAGAATATAAAAGTCAAAGCTTTCAAAACTGACTTTCCCTGCACGTGAACTCTTGGGCGAGGTTTAGTCTGCAAATTCTGTGCATACAGCGGAGACATCTAAAATGCAATGTCATGTGTACACCGAGAAAGTATACTGCATGCGGTGTATGGCATTTCCTTTCCGAGTGAGTTCTTTTATTATAGCCAGCCTTGAACAGTTTTTCTGACTGCGATGTAACTCTGCAAATATAAATTAGAGATACGATTAGATTACTTACATGTACCTTCCAGTTCAGTGATCCTTAGAATTGTCTCTATGGGAATGCACATTAGGACGTATATATGAACAGCCCCTAGTCTGGTCCTTTCGGCAGACTGTAGATATTCGATTACCTTACTGGCTTATCAGTACACTAAGTTAAGAACTATTGAGTATTAATGACATTGCATTTCTCATTGTAACATGCACCACATGGCTACTTACCCCTGGTCAATATGGATGCTATTTTCAACACAGTCGTGTGTAAGTATAAGTGACGTTGCATTTTAAATTGCACAATAAAATGCAACTGTATTTCCTGCCAATATTGTTACAAATGATGCAGAAAGTTAGTATCAATGTTGTTGTGTTTCAATTTGACATTTAACATTCTTGTCACCATGGATTATATTCCTAACAACGCAGGCTGTAAGTATCAATTACGTTGCATTGCCTTATATGACATGCCTCTCAATTTATTTTCACCTTTGATACCAGCTTGTAAGTGTCTATGATGTCACCTTTCACATTGCACGTTGACATGTTCAATTATTCCAGACTTTGTCACCATGGATACTATTGCAATCCAGTGTGTAAGTATCAATAATATACTGAATGAACCTTTACCACACCTAAATAACCCATGTTGCCATGGATATTATCAGCGTCTTGATAGTATCAATGATACTGCATTTTCCATTGCACTTCCATACCTAATAATTCATTTATGTCGTGGATAAATGCAGACTGTATATATAAATAGTTTTGCATTTCCCATTGCACCTTACCATGTGCCTACTAATTCTCTGTTGCCATGGTTACTACTACAAACAATGTAGTATGTAAGAATCAATGATGTTGCATTTGCCATTGCACCTTACCATACCTACTTATTCTCTGTTGCCATGGATACTACTACGAACAATGTAGTATGTATCAATGATGTTGCATTTCTCAATGCACCTTACCATACCTACTTATCCTCTGTTGCCCTGGATTCTATGCAGCCGGTAAGTATAAATGATGTTGCATATCCCATTGCCCCTTACCATACCTACTTATTCTCTGTTGCCATGGATTCTACTATGTACAATGTAGTAAGTATCAATGATGTTGCATTTCCCATTGCACCGTACGATACTTACTTATTCTATATTGCCATGGATACTAATCCTAACAGAAGCTTGTAAGTATCAGTGATGTTGCATTTCCCATTGCACCCTACCATACCTCCTTATTCACTGTTGCCATGGATTCTACTTGAATAATGCAGCCTGTAAGCATCAATGATGTTGCATTTGCCATAACACCTAATTATTCTCCCATGGATATTACTGCGAACAATGTTGGGTGTAAGTATCAATGATGTTGCATTTTCCATTGCACCTTGCCATACCTACTTATTTTCTGTTGCCATGGATGCTACTATGTACAATGCATGGTGTAATTATCAATGATGTTTCATTTCCAAATGTACAGATGATTCAGTGTGTAAGTGTAAATAACTTTGCATTTCCTATTGTACATCAACTTACCACATATTCCCTGTCACCATGGATACTATTTTGTACTATGCTTTTGTACAATGCAGTGTGTAAGTATCAATTATGTTGCATTCCCACTCCACTTTATTGCACCTTTTTATTCCTTATTATTACGGATACCACTGTGTACAACGTACGTAGTGCGTAAGTATCAATGATTGCATTTCTCATTGCACTTCAACATAACTAACAATAATTTCATGCCACCATGGATGTGCAATACTGAAGCTGGTAAGTTTCAAGGTATTATATTGTCATGCTATTCTGTTTTGCTACTATGCTCTACACCACTACCCAAACATGACCACCATAGTGATGATTGTAAGTTTTAGTAATGCATTAAACCAAGTCATTTATACAGACTCAGAAAATGGTCAAGAAGCCTTATGGACATGTAGAATGGTTTTCTGTAGCTGCTTGTAGATAGTGACTATAGTTTGATTTGAAATGAGGCATTTTATCAGTCATAAGCTGTGTTGCTGATGCAAAATACTACCCAAATTCACTGCATCATTCTCTAAATGGTTTTGCAAAGCCACTTGTTGCCCAATATTTGGGTGAATCCTGTACCACTGATGAGGCGTTATAGGTTTCCAGGGTTTTTATCACCTCAAAGGGTATGTATATTATAACCGAAAATGTATTATATTGCAGTCTGTATCGACCATCTAGTACTGCACTGCCAAGGGACTACATAAATTCGATTCATCACACTCTAAAAATGTGTCTGACCGCTCCACACAGTGCGAACATTCTCTCCCGTTTCCCTGTTAAACCCAAGGGTTGTATAAGTTGTGTCCACTACTGTAAAGATATAGTTAACTGGATTGATATTATCAGGGAGGTGTTCCATGCATTACAATGAAGGAATGATGAGAGAGATATCATGCACCTATGTGTGTCATCTGTTGGCAATGTGTTTGTGAAAGATTTTGTGAAGTTTATGGTAACTGGGAAGAAAGTCAGAGGTCATATTCACAACGTCATATGCTTCGAAGAGAAAGTGGGAGTTTTTGTTAATATAGAGGCTCTTGAGCAATATCCAAACCAATGTGGCTCCTGGATAATATCTGGAGTGCAATGCATACCAGTGAATGCCATTATGTGTGTGCTACCAGAAGCAGGAACATGGGCTGAGCACATATATAAACCCGATCAAATTGTTGGAACCACTTTGGCAACACAACTCAATGATTGTGTAAATGTTTGTGTGTGTGAAATTTGTATGTTATTTTGGATACATTTGCATTTTTAGACATAATATTTAAGTATAATATATGCACACATGTGTACTGATGACTACCATGCATATGCTATGATTGCACAGGAATATAAGGCATTTACACACCTCATCCTTTGAAGAAGCAATCCATTGAGCAATGATATATTTTGATGATACAAGTGGCAATAAATCAAACGTGTGGAACAAGTTTGATTCGTGCACTTTAAAAAAAAAGTGTTACCACAACACACTTAGGTGTGTTCGTACACATGATATGTTTAAAAATAAAACTCCCCTGGGGTGTAGTCGTAACCGCTCAGGAGTGTTACGGCCAACACCCCTGAAGTGTAGCCAGTACACTCTATTGGGAGTTGACAGAGGTAACAATATTTACCGTAAATTGATGGTCCCAACATAAACTGATATTAATAAAGTATACAACAACACGTTCAATTGATTTTAATAAAATGGAGATAAATAAATACAACATTAAAAGGACACATCAAGAAAAGTAAGTGTCAATACATGCTATAACGATCGAGCAGGTTGTTTCTCTGGTTCAGACACTAGAAATCAAAACAACTAATAAAGGACACGTTCAGTACGAGACATCTCTGACCTTAAATCTTGGGTGCATGCAGCCGTCACGCTCGCAAAGCAGAGGAGACCATTCTGTAACAATAACAATGTCAGCCGTACTAATCGTGAAGCTTACCTCGAAAGCTTGGTAGGGCATGTCCATTTAGTCTTATGAACTCTGTAAAACAAGATGGGGCGGGGCGTATTAGTAACTTACATGTTTCCTTACGCAGTGGCCCAAATAGTGCGTTAGCATACGCTGTAGTAGTCGTTTAGCACGGTAGTAAGAATTTTCTTGGCATATATTATATTTGGCAGTCTACAGAGAAGTGGAGTTATACAGGCATTACGAACTGCTGCACTAGTATACTCACCAAGAAAAAATCGACACACTCTCTAAAGCACTCAACGTTTTTTACTCAAACGAGGCATCGCTAAACGTGGTAAGAAGACAACTGGGTATAAACCAAGCCAAAAAAATACAATGCAAACATACCTTTCACAAACAGCGCCATTAAAAGGGTCACGAATGTACTCGTGCTATTAATGATCACGAATGCGCAATGAAATAGGCACAGCCAGATGATATCCAGCTCAATTGTATATTATCATTTTAAAAGCCTAACCCACAACATGGATTCAGATAAAAAGTTGATCCAATTATCACATCATGCTGGTGCCAAGCTCTTGGAGGGGGATGACCTATGCTGCATGAAGGGGGCATCCCCGTGAGATGGAAGAAGTCACTCAACCATGCCCATACAGTCACTTAACCCGTTCACCGACAGAACCACACCCAGTCCCCTAACCAGTATGCCCACACATACATGTAGTGCCTGAGCCCAGAGGCAATAGGGAAAGCAGGAAATGGAACCGAGAGTGTGCTAGAGAGGGTGCAAGAATAAGCATATGCCAGAGAGAATATGCCTGGAAAAGGGGGACGAAGAATACGCACTAGCTAGAAAGTGCATGGGGTGAAGACGGTGGAAAGAAGAACGAATATTTTGACCTTGTTCAAAGGGAGATCTGGTGCAATGTGCGGTACACATGGGAAGGGGAGATGTGGTGAATTGTCATGTGTGGTGCTTGTGATTACAATGAGTTAAGACCCAATCCTGGCATACCCCGACTATTCAAAATGTTTTGTCCTAGACACTGATGCAAGTGATGTATGGATAGGGGCAGTGCTATCACAACTTTCTGATGATGGGTATGAATGTGTAAGAGCATACGCTAGCCATTCCCTTAGCAGGCAGGAACAACGATATTGTGTAACTCGTAGAGAACTTCTAGCAGTGGTGGAGTTTACACACCATTTTAGGCCATGCCTACTGGGCAGACAGTTTACTATAAGGGAAGACCACATTTTCTTTAGTTTGGTTGCAAAACTTTAAGGAACCTGAAGGGCAGCTAGCCCGCTGACTGGAAAGGCTACAAGAATTTGACTTTGTGGTTATTCATCGTCAAGGTTCCCAACATTGCAATGCAGATGCCTTTTCCAAAACTCCATGCAGGCAATGTGGTCGTTTTGACAGAGAAAAGGAGGTTGAATTTAGTGCATCTGTGAGTGTATTGTCAGCATTTCCCTTCCTGTCCTATTCTTTAGAAGACATGCAGAGACTACAAATTTAGGATGCTTCAATCAACCCAGTACACCAGGCAGTGCAGCATGGTAAAGCACCTCCTGTAGATGTCTCCAAAACTTGGAGTAGGGAAAGTCGTCATCTCCAGAAGTGACAACTTTTGCGTACAGTGTGCTGTGGTAACGGATTGATAATGGAAATGATGGACTTCAACTTGTGTTGCCCTCCAAACTTCAGGCTTGTGCTATACGTGATCTCCATGAAGGTGCTGCTGGGGGACACCTTGGGGAGGAGGTGTTGTCTTGCCTAAAAGAGCGCTTCTACTGGCCAGGATGTGCAGAAGCAGTGAGAAACTAGTGTGTGAGGGTCTGGGTACCCGTTTTTGTCCGTACTGGCTCTATTGTGGACTATTGGCGGGAGCCGGGGCTGCGCCACATTGCCAGGGCCGCTGTCCTGACTTTTGTAGTGTGTATTGTTGCTTTGTGTTCTTTGTTCATTCTCTTGAGTCAGTAAATAATGCGGGTACATTTTGCAAATTGGGATCTTTTCGGTGTAGGAGATATGCTGATCGTTGCTCTGCGGCGCAGTACTACGCGTTCGACGTATAGGCTGTATAGACAGGATAGGATAGTATCCGTCACATAGTGTAAATCCCATTTGACCTGTGCCACCAGAAAAATCACTGCTCCCAAAAGGAAGGCTTATTTTCAGTCTATACTGTCTGGACACCCTATGCAGTTGGTGAGTATAGACATCTTAGGTCCTTTACCAGTGAGTGACAAAGGAAGGAAATACGTATGTGTTGGCAGCTGTAGACCACTTTACAAGATGGGTGGAAGCATTTCCAATCAGGAATCAAGAAGCTACAAACAGTGGAGTGGAAATTAGTAGATGAATTGCTTTCTCCTCCAGAACAATTGCACTCTGACCAGAGTCGACAGTTTGAATTAGAATTGAATTGAAGTTTGAATTAGATTTGATAGAAGAAATAAAGCAGAAAATCACATACGACACCCAACCACCCTCAGGGAAATGGCATGGTCTAAAGATTTAACACCACGTCCATGTGTAAAGTGGGTGAAAATGGACAAAATTTGGGTGAGGTTTAAAATATAAAAGGTCCGCTGATTATTATTTTTCTATTTTGACACAGGATACTATTACTACAACCCTTGAGACAACATTTGATGCGTTTAGTGAGAGGACCATGGGTCTGCCACATGCTATCTACGAGCTGGCAAGTGACCGGATCTGAACCTGCAGCTGCTGTAGAGCCCCACGATGTTACCCCAGACCGCTATGGGCCCTACCTGCATCATTGGTGGGGGGGGAGTGGTGTAATGAGGATGTAAACAGTTGAGCATCTCCAGACATGGCATCTTGGAGTCTTTTGAACCCTCCATTCATGTGAAACTATATTTATTGTCGTATTTTTGTGTCGAGCTGTCTGTGTTGTGTTCGTGCTTGTGGTTGTGCTGAACTCTGCTACTATTAAACTTGGCTGCGTTGCAGTATCAATACCCTTAATGGAACTATGGAAACCTTAATTACAACTCTCAAGGGTACAGTCCATAGAAAATACATCAATAGCTTTCAAGCGTCATTTGGAAGTGAAGATAAATAAATGCAGGATAAATGAAGAGCAAAGCAAGTGCCAGCAGACAGAGAAGGCTGATGGAAGGTTGACAGAGGAGGTTAAACAGAGAGAAGAGGATCAAGAGAGACAGGGCAACCTACAAGTTGTTCGGAATTTGTTTTGGTATAATAACGTCATGATGTAACTTCAATTCATCCTACAGGAGAATGGGATTGATTTATTCAAGATAAGTCTCCCAACATTTTTAAGTATACGCTAAGCTTGATGGATGCTATTTTTACAGAACAGGAAATGCCATCATCCTGCTTTCATCAGGCTGACGGGGCACGTGTAGTGAAAAGCCTCTTCTGTCACCACGATGTGTGCTACTGTTGGAAGGTACCTAAACCAAAAAGTTATGTACGTGGATGAATGTATTTCCATTATTTATTAACGTTTATTCAAATTGCACAACAGAAAGGTTTTCTCAAGCCTCCTTTAGTAAGAACAATAGTAGATTTGTAATGTTATTACAACTGCAGAAATACAGAACACTGAAATGCAAAAAAAAAAACACGACAGGGACATGCATGTGTAGTAAAAAGCCTCGTCTGTTATTACCATGATGTGTACAACCTTTGGAAGGTACCTAAGACAATTTATGTACATGGATGAAAATTAAGCACATGTATTTCCAATACTTAGAACTTTTATTCAGATTGCAGAGCAGAAAAGTATTCTCAAGCCTCCTTTAGATATAACAGTAGTAGAAACAAATGTAATCAAAAGTGTAGGGATACAAAATAAGAAACTTTAGGTGCCATTGCATTTAGGTAACTACCATGCATGCATTATACATGTCATCACATTATATAATTCAATTCTATATATCTTGGAAGTTTGGATGTCTGATGAAGCTTTCTAATTGATGGAGAATTATATATTCCTAGATTCTGTAATTTTCATTTTCAGGTATGTTAAACAGTCAGAATTATGCAATTCAAGAATTATTGCCCAGGGAACAAGAAATGTGGTGGCCATGATATTGTATCTTGGCTAAGATCTTTGCCAGGATAGGCAAGATCCTAAGGTAGGTCTTGCCCAAAAATGGTCCCAAGATTGTAATGATCTAAGCACAAGATCTTGAATATCTTGGCTAAGATAATCTTGCCAAGATCTTGAATATCCTGGTCACGATGCAAGTAATGTGGCGGCCATTATCTTGTATCTTGTGATGATTATAGACAAGTTAATCTTGCCCAAGAAATGCCCCAACGATACCCAAGAAATTAACTCTAGATCTTGCCCAAGAATTTTTTTTACTGGGGCTGTTGGATGACATCTTGGGCACCAATCAAAGTTTGTGAAAATTGAAATTCCATATAGATTAAGACCTAGGGAGTACATTCACCAGATCGGTTTCCCAGTACCTCTGAACACAAGAAAGTTCTACCAAATCTAAAGGATACATTTTTTCTACGCGCCAGAAATTACCTTTTCAAATTAACCAAAGTTGTATCATAGCATAGACAATGTATTGACATACCGATAAATCACAAATACAGCTCACAACAGCGCTCAAACGAAAACAAACCAGCTTTTATGTACCTGAACAATTTTCAACCTGCGTCACAATTTTTACTTAATTAACCAATTAAGCCCTAAATATGGTTTGTTATGTAGGGTTAAATGTGGTCACAAAAAATGTTGTGTGGCAGGAAGTGGTAATCCAATAATAAGTGGCACATGTAGAGACCTACCCTCTACCTCTTATTGAAGATTTACTGGCCTCTTTGGGGAAAGGAAAATTGTTTTCAAAACTTGACCTGGCAGATGCTTACTTACAGGTAGCCTTAGAAGAGGCTCAAAGAAGTATGTCACTATTTCAACACACAAGGGCCTCTACCACTTTAACAGGCTTCCGTTTGGTGTCGCCTCTGCACCTGCCATCTTCCAGCAGACCATAGAGAGTCTGTTACAGGGCATCTCCAATATTAGTGTGTACATAGATGATATCCTGGTTTCAGGATCCTCAGAAATGGAACATTTGCAGACTCTGGAGTAAGTCATGACAAGATTGGAACAGGCAGGGATGCGATTGAAGAAATCAAAGTGTGCCTTTTTGATTAATTCGGTGGAATACTTGGGCCACTGCATCTCAGCTGACAGTATCCGCCCATCTCCAGGAAGGAAACGAGCAGTGATAGTGGCTCCAGCCCCTCAAAATTTAGAACAGTTGAGATCGTTCTTGGGTTTAGTTAATTCTTATGGCAAGTTTCTGCCTAATCTTGCTACTACCCTTTCTCCGTTGTACAGGTTGCTGCAAAAGAATGTTGCTTGGAGTTGGGGTGATGATATAAGAGAGCCTTCCAGACTGCTAAGTTCCAGCTGACTTCAGCAGACCTTCTGACACATTTTGATTCTGATAAAAAACTGATCCTGTCCTGTGATGCTTCTCCCTACGGTGTGGGAGCTGTGTTGGCCCACAAATTGGAAGATGGGTCAGACAGACCGATTGCCTATGCTTCCCACACATTGGCACCTGCTTAGAGAAAATACCCACAAATTGAAAAGGAAGGGTTGGCAGTAGTCTTTGGAGTAAAGAAGTTCCATAACTATTTGTTGGGTAGAACCTTTACAGTGTATTCTGACCATAAGCCGCTGCATTTTCTTTTTAGTGAGAAACATCCTGTTCCTGCTATGGCTTCATCACGAATTCAGAGGTGGGCACTAACTTTAAGTGCGTATAGCTACCAGATTAAGTTCAGGCCTGGGAAGGAGCAAGGAAATGCAGATTGCCTCAGTCGGCTACCCCTAGCTGAGGTGCCAAGTGATGTTCCAGTGCCAGGGGATTTGATTTTGATGATGGGCACTCTGGCTGATCAGGAGTCCCCTGTGACATTTACTAACATCAAGGCATGGACAGTGAAAGACCCTCTGCTCTCCCGCGTCAGACACATGATCCTGCATGGTTGGCATGACGATTCGTCCTTTTCAGAAAAGTTGCAACCATTTACTCGACGTAAAAATGAGCTAAGTGTGCAGGATGAATGCATTTTATGGGGACGTCGTGTTGTAATACCGCCAGCTGGGGTGGAGGCAGTGATTCGAGTGTTACATGATGCACATCCAGGTATACATAGAATGAAAGCATTGGCTCGAGTATGGTGTGGTGGCCTGGAATTGATGCAGATTAGAGACAAAAGTTAAGCAATGTGCAGCATGTGAGGCCAACAGGAAGTAACCTCCAGAAGCACCACTGTACCCTTGGGAGTGGCCATCCAAGCCTTGGTCATGCCTTCATGTAGACTTCGCCGGTCCGTTCATGGGTAGGACTTTCTTAATCCTGGTTGATGCACACTCTAAATGGCTTGAGGTACCAGTGTCAACACCATCCTCCCAGCAGGCTATCAAAGCTCTCAGGCACATCTTTTCTACTCATGGGCTACCTGAAGTGTTGGTCACTGATAATGGTTCTGCCCTTACAAGTATGGATTTTGCTACCTTTGTTATAAGGAATGGGTTTAGACATATCAGGTGTGCTCCCTACCATCCAGCTAGTAATGGTTTAGCCGAACGGGCAGTGCTACTACAGGTCATTCTCCGGCAGAACTGTTGTTTGGTTGTAAGCCAAGATCACACCTTGATTTCCTGTTCCCAGAGGTGGGAGTCAGAGTCCGGAAAGAGCAAGAACACCAGAAGAAGAGGCATGATGAGCACGCTTAGACTAGTACATTCAGAACTGGTGACCTGGTGTATGCTTGCAACTTCAGTGGCAATGGTCCTAAATGGATATCAGGGAAGGTGGTTGCGATGACAGGTCCAGTGTGCATGGTCATTATTCTTAGTGATGGTCAGCAAGTGCGACGTCATATTGATCATGTACGTGCTCGTGGTTGTGAAGAAGTGGTACCTGTTACATCTGATGATGAAGTGTTCCCAAGGGGAACACTTGACACTTCAGAAGTTGTTCCAGCAGAACCTGACCCACAGGCCCTACCAGAACCAGTTCCTGATGCCCCAGCAGAACCCACTATGACCAACAGAAGCTCCTGAACCAGTTGTACTCAGACGTTCTACTCGTGTACATCGCCCACCCGATTGTCTCTGAAGTTGGAACTAAAGGGGGAGGAGTGTAGTGTTTGTGACTTTTGAACTATTCCACCTGCGCATGTCCAAGAGACTGGCTAAACCTGTTAGACTGGCTAAACCTGTTATTGTGTTACAGTATTTAAGGTAGTGTATTGTACCCATTGTACTTTCTGCTGTGCTATAGTGATTGGCAGTTCTAACTGACCCTTGGCTAGACGCTGCGCATTTAGGTCGCGGGTTAAGCCATACACTACACCTACTGAAGCCATGTTCATAAAGTATTTCAAATTGTTATATAATCTTTCTGTGGTCGCGTCCTCCACCTTGGTAGCAGTTAACAACTATTTGACGTACAGGACTTAATCGCTTAATATTGGATCACCAATTTTTCGGTACTCGTACGTGAAATATGCCGGTACCTATCTAAAGGAATTGATTTGAATGATGATATGAGTTTTTTTAGCTTTTACAGAGGAAAGTTAATAGTTTTATATTTAATATTAGCATTTAAAATCCAATTTTGAGATGCATTCCCGGGTACTGACCCGATGTAATTAAACGCACGCACTTCTCGTTCTGCAAAGATGTTTTTTATAAGACTGAACTGTTGTGTGATATTCCATACGTCGTTGTACTACATTGATAACTAACGTCATAGTATTGCTAGCGGATCGACCTTTTGGTTTTTTAGTTTTTTACACCCAAATAGTGGCTTAGCAATGATATTCTTAATTTGGGTAGTATTTTTCATCAGCAACACAGTTTATGACTAATAAAATGCCTTCAGTTCTAATCAACCTATAGTCACTACGTATCTACAAGCAGCTACAACAAACCATTCTGCATGTCCATAAGGCTTCTTGACTATTTTCTGAGCCTGTATGTTGTGGTTTAATTCATGGCAATAAACATTATTCAAACTTACAGTCATCACTTTGGTTGTCATGTTTAAATAATGGTGTAGAACATAGCAAAACAGAATAAAATGACAATATAATACATGAATTATACCTTCAATCTTACTGGCTTCAGTATTGCATGTCCATGGTAGCAAGAAATTATATTGTTAATCATGTTGAAGTGCAATGAGAAATTCAATCATTGATACTTACGCACTGCATTGTACACAGTGGTATCCATAATAATAAGGAATACGTAGGTATGATGGAGTGGAATGCGAAAGCAACATCATTGATACTTACACACTGCATTGTACAAAATAGTATCCATGGTGATGAACAATAAGCGGTAGGTTAACGTACAATGGGAAATGGAAATGCAAAGTTAATTACACTTACGCACTGAATTGTCCATAAAGTGAAGATAGTGACAAAGAATGAGTAGACATGTTAAGGTGCATTTAGAAGTGAAACATAATTGACATTTACATACTACAGCGCTCATAATAGTATCCATGGCAAAATCAAAATAAGTAGGTATGGCAAGGTGCAATGGAAATACAACATCATTGATACTTACAACCTACATTGTTCATAGTGGTATCCATGGAAACAGAGAATAAGTAGGTATAATGAATGCAACATCATTGATACTTACTTCCTGATTGTTCATAGTAGAATCCATGGCAATAGAAAGTAAGTGGGTATGGTAAGGTGCAATGGGAAATGCAACATCATTGATACTTACATGCTGCATTGTTCATAGTAGAATACATGGCAATAGAGAATAAATAGGTGTGGTAAGGTGCAGTGGGAAATGCAACATCATTGATACTTACATGCTGCATTGTTCATAGTAGAATCCATGGCAATAGTAGTATCCATGGCAACAGAGAATAAGTAGGCATAATGAATGCAACATCATTGATTCTTACAGGCTGCATTATTCATAGTAGTATCAATGGCAACAAAGAATAAGTAGGTATAATGGTAAATGCAACATCCTTGATACTTACATTCTACATTGTTCATAGTATGGCAAAAGAGAATAAGTACATGTAGGTATGGTATGGTAAGGTGCAATTGAAAATGCAAAATCATTGATACGTACAGGCTACATTGTTCATAGTAGTATCCATGGCAGCAGAGAATAAGTAGGTAAATGGGAAATGCAACATCATTGATACTTACAAACTGCATTGTTCATAGCAGTATCAGAAAGTAAGTAGGTATGGTAAGGAGCAATGGGAAATGCAACATCATTGATACTTACATGCTACATTACATTTTTCGTAGTAGTATCCATTACAAAAGAGAATAAAAGCAGGTATGCAACATCATTGATACTTACAAACTGCATCGTTCGTAGTAGTATCCATGGCAACAGAGAATAACTAGGTATGGTAAAGTGCAATGGGAAATGCAACATTGATACTTACAGGCTACATTGTTCGTAGTAGTATCCATGGCAACCGAGAATAAGTAGGTATAATGGGAAATGCGACATCATTGATACTTACATGCTGCATTGTTTATAGTAATGTCCATGGCAACAGAGATCAAGTAGGTGTAATGGGAAATACAACATCATTGATACTTACATACTACATTGTTCATAGTAGTGTCCATGGCAAAAGAGAATACGTAGGTATGGTAAGGTGCAATGGGAAATGGAACATCATTGATACTTACAAGCTGCATTGTTCATAGTAGAATCCATGGCAACAGAGAATAAATAGGTATGGTGAGGTTGAATGGTAAATGCAACATCATTGATACTTACATTCTACATTTTTCGTACCAGTATCCATGGCAACAGAGAATAGTTAGGCATGGTAAGGCGCAATGGGAAATGCAAAACAATTTATATATACATTCTGAATTTATCAATGGCAAAAATGAATAAGTAAGTATGGAGGAGCAATGGAAAATGCAACATCATTGATACATTCAAAATGCTGATAGTATCCATGGCAACATGGGTTTGTTGTAAAGGTTCACTTATTATATTATTGATACTTACACACTGGATTGCAATAGTATCCATGGTGACAAAGGCCGGAATAATTGAACATGTCAACGTGCTATGTGAAAGTTGAATCATAGACACTTACAGGCTGATTGTTATGATGGCATCAATGGTAAAAATGAATGGTTAAATTAGGAAATGCAACATAATTGATACTTACAGGCTGCGTTGATAGGAGTAGAATCCATGGTGGCAAGAATGACACATGTCAAATTGAAGCACAACATCATTGATACTTACTTTCTGCATCATTTGTCATAATATTGGCAGAAAATACAGTTGCATTTTATTGTGCAATTTAAAATGCAATATCACTTATACTTACACATGACTGTGTTCATATAGCATCCATGTTGACCAGCAGTAAGTAGCCGTGTGTTGTTAGTCATGTTTAAGTGCAATGAGAATTGCAATATCATTGATACTTACATCCTAATGCATTGTTCATAGTAGTACATAAGGTGCATGATGAGTAAAAATTAGGTATGTTTTCATGTGATGGGAAATGAAATAGCATTGATACTTACATGCTGCACTGTCTGTTTGCTCATTGTGATTTTGATGGAGAGCCGAGAAATATGTAGAGATGCAGTACGTTAAGGGGCATTGGAAAATGTAACATGATTTAATCTTACAGTCTGCAGTTGTCATGAGTTGGCCATGGTTAAAAGGTATGGTAATGAACAATCTCAAATGCCGCATCATTGATACTTACGCACTGCATTGTTCAGAAATTCGCAAGGAATAAGCAAACAAGCACAGTAAGGTGCAGTGTAATTGCAGAGACTTACCTTCCCCTAACAATTTCATGGGGATAAGAACAATATGCATGTCAGAATGCAAGTTACGCGATGCTATTAATGGATTATTCATTCTGACCTGGAACGTCACGCTTTCAGAATTCTTTGCCCTCAAATAGCTGATCATCATTTCTTGAGATACGGGTACAACTATAAATTAATACACGCCTTTACAGCACCGATCTTACTCTCTACAATGTCGTCACTATTATCGAATAATTCGCTGTTATCAACCCTCAGAGGCCATTCGATATCGACCTCTTCGCTCATCTTAAATGGATCTGCTGAATACTTAAATGAAGTACGCTTAAAGTCGCAAACCTCATAGTGCTTGGGACGGGCGTCAGATATAAGCGCGAGCAAGGTCACAAGAAGAAACAGTTCCTTCAGCATTCTTGATAGTTCAGCCAGCTGCAAGGGTATGAAATGCCACGCTAATGATTTGCTTTTTAAATAAACGGAGGGGGTTATGAAACTTTTGTCACCTTTCTACCGAACAGATGCTCAAAACCGCGGGTTTTAATAGCAGGATGCTGTGGTACACAAGCCCCAAGAACCCTTACTATTTCCTGGGAAAACAAAACCTTAGGCATGCACCTCACTGTATGCAGGCTGTCGTTTTATCACTGACATGACAGTGTGAAACCTATTCCTTTCCCCTAACGACAATCTGTATGACTCGTCCAAATACTTGAACCTATTTATTTTTTATTCCCGGTTGATATTAAGTGGAGCTATGTTTAAATGTTAGTATACGTACTTTTTAAGACTCCAGCCTGTCTGTGGCTTTTCCCCACAAACAACACCCACACACATGCCCACATTTTTGGTCTACACCACACACACTGTTCAGTTCTCACCACACACACTGTTCATTCATCACACACACTGACACACATTCCACGCACTTTCAATGCACATATGCATGCACCCATGCACATGCTACACACACCGCACCATACAATTTTAAGTTTACGCACACACACACACACACTGTTCAGTCTACACACCACACGTGACACTGCAGTTCACAGCACACACGTTTTAGTCCACACACGCTACACCACGCACTGTTCCATTCACATACACACACACACACACTGTTCAGGTGTGGTGTGTAGATGTGTCCCTGCTGTGTAGGTGTGTCCCTGGTGTGTAGGCGTCACGGGGTGAAATGATTACATGTTTTGGGTAACGTAAACCACAATTAAATACCATAATTCGGTACCTTTCCTGAGGATAGAAATTACCGTATTCATGATATTTCCGTTACATCATTAGTCGGAATTACACTGTACTGCGTGACATAGTACCGTATGCCACTATTGTTCCGAGTGGGTCAAAAGGGTATAATTAGAACAATGCTAAACATACCGGAATAATGGCGTCATTAAACTCATTATCTTAGTGCATTGTTTGGAGCCACTTTTTGTACAACCAGAATGAAACGCAGCAACATGGAGGGTCTAAGCATGTAGAAAGGACCTTTCTGTACACATCAGTACCTAATTCAGATGCTTATACTCAGCGGGGAGGAGTTTCTATTGTACGCATGTGCAATTGGTGCGGGAGACTACTATTAGTCTGATTCAAAGTGTTCCCGTCTGGAAGTTTTTCGAGACATGCCACACCATCCGACATTACTTGCTGACATTGTTCTATATATCAAGATACATTTCAAAGGAGCTCTGTTATAATCTTGCTAGTTTTTCGAGCACAAAAAGTACGAATATTCGACTTTTTGCATGGTAAACTGGAATACGACACAACCGAACGCTGTCTTGAGAGAAATGCTTTCCTTAATAGTGTGGATGCACTCAAAGTAAAGGGTCTAAATTATGCGATTGTTCAAAGCTCATAGTTAACTGTACTTTATACCCTCCCGACCTGACTTAGTGACACGCCCCCTACACATGCAACATGCATGCATGTTAATACAATGGCATATCCATTATGTAAAAATACATACGTTTGTCCATTAATTCCTTACCACACACACACACACACGCACACGCACACGTGCACACACACACACACACAGAGATCACAGCTACATGTAGATGCATGCACAGGAATACAGAAAAAAAAACACAATTATTTATAAAATCATCCTTAAGAAGTGGTTGTGCATGCAGCTAGCTGCATGGTTGTGCTCATCTGGTTGAGAAGCCAAAGCTAGTTGTGGGGCCAGGGCTGACCAGAGCTAGGGCTGGTTGTGAGGCCAGAGCTGGTTATGGTGCCAGGGCTGGTTGTGGGGCCAGAGCTAGTTGTGGTTCCAGGGCTGGTTGTGGGGCCAGAGCTAGTTGTGGGACCTATAGGCCCAGAGCTAGTTGTTGTGCCAGAGCTGGTTGTGGGGCCAGAGGGGCAGATTCTGGGTCCAGGGTATGGAGCCAGAGCCGGTTGAGGGACCTGAGCTGGTTGTGGAGCCAGAGCTGGTGTGGAGCCAGAGCTGGTTGTGGCCAGGACTGGTTGTGGAGCCAGGGCTGGTTGTGGGTCAGAGCTGGTTGCGGAGCCAGAGCTGGTTGTGGAGCCAGGGCTGGTTATGGTACCAGGGCTGACTGCGGGGCCAGGGCTGGTTGTGGAGCCAGAACTGGTTGTGGATTCAGGGCTGGTTGTGGTACCAGGGCTGACTGTGGGGCCAGGGCTGGTTGTAGGGCCAGAGCTGGTCGTGGGTCTGGCATGGAGCCAGAGCTGGTTGTGGGGCCAGAGCTGGTTGTGGAGCCAGGGCTGTTTGTGGAACCAGGGCTGACTGTGGGGCCAGGGCTGGTTGTGGAACCAGGGCTGACTGTGGGGCCAGGGCTGGTTGTGGGGCCAGAGCTGGTTATGGGTCAGGCATAGAGCTAGGGCTGGTTGTGGAGCCAGAGCTGGTTTGGGAACAAGGGCTGGTTGTGGGGCCAGAGCTGGTTTTGGGCCTGGCATGGAGCCAGAGCTGGTTGTGGGGCCTGGGCTGGTTGTGGGGCCAGGGCTTGTTGTGGAGCCAAAGCTGGTTGTGGAACCAGGGCTGACTGTGGGGCCAGGGCTGGTTGTGGGGTATGGGTCCGGCATGGAGCCAGAGCTGGTTGTGGGGCCCGGGCTGGTTGTGGGGCCAGGGCTGGTTGTGGGGCCAGGGCTGGTTGTAGAACCAGGGCTGGTTGTGGAACCAGGGCTGACTGTAGGGCCTGGGCTAGTTGTGGGGTCAGGGCTGGTTGTGGAGCCATAGCTGGTTGTACAGCCAGAGCTGGTTGTGCGGCCAGACCTGGTTGTGGGGTTGTGCATTCACAAGGCCAGGGTAGCACAGTTGTACATGGGCCCAGGATTTGTGTGGGACCAGCGCGCATGGTTGTGGGCCAGAGCTGGTTGTGGGGTCGTGCGTGCATGGGGTCAGGGCTGCATGGTTTTCAGGATTGGTTCTGAGGGTAGGGCTGATTGTGGGTGGGGACAGGTCTGGTTGTGCATGGTGTCAGGGCTGGTTGTGCATGGGGTCAAGGTTGGGTTGTGGGGGTAGGACTGGTTGTGTATGGGGTCAGGGCCCGTATGTGAGACCATGCAAGCATGCATGAACATTAGAACCTTTCATTTTCTAAAATGCTAGTGTCTGTTGTATAAGACAGTCCGTGCACAACTATAACGTAGTACTATACTGAATGAATGTCACTTTGTCTTGGATTGTGCAATGTGAAGAGCTCGAATTTAAGCCTGACGAATCGGTGTTTCAATATGTAAGATTGTTAACTATGCCACGCCCACTCAATTGATATACGCGACATAGGTACGACAGAAAGCGACTCATTGGGTACATTTCACTGTAATCGGAATCCCATGTCTAAGGCTTGAAACCGATGTGCCGGTTAACCGGTTAACCGATCGCGAGAAATTAATAACCGCCTCAACTGGTTCTATTTCATCTTCATAACCGCTTCAACCGGTTGTTAAAAATTTTAAGCAACCACAACCGACTAGTTGATATTTTATTGAGGAGTTGCAAGTGGCGTCACGTCCCTTATATATCTATCAATAATGCGGGACGTGAGAAAACAATAAGCGAACAACAGAGAGATTCATCTCTTCGTTGTTCATCTGTTCGTTGTATGCATGGTGATACTTACAGTAACTTTATTCCAGTGTCCAGCAAAATTACCACTATATGATACTATCAAAATTTACAGGACAAGCAAAAGAAATGTAACGCGCGCATTGAAATGTATGGCTATTTAGAAATTCAGTACCCTATAACTTTACGATCGATAGCCCATTTTTGGATGCGTAAGGATCATTTGCTAGAAACTCTTTGGAGTTCACGGATAATTTAAAAATTTGGAAAACTATCCAGAAGGATCATTTTGCTGGGCACTAGCAACAAGTGGATCCGCGACATTCTTAAGAGTACGCCGCGGACCATCCATGTGGCAAAGCCCGAGGTTGTGTAGGCTTAACTTTATGCATAAATAATCCTGGGTGGCCGACCTTGCACGAGTGGCACCCCCTCCTTTCCCCTTCCACGGTATGGTCATTGATAAACCGGCAATAACCGGTTATTTGAAATCGAACAACCGCAACCGACCGGTTATTTTTTTTAACAATCACCTTAACCGACCGGTTTTTTTAATTTTAAGAACCTCTTACAACAAATTAACAGGTTTCAAGCCTTACCCATGTCATGGATTTAAGAAAAAACATAGCGTTAATTTCGCTATGCAAGAATAATGCCGGGTTTCGAATTACACATCCATAAACAGTATTCCATGCCAACAGAACTGCATATCATTCTGCAGCTGAGTATTAATATCCTTAAGCTTCAATACGGCGTAATTAAACTGTATTCTGGATAGTGTACATCATTTTTATAACAAGATACAATTAAATTTATTACACTTGTATTCCGGCTCAGCTATGACCACGGCAAATTCATAATAATAAGTTAATTGAGCTCTCAGCCAAAGTATCTGTTGTATTGCAAGCCTCGTCATTTCCACACTGCTCTTGTGCAACAGATATATATGTACAGCAAATCACTCACTCTATAATATACCTTTTGACAATGCGGCAATAATCAATGGTGTTATTGTGCCCCGCCTACCATTTGCATTGATCGATTATGCTATAGAAGATAATGACCCTGGGGTGCATTCCTAGTTTTAAAGATACAATATAGCATTGGTCGTGCTTTTTAAAAAAATTTTCCGTGATATCTATAGGCCTTCTATCAAATGGTCTATACGCAGCTTAATTGGACGATCAATCATAAAGTTATTTTATAATTAGCCATACATTTCGATTCAATGCGAGCGCTGCTTTGTCCTGGAAAATTTAATAAAGGATCATGCGGGTGATTTTGCTGGACACTGTCCCAATTTAACAGATTGAGTGCCAATAGATTATAGTAATTATTAAATTATTGGTTGACTGTAATAATGTCTCAGTTTGAGCATGAGTTACATCCATTTACTGTAGTTCACCACATAACCAGTTAATATATGTGTATGGCATACTAATTATTTGCTGTGAAGAGTTTGAGGTACTGCATATACATACACATGCAAATTGAGCACGGTCAGGTGTAAGGTGGAGGGGGCACAGGTAGGCCAGCTGGAGTGGATTGGGGGATGGGTGGGGGGCACATTCAGGTTTTGTTTATTACATCTAAGTGGTAAGGTGATACTAGCATTTTGCTTTTGTGCGTTCTATCAGAGATCATAAAAATAATCTCTGGTTTTATTCTCCGAGCTTCCAGTTTTCCAGAAAAATGAGAGAGAATTTGAGCCCCAGACTCATTCCGGATCTGAATTGAAACCTTTACTGATGAATGTGCTTATATGCTTTCAGATGCATCACTGTGCCACAAAAGTAGTATACAGTGGTGTATATTTATGCGTATATTTCTAGTATACCATAAATATACCATGTGTGCTTATATTTCACAAATACGCATACGTATATTTCAACACTGAATCAAGTGCCCTATTCACGATTTTCGAGTGACATGCACCAATCCGTTTTTACAGTGAAGAATCCGCAGGTGTCGATTGTATTCACTAACCATCGCACCTGAATCTTAAAATATACGAATACCGCAAATTCTAAATGTTAATTTGGATAACCATTTCGAAGCGGCTTATTGTCAATAACCAGCATAATATTATTTCAAATAATTGAAGAATCCGAGATTATCTTACTCTGCACAGCAATCCGTTTTGAGCACCTCCTTCTCCAAAATTCGGTACGTCTAGGTGCATGTGTCTGCTTGATTCACTAATACTCGATCTGTGCGGGCTACTAGTACATATGTAGGCTGGGGGTTATTTTTGAATTCATTCATCCTGATGGCTGATAATATCATCTCTACGGACGTCGGTACCGTATCAGCGCTACTGTTTTTCATCATGGCAAAGATTAAAGACCATGCATGGCAAAGATTGAAAGTAAAGTTTGCTGTGATCACCGGTGCTGTTGAAGCACGGTTAACCTAGAGCGTATATGAAAGTAATGGTGCTTCATTTATTACTTTTGTTTTCATTACCATTACTTGCTTATAAGTCACTAGCTGTACCACATTTGGAGGTGTGTGACTTTTATGACTGTGGAAATGGGCATTCTTTGGAATAGCTAGCTTCAAAATCAGCAAATGTTACATATGTCCTGAGAGCTTCAAAATCAGCAGATGTAACACACATACTGGTCTCTTGGGAGGTGTGTCACCTTCATTGGCGTGACCTCATGAGGTTTTAGTGATTGAGTGTACATAGTGATGAGATTTATGGCCCATGTTTGCTTAGAGAAGAGGTATGTCTATACATGTACATGTACGTGTCCATTCACCCATGTACTCTTTCTCTTGCACATGCATTTCCGATCTTATTTCTGCATGGGGCCTCTCTCTGTTGTCCTCAGCAGCAAGCAAGCTCTACTTTGGGCCTTTAAAATTGTTAAAGACATTTACTGATGTTTAATTTTTTACATGTAACATGTTGTGTTTAAATGATGAGGATCATGAGTCATGACTCATTGATTTGGAACTTGCCTGGGGTGATTTGATGACCAGTCTTAACATGAGTGATTAAGTGGGTATGAAGTGCTATTCGAATGAACACATACATGAGGGCACGAGTGAATTTAGTTCTCCAGTACCTGCATACTTTATATTACAGTGCTGAACATTCTGTATGAACCCTTGCCACTGCGCACATGCATGATCCAAAGAATAAACACCAACGTCACTTTGTCTTGGATTGTGCAATGTGCAACACCGGAGAGAATTAAGCCGGACAAATCGGTGTTTCATTTTGTAAGATTGTTATTTTGCCACGCCCAC
Source organism: Eunapius fragilis (assembly GCA_963681505.1). Lineage (NCBI taxonomy): Eukaryota > Metazoa > Porifera > Demospongiae > Spongillida > Spongillidae > Eunapius > Eunapius fragilis. The sequence goes on from OY811990.1 coordinate 2,309,040, forward strand.
CCAATTCATATACGCATATAGTTGACTTAGGTTCAACAGAAAGCGACTCGGTGGGTACATTTCACTGAAATCGGAATGCCGTGTCGTAGATTTAAGATAAAGTGTAGCTTTAATTTGGCCAGTGCAAGAATATTGCCGGGTTTGGAATTATAGACATCTATACACAGCAATTGATGCATTCCATGCCAACAGCACTGCATTCTGGGCTGAGCTAGTAGTAATAAGCTTAAGCTTCAATACGGTGAATGAATGTGTTTTCCACTGTATTCTGATACTATACAACATACTTAGATACAATTTAATTTATTGCATTTGTACTCCACATGCAGCTCAGAAATTGGCAAATATCTTCAATTCATAATAAATAAGTTGAGCTCTCAGCCCAAAGTATGCAATGCAAGTCTCGTCATTTCCACACTGCTCTTGTGCAACAGATATATATATATATATATATATATATATATATATATGTACAGCAAATCACTCACTCTATAATATACCTTTTGACAATGCAATAATCAAGGTGTTATTGTGCCCCGCCTACCATTTGCATTGATCGATTTATGCAATAGAAGGTAGTGAGTGACCCAGGGGTGCATTACTTGTTTTAAAGTCATGAGCATTTAATAATATTATATGGGATAGCAGTGTCCAGCAATATCACCCTTCTGGGCAAGTTTCATTTTCCGTGGTCCTTACGCATGCTTTATTGGACTATCCATCATAAAGTTATTAGGAAATGAATTATATAATTAGCCATACATTTCAATGCGAGCGTTACTTTTCTTTTGCTTGTCCTGGAAATTTTGAGAAAGTATCATAACTGACACTGTTCCATATTAACAGATTGAGTTATGTGAGATCCTTTTGATGCCAAAGACTCAAGAGAATGAACAAAGAACACAAAGCAACAATACACACTACAAAAGTCAGGACAGCGGCCCCGGCAATGTGGCGCAGCCCCGGCTCCCGCCAATAGTCCACAATAGAGCCAGCACGGACAAAAACGGGTACCCAGACACTCACATGCTCCAAAAGATAAAAAGAAATGTTGAGGCTGAGGTTTGCGGGATGGTAGGGGCTGCTAGGCGGCCTGGCTTCCATCGCCTATCCCGTTCTCATCGAGTTTCTAGCCGTGAGCAGTCGCGGGCGCGTTTTTGTCATTGTCACGATGCAGGCTTGTTTGCTACCCGAGCGGAGGTATTAAATTAAAGCCTTAAAAACAGTCACCCTCGAGAAAACTTAAACTGGAACGCTACTCGAACTCATTATGCTAGCAATTACACACGTAATAGTGGTGATGTAATCCATCTGCAGCTGTCTTGCACTGTGCAAAAAACGTAGTATACGCTAGTGTATATTTTTGCGTATATTTCGCGTATACCATCAATATACCAAGGGTAGTGTGTATTTCGAGTATCCACCTGGTATATGTCAAGAATCCTCAGGTGACTATTATTCATTGTGCGTATTCTCGAAGTATCACGAATACGCACACCGCAATGAATTATGCAACACATCCAAATCTAGATAACTTACATGTATAACTTTGATATGAATTCAAATATTAATTTGAACCGCTGTATGTCTCCAATGAGATTTCGAACGTAGAGCAATATGGACATATGCGCGTTTACCAGCTGAACTATAAGCGTCGGTACGTATCTAAGATATTAATGATGCATGGCTTGGGCTTAACAAGTGGTCAAGGGAAGTGAGGGGGACAAGAATGGCGGTGTGTAGGCCAGGGTTATGTGTTATCGCATGCGTCACGTGTGCAGTGCAGTGCGATGTTGACCAGTGGGTCATTTTTTCAGCCTTTTGGCAACACTAGCTATCGAAGGCATAATTGTGTGCTAGTGGTACATGTATACCAGTGGGTCAATGTGTCTACCTGATGGCAGGCCATGTTTGATCGGGGTCAATCTTTGTAACCAGGTAGCCCAGCAGGGTGGTGAATTGGCCGCCCATGCTACCTGACATTTACTAGTCATCATTTATATCAGCCATTGTTTTAATGTGTGTGAGAGAGCTGGAGTGTGGTCACTGCTCCCCAGTGAGAAGGACCTGGAGTTGCAGAGGTCAGCTGAAGTGGTTCCTGACAATAGGCCAACAGTACGATCACCACTGAAATAGCAGCGACACCTCATTAGAGTCATGTAACTATTGTGGACGAGGGGTGAGTGGTACAATTAAATTTATTGCACACTTGCTCAATTAAAGCCAAGCACCACGTGGCACTCGTCGAGAGGTAAGAAAGAACTGTTGGTGTTGGTTGGTTGCAAATTGCATAGATCGTAATGGGCGGCTCTTCATTTGACAGATTGTACAATGCAACCTTGTTGAGCGTACGTTGTTGGCTTGAATCGGTATACCTATCTTAAATCTGGAGAACGTACATAACTGCATAATTTGTGTCGCGATCAGGCATCTCATTCTCTCACCATTATGATTTCCCGCAACATGTGGATAGTACCCCAACGGGTGGTAAGTAATCATCTCCTTTTTATATTTTTCTCGAGTCAAATTTAGAGACGTCATGCAAATTAGCAAATGCTAACAACTTCTGTTTGATAGAGCGGCCGGGTAAGAGATTGTGTTATAATCCACTCTTGCTGCTTATCAGTGTTCGTTGTCAGCACTGAATTCAATACAATATGAAGAGCGGAGTTAGAGAAGTACCAGATTGCTCTGGAGTAAAAGGTAAAGGCTTCGTTTGTTTTAACCCTATATTACATTCCCTGCAGCTATAGACAATGAGAGCGCAGATTCAGCTGGATGTAACAAGCGGATTCGCCAACAGTGTAGGCCTCTAGCTGTGTGCATTTGTATCTTATGGATGCTTTTTTTGCTGTAGCTATGAGATATGGATGGTGACAGTCCAGGGAAGGAGTTTGAAGCCTACGCTCAACTACTTCCTCGCGTGTCGTTAAAAAAGGTTGCAATGGATTTCTGGGCAACTCGTGGCAACGGCGAGTTGGAGGGCCACTACTGGAGTATTTCCTTCCTGGATGGCTGAAGAGCTAGAACGTTGACTATTGATTGTATTGCTTTATTATTGATAATAATTTTTATGCGTATTCAAGCTAGTATACAACGATCAAATCGGATGGCGTACCCAGTATAGTATACGGTCAACGTAGATACTAGATACAGCATCCGGAGACGTCCATAAGCGCACGTGATATATTTGAGGATACTCGAAATATACGCAGCGCGAAATTTGTTCTATACGCAAAATATACCAGTGGGATACTTCGCGTATGCGCACGCGTATATTCATGCGTAAACTCGAAATATACACCAATAGCATATATCCTATTTTTTGCACAGTGCGTGGTATTGATGGACTGGGTACGAGACTAGTGTCGCGCAGAGCATTGTGCCTTACAATTAGATCACAGTGGCGTAGGAACCGGGGGGGCCGGGGGGGCCGTGGCCCCCCCAATCATAAAGTTGGGGGGGCCTGGCCCCCCCAATCCTAATCCCATTATTAAATATAAATAAATCCATGCGTCGATCGGTACCGGTAGCGTTAATCTGCGCAGCCACTCGTGCTCGCCCCGCGCTGCAGAAATTAATCCAATACTCGGCTTTTAATACATTGCAGTTACCACACTGACCACAGCAGGTGTGTCTGTTTGAACAGCTGCTCTTGCTGCAAATATGAAGTCGATTCTGTCATATTTTACTGCCCCTCCCAGCGGCACCAACATTTCTCCCATTTCTCAATCCATAGCAGAACCAGCGAATGTGTACAAGAATTCTCCTCAAGTAGGTCTTTAATCGCCGAAGGACGGAAAATGTTCGTTAATACCTGAGGCTGATAACGATACTCTAGGAATTGTATCCAGAAGTCTGGCAGCGGTACCTTCCCGGTCTGTCTCAGCGTCAGTATTCATCCTCCTCCGTTTAGCATTAGCTTGTTCGATCGACCCAGGCACGCCAATTAACTCCCCTAAGCCTTGCTGTTCAGTGTGATTCTTCAAGTGAAGTTAATTGGCGTGCCTGGGGTGATCGAACAAGCTAATGCCAAACGGAGGAGGATGAATACTGACGCTAAAACAGACCGGGAAGGTACCGCTGCCAGACTTCAGGATGCAATTCCTAGCGTATCGTTATCAGCCTAAGGTATTAACGAACATTTTCCGCCCTTCGGCGATTAAAGACCGACTTTTAATGTCCAGGAATAACAATACTATGTTACCTCACGTGTATAAAGACCTTGTTGATTGCCTAGATCTAGTGACATAGCGCAGAAGTTTTGTTCCTCAATGAAAGGAGTACCTTTTTAAGAAAATTTTAGTAACCAAGCTGAATACACATATTTTTTTCATTCATGGATCATTTTTAAAAATTAAAACGTTGGCCCCCCCAATCCTAAAATCGTTCCTACGCCACTGGATCACCAGCACTTTTACACGTGAGAGCGTGATGACCCAGGGGATCTAGGGCATGTGAAGGGAACAGGGATCAACGGGCGTTTTGGGAGATGTCCATTCCAAGCCACCATTTAAGAGCCACATGGAATTCGGGCGGCTCCAGGTGTAAGTTGAGCTGGGGTGTGGCATGACTGAAAGCCAAGCTGAAGCATCGGGGGATGTCACAGAGAGGAGACGGGCAAGCTGTGCCGGTGATGAAGTCAGGTCAAACAACATCCTCAGCTGCTGGTCCTCAATCTTGGATGGCAAGATCCTCTGGCGTGGTGGGGCCTCAAGGATGTCCTGGACACTTACAGCATCGCAGTCCCCAATGATATGGTTGAGGTCATCGATGGACTGCTCCAAATGGTGGTTCGCTGCAAGGGGCAATTCCTGACTGACTAATGGACGCAATGAAGCAAGTATTTGAATGATGGTAAAGGCTTCGAATACCCAGGCCTCCTCTACTAGGGCTCAGCTGTGCCTGGTGCCAAGCAACGTCTGAGACATCCATGCTAGTACATTCCGTGAAGCAGCGCCGGATGTCCGAGTCAAATTTAGAGCTTCAGCCACCAGGAAGGGAGGAGTTGATCTGGCCAGGTGTACCAATTTGCAGGAGCACCCCTGGAGCGTAGCATCAAATATGCAATCTGGGTGTCTTTGGGACCAATCTGCTGCAACCTGGAAAGCAGATCACATATCTTGGAGCGCGATGAATTTTGCGCAGAAAATCGGGTCTCCGATTGGAGCACACAGAAGCACTAAGTTCGGTGTGTTGGACCTTTTCATCTGCACTAGAAAGGAATTCAAATTGCATTTACTAAAAGCTCACACTTTGGGTCTTTGATGAACAGGCCGAAGTGAGGACCCTGTTCTTTAATAATTACAATCACTCTGGCTACTGCATTCCATGTGCCAGCTACTACCCCGTCAACGATATACCATTTGTGGTACAGCAAACGGGACTCCTCTTCATCTGAGGCTATAGTGGCTACCAACTTGTGCAGGACTAAGCAAAAGAAGAGAAGCCCCATGGGGTCCCCTTGCTGCACACCTGTCTCGGAGAATACAGTGCCCATGGGGTGAAAGAGCATCCATTGTTGACCGTAGCACCATGATGTCCATGGTAGTAACTCTGGTAAGTGTGTATGACATTCATAGAACGCCTGGTATGATACAATATTGAAGGCATTCTGGAAGTCAATTTTCAGGGTGACGAAGTCTTCGTCATTCCAGTGCCTTTCACTACAATCCCTGAGTCCATGAATGGTTATCTCAGATCCCCATGGGCAAGCTACTCCTGTTTGGTACCCCTCTAAATATTCTGCTGCCTTTGCCTTTGTTAGAATGTAAAGGCATTTGCTAGTTATCCGTCTCAGTACTTCACCCACTGCGATTGGCCGGATATCTTGGGGACCATTGGGTATGTTTTTGAGGAGAGCAATGAGGCTGACACCTGCTGAGAATTTGGCGACTTCTACTTGGTACACTAAATCTGTTCTCCCTAGATCACCCTCACATTGTGGCAAAATACCCCTATACTTCAATAGCAGCTGTTTTAACTCATCCTTCTCATTGTCTGTAACACCGTCTGCCACCTTATCGACCAACTGCTTGGCAATGCTCTGAACACTAGTGTTATTGGCATCCAGTCCGAGTGAGCATGCCATGCTACTGTGATCCTCCAAAGGATACAGTGTGCCTACCACCTCCTGCTTATGTAGAACCAAAGGGAAAGGTGAAGGATTAAGCAACTGGACAAGTACTTCATTAGACCCTTTCTTTACCCACACATGAGACAGATCTAGCATCAAGCCATGACGTTCCATGAATGCAGCATTGGGCTCTAACAATACAGAACCCTGTATACCAAATAGGCCACCTTTACATGCAGTGAGAATTCGCATTTGAGATGACCCAGGGACCTCCACATGCTCCATAAGTTGTACATTACATACTCCAACTGATGGTCGCCTTTTATCCGTCTCCATGCATACTCAATGCCTCAGTTCTTACTACAAGTACTCCTGCCTCTAAATCTAGTTGGCAGTTAAACTTGGAAAGAAAATCAGCTCCAACTAAGCACTCTTGTGTCAACTGGCTAGCCACTAAGAATGGGAAGTTATATGTATGCTTCCAATATGCAAAGGCAATTCAACTTGACCTAGCAAGTTCAATTGCTGCCCATTTGCTGCAACCACAGGATGGTTAAGATCTTTTAGATGGTAACCATATCCTCCACTTTTTAATACATCCCTCCATACATCTTCCCTAATCAGTGTTACCCCAGAACCATTATCAATGAGCATTTTGGTCACTCTCCCTGCAACCTCTCCCTGAATCATCATAGATGAGCTTACCGCTTGCACGACACCACGTCGTTTCAAACAATCACGTTGAAGATGCCCAAACTCACCGCATCCCCAACACTTTAACTGCCTTCTTCGGTGTGCATTCTTTGGACAATCCTTTCTTACATGTCCGTGAGACTTGCAATTCCAGCACACCGGGCCCGTTTTTCCCCGTTCTTTGCTCTTATCCCCTGCTCCCAGCTGCACACCTTTCAGCTCATCAGATAACCTTTGTACTTCTCGTCTCAGAGTCTCCACTTCACTTCGTTCTCTATCCCGGCGCAGTGTAGCTGTAACCAATTCAAAATTAGCGCTCTCACCTTCTGTAGATGCCACAACTTCTTTCTGCCTCAACGCCTGCAACTGATTCTGTGCCATTTCAACCATCTCGTGCTTACTGGCTAATTTCAACGCATCGTCCAAGGTTTTTGGCTCTTCTTTCATCAGCGCCAGCTGCACCGACGAAGAAAGAACACCCTGAATGAACTGATTGCGCAGGAGGTCCTGCAGTTGTTCAGCCGGCCATCCAGGAAACGCTTTATCTGCCATGCCCCGCACGGCGCCACAGAACTCCATTAATGAATAATGACTCCCCGAATTTCTGCATCCTAGTGCGCACCTTCAACTGCCACTCCAGCTAGCTACCTAAAGGAGCATAAGACCGCTGAATGCAATCACATACCGCGTCGTAGTCATCCGTCTGAGCTAGCCCGTGCATGGTGCGTAACCACGCGGTAAGGCTCGTCCTAGTTTCTTTGTCCTGCAGTCCTCCGCAATCTTCGCCTGAGTAGCATACATTTCGAACCTTGATAACCACAGCTTCCAATCGCCTTTAGCGCCGAAACGTGGAGGCGGCCTAAGCGCCATTTTCAACGACAACATTGGTTGTCCCCGCAGAACCCGGGGCCGGTCCCCCCAGATGTGTCCATGTTCTCTTTTTCAGACATCCCACTTCTGACACCAAGTGTAGCGCAACCCCGCGTAGCGCAACCTCGGTCTCAAACAGACTATAAACTTGATAATAGCGCAGAACACCCACACGCATACAAAACACGCGATTATATACTGTTCTACCATTGTTCATTAATGCACACGGCACTATAGTTCTCGATAGTTCTGCCCTCAGGCTGTCGCTAGTAGAGTTCAGCCGTTGCCATCGTTACATATGAATTAATAATTTGTTGCTGTGACATACGATAAATCATACAAAAATATTCATGCATGTGGTAATTCTTATTTTGCTGAAATCAGAATTCTCACATCATTATCATAACCTTACATATTCACTCATGTCCACAATTGCTGGACATAGGTTATCCAAAAATATTCAACTAAACTATCAAGTTCTTCAGTGCATGAAGCATTTATGAATTTGAAGTACTTGATAAAGAAATCATCACAATACAGCAGTTGTTTTGAGTTCTCGTTTCAGTTGTTGGGACAATCAGGCCCACAACACCTTCTTCAACATGGCATCCTACCTGGCCATTTACCAGTCCTCCCCAAAGTCATCAGTGATGGTAGAGATTTAATTTATGGCCTGTTGAATATGACTCTGGTTTAACCCATTACCAGGGCCAGCCCGGCCAGGAAGCTCCCATGGTGTAATAAGCAAGGAAATAAAGGTTTACTGAATGGGGAGGAAAAGTGAAATTGACCTACATTGTATACTAGCACACATTGTTATAGAAATGTGACATGTACATGCTAATATAGGTCAGTTTCTTTTTTCCCCCAGTCAGTAAATCCTGGTTTCCTTGCTTTCTCATCCCTTAATACCTTTTCCGTAGAGACAGTTAGTTTCATTTATTCTTAAAACTCTTATGCTGCAGTACATTCATTTTAAAAATACATTTTAATGTCATGCCAAAAAAATCATGGAAGGAATGGTATCAGAAAAGTGATCATGCAGCGCACAAAGTGGGTTTATGTAGTGAGGATATGTATAGTGAGCACAGCCAAACAGTCACGAGGGAAGGGTGTGCAGGTGGCGACAACACACACACTATCTGATCATGCTGAACAAATCTGTGCAGAAGGTGCAATAACAACACCAGTTTTAAAATCATGCACCGTACGTGTTGTATGTATGGAACATTGCCAACAGCATTAGTTTGGTTCTCTGCATGTGTCACGGAAATTTAGGTCCGCAGATGTCATTCAAAACATCTACTGCTCATAGTACAGGAATCTGTATGGAAGGCAGTAACAACAGAGACAAGTACAATAGAAAGGTCATAATTGCACGTGCACAATCCGTATAAACCTTAATTACTTACAACATGGTCTAGCCAGAGAATAAATTCCTTAACAGCTTCACATCGGCCAGCTAATGAAGCGGTGGATATACACATGGAATCAAGTACTGCAGTCCATCATTGGAGCTCATCTTTAAGAACAACAATTAATCACTGCATACATGGGACCGAGGCAGTGAAAAGAATAGTACTTTTCAAAATTTCTAATTACTTGGCAGTGCATAAGGAAAATGGAGGATTATTTACCTTGAAGTTTGTGACAGCAAAATAATGCCAACCATTACAACATTGTAATCTATACAGCAGTGAGTAATATGCGCAATTTATAAAGTATGTGTGCATGCTCATTATTGTTCATTTTAACTCAGTTTGCTAAGTGTCTACTTCCCTGATTAGACTTCACACAGTTAATCTTGATGTCATCTCCCCGTGACCATTTAAGGATTCAGATAGCTGTCAATGGCATATTGCACCACTGGAGGTATAAATAATAGAATAGTGCATAGATATACAACAGATGTTAGAAGAAAGCTCAGTATTCCATACGATGTATTAACACCTGATTTCACTACCACCGTTATCAAGTAGATGACTCCTCCCACTACGCTGATCAGTGTCAAGAGATAAGCTAGCACTATAATAGTCTGGGTCTGGAACTCCTTTTTCTTTTTCTTATTATGTCTAGTAGCGTAAGCAAATAGGACCAGCAAGACGATGAAAACAGTCTGAAATGCTATAATTGCAGTTATCCATCGAATTTGAAACTTGCATGAGCAAAATTCTACTTTGGTGATGATCAATGTATCTCCAGAAGGTAATAGTGTTTGCTTAACATTCCGTTGGTAGGGATCATATGTTGTCCAGGCTGTGCACAAGCCAATAACCAAAGTAACCAAGACAATTATTACCACTGACAAAACAGCATCACTCATCATAAAAAGATAGCTTTTCTTCAACTTTGAGGAGCTATTGAATATGTAATACAACCTACAAGTCTTTGCAGTTACTGTTCCTAATACCAAAGTGAGTCCGATTGACAAGGCCCATGGAAAGGCATTGCACAATACTGACTTTGCACGTTTGCTGACTGGGAAGGTCTCTGTGATTGTGTACATCAGTGAAGCCAGGATGATTAGATAACATCCTGCATAAGCAAAATGGTTGAGCCTTGTGCTGGAGGCCTTGATAGCTTTGTGATTTCTGTAAGCAGTGTTCACAAAATGTATCCCTAACACCAGAAGAGCAGCTATTGCATCCACCGCAATAAACACTGCTGCCAGAGGAAGAGACACCAATATAAGTACCTCTTCAAAGTTTGTTGACACAAACACAGCAATACTTTGATCTACTTGTATGCCATCGGAATCTGAGTATGTGGCTACTAATTTCACAGGAGGCGTTATTTCAAATACTGCAGAACGTGGAGATGAGATATAGCCATCATGCTGATTGAATGTTATTAGACCTCCCGTCAGACCTGTGAAATTTAACCAGTACATTTGCTGGCGAATTATTTGAGTGTATTTCTCTCTTCCGTAAGTGTAGTTTGAGAGGGATAGTCCGTTCCTCTGGAAAGGTTCAATTGAATTATTTAAGGCCACTGCAAATGCCCAGACAGCATCAAACAGGCCAGAACAACCGGATAAGTCTTCACCACATATACCGAACAAATGGACGAAGCTGAGTTGCGTGTATTTTGGGACTTCAGGCTGTAAATTGATTTCATAGTAGCAATTTAGGCTATGGTTGAAGGCATTCAAAATAGCGGTTTGATTGCAAGTGTACGATTTTCCATAGTATTCAAAGGGAGCTTGTTCTAATAGGTCCCCTAATATTATCCATTGGTACTTTGGGTACGTCATGCCCATGTGGTAGGCCAGGCACAGCGTCCTCTGAAGAGTATCATCGCGTAGGAAGGATACAATTACACGCACGTATGTATTCCTCAGAGCATCCAGCGGAATGTAATCAAGAGTAGCGGGAGAGACAAAGGACAGGTTCACAGCTCCGTTCAGCTTCTCTTGGAATAGCAGGAACGAATTATAATTTCGTAGCGTGTCCCTGCTGTACAGTACGGCAGCGCGGGTCCAGTTGTTGTACGCAAACAAAGCCACCATCGAATCAATACAATTTGTTGTCGAAGGATAGATCCCAAAGGTGTACGGGTATATGGAGCGATCGGCCAGCTCTGGTGCTGAAGCAAGGTGGACGTTAATTAGCGCAATTTCTGGCTTACCCGTGAGAGAAGCCACCGCTTTAGCTGCGTCGGAGCATACTGGACCTATGATGCCAACAATCTGTTTACCGCCATAGTAGAGGTTGTCAATCAGACTGATAACGGACTTCCAACTGAGTATACAGCCGCCATTAGCCGGGATAAGTTCCAGCCTATAGTTCTCGAGGAGGTCTGAACGATTGTTTATTTCCGCTACAGCCAGCTCGGCACCAGCGATGATAGCTGCTCCATCAGTGATAGGCGATGTGTCATTATCGAAGTAGGGAAGTAGCGTGAGCAGGTACAAAGGCTTAGATTTTTCGAGAGCCCAGTTCAGCCGAGTTCCAACCGCGATAACAAGGATAGCGGTAAGGTAAATACTACTTGTCGCCATGAGCCTAATAACGTCTGTGGGCGTATTTAGGCAAGATAATGTGGCGCCGATGGCGCCAAGTACGGCGCCCCAGGCGCCCACGCATAGTAAGATGGCGTTTATTATATATATTAGGGAGTTAGTAAGTTTCAATGAAGAGTGTCGGGAGGGAGGGACGGGTACAATTTGAGTGCGGATTCGGAGAGGGGGTGAAAAGTTGGGTCTGCTCCCTCGCACTCACAGTCCTTCGAACTGTTTATAATATAAAATGGTAATTATATATGGCGCAGAAATTATTCCATTCCAATTTACACGAATGGTAATAGCGATATTAGCAACATCAGCGATATTAGCGATGTTAGCAACATCAATGAGGGACGAAGCGTCGTTATTGAAGCAGGCGAGTAGCGAAAGCAGATATCAAGTAAGGTTTAGGGTTTTTCGGGAGTCCTGCGGAGACCAATCATAGATATTCTACACAGGGATTGGAAACGAATGTCGTTAGCACCAATTAGAAGGTTCCATCATCGTTGGACCTTATCTAAAAAGAGTTAAGGCGTTTCCGCACTAGCAAGGGCAAACCGGATCGATCCGCATTGAGGCCAATGAATTTAATCAGTGAGTACACACTGATTAAATTTAATCAGTGAGTACTCACTGATTAAATTCATTGGCCGCAATGCGGATCGATCCGGTTTGCCCTTGCTAGTGCGGAAATGCCTTTTGTAAGAAATGGCTGGAATGGCAGCCGGCGTGAAAGGTAAGGTGTGTTATAGACTTCGTACGAAGCCTGTATAATCTATGGTGACGCCTATTCCTTATATGCTCGTGCTACGTAGGTTCAAAGGAACTACTGCATGATGCAATCTCGAAAGTTTTGAACTCAAAGTTGCACCCGCCCCCCACAATGGCGCCTACGAACATGTGTCTTTGTCAACGCAAAGAGACCGCGCTTTGAGTTCTTTCACTGCGTCTTTCGTAGTCGTTTGTGTAAAATTTAGTTCCCTATACGGAAAAGAAGCACAAATCGACCAAAAACAGCATTTAGGACTGCTAAATGCCCACAACCATCCCTCTATCAAAACGTGCTTTTTCGCATCTTGTACGCTGACGCAACGAACACAATGGTTTTAACCTATTGTCGTTTGTGTAGTTCATTTAGTTGCTTCTGAATCAAATTTAAACCGATATTTATCCTTAACACTATGATTTAAAAATGCCCAGAACTAAGCCAGTCGTAGGTTACGCTATAATTCTCCCAAAATTGATGACAGACACCTCCAAACCACTGTATTTCACAAAGTACTACTTATTCGAGTAGAAAGCAGTCACTGTTACACAGCGTTGGAGGATAATAAAGTCGGAACAAGGAAATACGCCCATCGTCACCTAATTAAAAGTGTCATCATTCCAACGATGACGGCTCTAGGATTGGACTGTAGCAATGTATTGCCCACGTGATCCGTTTCCAATCCCTGTGTAGAATATCTATGGACCAACCCACGATCGCTAGTAATTTAAAAGCCGCGAGTACCATGCATTGAGCTTCTTAACACACTTGAGACTGATGAGGTGCGGGGAAGTAGGCCTGGTACCTCCCTCTCTTCTCCTCTGGTACCTCCCTATCCTGTACTCTGATGCAGATATATGCATGCCGGGCTAAGCCATAAAGAAACAAGTTAGGCGTTTGAATGATTTATTAAATACTCCTGTGACACTTTTTTTTTCACGAAGCCAATTGGAAAAGTTGTTGTCTATATTAGACAACCCAAAGGGCATCCATGCATCCCTCCCGCCCAGCTACGGCGTATGAAGGAGCGCTGCAAAAGTTCCTTCACATGGGTCTGGGGAGGAGCCCAGAAATTTGAAAGTAGTGCATTATTAATGTCTAGAATATTCACTCACTCGTGGTATACCACAGCCCTATGCGGCCATACAATTCGTGGATAAAAAGCATACCTTGAAATATTGAAAAAGAAGCATGATGCCCTAGCAACCACCTTAGACAACCGACAACCTTAGAAACCTTGCACTACATGTTAACACGTTCGACCTTTTTTGTCACCATTTTAAAGCCATACAATGAATTAAGTATCTTTGCTCTATTTGTAGCCAAAGTCACATGGCCTAGTTTTCTCTCCACCGCTTTCTACAAGTGGCCATTTTTCGACTAACGCATCGACTTCAACGTACTTTTTGGACTACGTAGACAAATTCTAAATCCCAGGTGGAAGCACGGAAGAAAAGGAGACAGAAGGAACTTACAACATATAGTATGGAACTGTATAGCCATACTTTTCCTTTACGATGGTATACGCATGTAAAGTGTACTGTGGTTAGATACGTGTTGACGTGAAAATCAGCTGGAGACCCCCCTGCCCTTATGTACTCAGTGTCAGCTGGACACCCAGCCCACGTCCCATTGTAAGTAGCTGCACCCCTGCCCCATGTACATGTATTGGACCCTGACTATATGTACCCACTGTAAGCAGCTGGACACCCCTGCCCTTATGTATGCACTGTCAGCTGGAAACCCAGCCCATGTACCCACTGTAAGTACAATGTAGCTGCATCCCTGCCCCATGTACATGTATTGGACCCCCTGCATTCATGTACCCACTGTATGCAGCTGGACCCCCTGACTGACCCCAGCCCCCATGTCTGACTTACACTCTGCCCCCATGCGCCCACATTGCAACCTTCTCTCCCCATGTGCCCACTATAAACAGCTGGACTTCCCGCCCTGTGTACCCACTGTAAGCAGCTGGACCCCTAGCTGCCCCCATGTACCCACTGTAAGCAGCTGGACCCCTCCCCCACATGTCTACTGTACACAGTTGGACCCCCTCCCCCACATGTCTATAGTAAGCAGTTGAACCCACAGCCTTCATGTAAGCAGCTGGACCCCGTGCCCATACACCCACCGCTACCCCATGCTCTTATGTACCCTCTGTGAGCAGCTGGATCCCCTGCTCACATGTACCCCCTGTAAGCAACTGGCCTCCCTGCCTCCATGTACCCACTGTAAACAACTGGCTCCCTTGCCTCCATGTACCCAATGTAAGCAACTGCCCCCTTGCCCCTATGTACCCCTGTAAGCAACTGACCCCCTTGCCCCCATGTACCCACTGTAAGTAACTGGCCCCCTTGCCCCTATGTTCCCACAGTAAGCAGCTAGACGCCTGTTCTTGTGTACTCACTGTACTCTCTTACTCTATGTACTGACTTTAAGTAGCAGGAACCCCTGCACATGCCCCAAAATACCTACTATAAGCAGCTGGTCTGCCCCATGTTCCCACAGTAAGCAGCTGGATCCCCTGCCCTCATGTATCCATTGTAAACAACCTCTCGTGAATGCTCTCCTTTTGATCACTCTAGCTACCAAATGGTTTCCACAAGCTCTGCAACGTTTCTGGAGCTGGTATATGTGGTGTTCCATCTAGGCGCTATGTGACCGAATAAAGCTACAAAAACCGCATTATTCATAGAAAAGCAAACCCGTTTATAGTGTAGTGAAAAAAAGTACTAAATGGTGTTTCTGTATACCTAAATGTGTATAGTTGACAATGCGGCGTGCTGACGTTCCTGAGAATTTGTCTGTGCTTGGTATTTTCAGCGAGAAGTACCCCATCTCCCGTATATAAATTGGCTGCGCGTTATTAAGGATTGCGATATGAAGAGTGCGCATATGGTATAGTCTCTACTACGACGATACACCAATTAAATGGGAGGTATCAACAAGCATTTGATGGTAAAATGAACAAGATACAGCTCTCTCAAAAAACGCCATTTTAATGAGGCAATGGCGCAATTGATTTTTTTTTTGCAACTACATGCATGTTAGTCAGCTGTAATTTAGTACAATTAATAAGCTTAACTTGAAAATCTATGACATGATGCAGTTGTAGGGCATCAATTGTAAGCGCACCACCAATATAATAACTGGATGACAGCATGCACTCATTATGAAGGAATTAAGGCATCCATGTGTAGTTTGCCATGAACTACCTAACTATGCCGTATGCACTGCTAAACACTACACACTGACTGCAATTTAAACAATGTTCAGGGTTAAGGTCTCTTGGCCTTCAATTAATGCATGCATGCATAGCTAAGGAGAACCACAGACAGGATAGTAGGAGATTTTAAGCTTCAAAAATCTATTCTGGGGCACTTCAGATATTATCCTGATTCCTTCGTGGCACATACCAATCCATTAGTCACAATGCTTGTATTCAATCTCCGATCACCCCACATTAGGATACTGTTTGGATACGTTGCCCTGGATCAGATAAGGTGTGCATTGATGGTGCTACACAGTACTAATATTGTGCAGTGATTTGCTAGTAAATGTATAGGAGAACATAAAGAAAAAAAGGCAGCCTACAGGCTCAAATGATTGAATTCCTCAGCGTTTAAGTTAAGGCGCCCAATGTCGCCCCGCGCTATTCAAACCGCAATGTAATTTGTAACAAACACCACAACGATGAAATTTAAACACATGAAATACATTATTGAAAGATATAAAGAACACACCAAGTCTAGCATGACGGGTCAATGGTGCAGGAAAGCTCCGATGCAGGCAACATTGAGTCGTGGTTTATTAGAATGCTAGCAATTGAAACCAACCTCAGTATTCAGCCCTACTGCTTTACATACTGCCTAAACTTAAACGGTGCAGCGGTCGACAACCCCCGTGCCCTGTTTATGCTAAGGCACTATACTTGCCAACAACAACAACGAGTTTTATTTGGGAGAAATTGCGCTGTGGCTTTTGTTGTAAGCATGCAGTGCTTATCCATGATCCAACCTATATTGCTGCCTATATATAACTAAAATGGCAAGGTTGCAGTCGACCATTCCCACCCTTTAGCTGTTTATATTAAGGCAGTACTTGCAAATAAAACTTTTATGCAGGTGATGTGGTTTTCGTTGTTAGGAGTGGATATGGCTTTTGTTGTAACATGATCCATAGTATATATTACTGCCTAAACTAAAATGGTTGCGGTCGACTAGCCCCACCTATAGCTGTTTATATTAAGGCAGTACTGCAAATAATACTTACATTAATGCAGGTGAGTTGCTTTCGTTGTTAGGAGTCTATTAGACCCTGTACTGCCTAAATCTAAACGGTGCCCCCGCACTGTTTATGATAAGGCACTATACTTGCAACAACAAAAAACGAAGGCCTTGTTTTATTGTGGGAGAAATTGAGCTGTGCCTTTTATTATACGCAGTGCTTATCCATGATCCAACCTATATTACTGCCTATATATGTTATGCGCGAAGCATGGATTTGCGCAATCCAGGGATTGTCCTTCACAAACACTCATCATGATTAAAAAATTAAATTGTCCCGTACATTTTCCCTCGCATTTCTATTGTCCACTTCGTTTCGCTTGCGGATAGTGGATTGCCTGTAACAAAGCTACTCATGTTGTGAGCAGTGTAGTGTTGGTGTGGCCTACTTAGCGGGCGTAAAGAACCCTGTAGGTGTGGTCTAATTTGTAAGAAAGAGTGGGGGTTAAACCGACATAAAAGGGCCCTGTGAGTGTGGATTACTTTTGTAGAGTGAGAGTGAGAGGGGTTAAACAAGATCCTACAAAAAAGAGCGTTTGTGGATGTGTTGAGGAGTGTGAGGGGTTAAGGAACATAACCTACTAAAAACAGCTTTGTGGGTGTGGTGTACTTTCCTGGAGTGTGAAGGGTTATGGAGTGTAGCCTACAAAAAAGAGCCCTGTGGGGTGTGGTGTATTGACCAGGAGTGTGAGGGGTTAAGGAACATTACTGACATAAAAAGAGCCCTGTGGGTGTTTTGTACTTTCCAGGAGTGTGAGGGGTTAAGGAGCGTAGCTGACAAAAAAGAGCCCTGTGGGTCCAGGGGTGTGAGGGGTTAAGGAACATAGCTGACACAAAAGAGCCATGTGGGTGTGGTGAACTCTCCAAGAGTGTGAGGGGTTAAGGAGCGTAGCCGACACAAAAGGGCCCTGTGGGTGTGGCATACTTTCCAGGAGTGCGACGGGTTAAGGAGTGTAGCCGACAAATAGAGCCCTGTGGGTCCAGGAGTGTGAGGGGTTAAGGAATATAGCCGACACAAAAGAGCCCTGTGGGTGTGGTGAACTCTCCAAGAGTGTGAGGGGTTAAGGAGCGTAGCCGACAAAAAAGAGCCCTGTGGGTCCAGGGGTGTGAGGGGTTAAGGAACATAGCCGACACAAAAGAGCCCTGTGGGTGTGGTGAACTCCCCAAGAGTGTGAGGGGTTAAGGAGTGTAGCCGACAAAAAAGAGCCCTGTGGGTCCAGGGGTGTGAGGGGTTAAGGAACATAGCCGACACAAAAGAGCCCTGTGGGTGTGGTGAACTCTCCAAGAGTGTGAGGGGTTAAGGAGTGTAGCCGACACAAAAGGGCCCTGTGGGTGTGGCATACTTTCCAGGAGTGCGACGGGTTAAGGAGTGTAGCCGACAAAAAGAGCCCTGTGGGTCCAGGAGTGTGAGGGGTTAAGGAACATAGCCGAGACAAAAGAGCCCTGTGGGTGTGGTGAACTCTCCAGGAGTGTGAGGGGTTAAGGAGCGTAGCCGACAAAAAGAGCCCTGTGGGTGTGGTGAACTCTCCAAGAGTGTGAGGGGTTAAGGAGCGTAGCCGACAAAAAGAGCCCTGTGGGTCCAGGAGTGTGAGGGGTTAAGGAACATAGCCGACATAAAAGAGCCCTGTGGGTGTGGTGAACTCTCCAAGAGTGTGAGGGGTTAAGGAGCGTAGCCGACAAGAAAGAGCCCTGTGGGTCCAGGAGTGTGAGGGGTTAAGGAACATAGCCGACACAAAAGAGCCCCGTGGGTGTGGTGAACTCTCCAAGAGTGTGAGGGGTTAAGGAGCCTAGCTGACAAAAAAGAGACCCAATTTGTCCTTTGCTTGTGACAATAGTGCAAAGGGTCAAGAACAAAAAGAGCCCTGAGTGTGATGTACTGTTTGAAATGGTTTTTGACTACTCTTTTGGTAATATTATATTCATATCCAAAGACTATGTACATGTACATATGTTGTTATGTATTTGTCTGTTCCAGCTGCCTATGTCATGTACTATATCTGATTGTAGATATTTGTCTTTGTTTTGAGGTCTCTATTTTTTATAACATGTACAGGGATATGGTATCTCCCAGCTTGCTGGGTGATGAAGAGAAGCTTATTGTGACCACCCAAATATCATACTGACAACTGTACTGATGGTGGATGACCTGTAACAAGGTTGCTATGGTTGTGAGTTCCATCTCTAAGCATCGTGTGTGTCCCAATCCCCTCCTCCCCTACTGAATGGCTTAGTGCAGGAGAGCACGTGTGAGGCACTCTGCCTTTCGTAGGGGAGGAAGGGATTGTAATAAGTCCTTCAGGGGGGAGGAGGGGTTTGGGACATATAAATATACAGGAGATGTAGAGGCAGTAAGTTGGCTTACTGCATGTACCCACCATCCACCCCTACATGTATGATCAGATTATAAGGGTAATGTGATTGTAATGAATAAGAATGAGGTCATGTTAGCAGCTGCAGTTTATAGCCTGGGACTTCACCTTCAACAGCTAGTCTGAGCAAACACTTTGGTTAAAATAGTAATAGTACCTTTCACAATTATACGTCTAAAAATGCTTTATATTCGCATCTTGCATTTGTTTTATCATGATGGCTATTGAATGCGTTCCACCTCTATGTACTTGTGTGTGTGTACCAGCCCACCCAAACCATCGTACTGACACCTGCTACACATGCATGACCAGTGACAACAGCCAAACTGGGTTGAGCAGAACAGTACCCAGGTCTCCTGGTTGTTCAGATTGGAAACCTCATGCCTATGTATTTGTCCCATGCCACGCCTTTAAATCAACTTCCTACTCATCTAATGTGTTACAGTATTCCCTGTACTCTTGTAAACCCAAGGTACGGTGGTAATGCAGACATGCTGATGTGTGCATGTAGGAGAGGAACTATAAGATAATCCATTCTGCACTATACATCACCATTCGTTCCCAGATGTCCACACACACTCGTACACACACCTACCTTCTACCAAACCCTTCAGCCCTGGAAAGGAAGGGCATTGACCATTTTACAAACCTGTTGACCCCACCCCCCCCAGTATCTATTAGTATTCTGCACTGAAAGAACGAGTAGGAGTGTGTGTTCCTTCTCCGTCCCCCACAATCACTCCAGCTTGAAATTGACACATTGATCTAGTTGAGGTTGTGTGTATGTGTGTGTGTGTGTGTGTATATGTGTGTGTGTGTATTTGTCGTGTGTGCGTGTGCATGTGTGTGTGGTTTGACATGTTGCCCGTGCCATTGGGAACCATTTTATTAACCCTTTTTTCCCATTCAATAGATTATCATCCACTATGGCAATGAAGAAACAAAAAATCCTGTGCAGCTGTTATTAGAAGCTATGAGTGTTTGCATTGTGAAACTCTGTAGTTCCATTCGTATTGCCTTCTTGTGAACACACTTATTTTATATAGTTGTATGGTTATTGACTAATTAAAGTTGTTATTGATAATTATCTTAAAGGCATATGCACTGACAAGTTTAAATGACATAGAGACATGCGAGCTAGGTTAGCACAGGCAGATCTTTTCTAGCTGGCACCCTCAGTGACTTCGACAATGTCATATCAGAACAGCCTTAGGGGTTGTGGCTCATGTCAACCACTAAGAATTAACTGCACTGCAACCGTATAAGGTGTTGGCAGGATAGCAATGTAGCAGTAGTAACTATAGGGGGTGGGGCACACAATTGTGCTACTATTAACTATGGTGAAGGGTTTCCGACCTACTCAGGGACATAGATAGAACAGTTACCCGCCCCCCCCCCCCCCCCCCCCCCCCCCCCTCCCCTCTACCATATATTGCCATGCTACCTATGCATCAGAGGCTGTTCTATACATGTCCCAGAGTAAGGGGTAAATATTCACTGTCCATTGCTGGGATCAGGCCATAGCAATTTTAAGTCAGTTGTCCCCTCCCCCTGCCCTGCTGCATATTGCCATGCTAGCTAAACATCACAGACTATGAGAAAATATTATTGTTGGAGGAATAGAAATAATGTTGTAGCATGGTAATATGCAATGCTAAAGTGTGTGTGTGTGTGCAGGG
The DNA here is from genome assembly GCA_963681505.1 of Eunapius fragilis. Classification (NCBI taxonomy): domain Eukaryota; kingdom Metazoa; phylum Porifera; class Demospongiae; order Spongillida; family Spongillidae; genus Eunapius; species Eunapius fragilis. The sequence goes on from OY811990.1 coordinate 2,329,785, forward strand.
GGGGGGGGGGTTATGCATGCCAACTGGCTTTTGTGTGGACAGTGAATGGTTTCCCTCTCAGGAACATGGATACCACCGATACAGCAGTATACCCCTCCACCCCTCACCCCACCCCCACCCCTCGCCAAGGTGGTAGAAATATTAAAGTGGCATATACCCCAACTCATGCAATATATGTATGCTATATGCCTACTCATATTCCTGAGTAGCTGTCCATTGCAGCAGGTATTTGCATTTTTTGTTCATAAGAGTCAGTTGGCAAGCCCCTCCCCTCCCCCCCCACCCCCTCCTTCCCCACCTGAGCTACCTAAACTTCAGAGTAGGGGTCGATCCAGAAATGTTTTTGCCTAGGGAGCAAAGGGGAGGAAGGGGTGCATAATTATAATGCTTTGGGCATGGTTAACTAAGAGTTGGGAGGGATGTGGGGTAAAGCCTGAGCCGCTTTATACTTTGCACATGTTTGTAGCATCAGCACGACATACATCAGCTGATATTTAGTTCTTACCTGACTGCATCATCATCACTGCCATCACACACTCTTGAGTGCAGAGGGGGTGGGGCTGAAGGTGCAGGGTCTCGAGGCTAAGCATTATAAGCTCAGTTTTGATCTTAGTTAATAATAGTTAATAATTCAAGAGACAACTGGGGGGTGGAATTAACTTCCATGCCACACCTTTCACTTTACTCCCGAAATTATTTTGTGAAGGGGGAGGGGGGGGCAAAGACGAGAGGCTCATGCTTTGGGCGTGGCTAACTAATGAAACACGTAATAAAGTGGAGGACGAAGCTCCATGCAGCCGCTATTACTGTTACTTCGGCACATATTCGTTGCGTTCGCTCATTTTTCGTATCATCATCGTGCTACGTCACCGCTCCTTTAGCTATGTATATTAAGAGTGAGGCGGTGGGGGGTGGGGGGTGGGGGGGGGGGGGGTGGCGGGGCAATAAAAAACAGGTGAGCACACTCATATGGAGCGCCCATGCGGTGGAAAGTTGTTTCCACACTTCGTGATTTCGCACTCCAACACGCACAGAGATGGCGGCAAATGTGATTTTAGATGGCCGACCACTACCAGGACGTCTTCCGATGCTTCCAGTCTCCTGTAACGTCTAATGAACTTACAGATCCCACTTCTCGAAGTTATCATGCCCTCTTTCATTATACATTTGTGTACATTGGTAGACCCATACCCCTTGAAATAGTAGAATACAATCCGCAATTGTTTATAGGTCGAGTACACCATCCCAGCACTGTGCTACAACTATACGATGCAAGTACATGTAGCAGAAAATTTTACTTTAGGGCGTAGTCTCCATAAAACGCTACGTTACATCAAAACGCTACGTTCCACAAACGCTACGTTCCCAAAACGCTACGCTAGTCCTACGCAAACATGGCCGTAGTCAATTACAAAAATTTGGGGGGGGGCTAATTAATATTCATGATCTTGATAAAACGATGCATCGCGGATTGATCGACGGTTGACCACACTTTCTCGTTCTTAACCCACGGGCGGCTTGCAATACTGGAAAGTGTTCAATTTGTGGTACCGCGCGTACTATAACATCAACGTATATCCTTTTATAAATAATATGCTGGACCAAAATTTTGGGGGGGCTTAAGCCCCCCCAAGCCCCCCCCTTACTACGGCCTTGGCAAACTGTACGTCAACGTTTGTTGCGTGCGACGCTAACGCTACGCATACGTTACGTGTACTTTTTTTTGACCGCTACTGTAGGATTAATACATTCTGCTTCATTTTTGCATGTAAAGGCCAACGCAAGCTAATGAGTTTCTCATCCTTCCATCCTAATGGACGTCCCCAGCTTTTCTGGAAGGGGGGGGGGCAGGATAGGGCAAGGGGGCGCCATTTGACAGCCGCATTTACGTTTTCCACTTTCAGCCGATTCAACCAGTGGGGGGAGGGGGGGGGGGGGGGAGGGGGTGCTGTCCGCTTTCGACCGATTCAACCAGTAGGGGGGTGCTGTCCGCTTTCGGCCCATTCAACCAGTGGGGGGGGGGGGGGGGGGGGGGGTGCTGTCCGCTTTCGGCCAATTCAACCAGTGAGGGGGGGGGGGGGGGGAGGGGGGTTGCTGTCTGTTTTGAGCCAATTCAGCCAGTGGGGGTGCGCATGTATGTAAACAAGGGGGGGGGGAGGGGGCCATTCAGTCCCATGGCCCCCCGTGCCCCCCCCCCCCTGGGGATGTCCATGATCCTTTCACCTTTAATGCATCATTTGATGAGCTACTACCAGGATACAACTCTAAATCACTTTCCTGATAGCAGGATTTAAGTACTCCTTGTGCACACCTGAGGCGATGAAACAAATGCATTTTTCCAGTCTTCTCCAGAACAATGCATGGTAATCATCTAGTGTCTGTACGGGCCCGATCGATTCTAGGGATTCTAACAGACACTAGGTCTCCAACATTAAATTTTTTCATATTCTTGCAGACCAGATACAAGTTTTTCATTCATTGCGGCGGTAATGCTTGTCTGCGTCAATACGTGCTTCGAGGTGCTTGAAGGAGCTTCCAAATCTGCTGCTATATTGCCATATACAAGTAAGAAATTAGACAATAAGAATATACTACTTTGCCAAAATAAACTTTAAATACAACATACATAGCTAAAAACAAGCTACTAAACTGAGACAAAATAAATCATGTACTAAGGGCTATCATAATTATACATTTTACAAGAAGTGATAAATACATGACATTAAAACATATATCTTAATTACCCTTCATCATAATTGCATTGTGATACCTTCATTATCATCACCATCAGCATCAACACCATCATCTACTCCATCATCATCATCATCAGCCTTTGCTAGCTCAGTACTTTCTGAACCAGTAGAGCTCACAAATTTATGCTTTTTATCCATCCGAGTATAGAACTGTAGGTCAAAGCAAAAACAAGCTACATGTACATGTGTATCTTAGTGGAAATTTTGATAAATATTTGAACCCACCTCAGGAATCAAAACTTCATAAACATATTATATGCCATATCCACGCATCATATATGCATTTGTAACAGTACCCAAATAAGTACATAATCTTCCTTGCTATATAAGGAGCATGTTTATAACCATGTAATTGTACATAATTACAACTTCATTAATGACTAACCAAATGATCAGGCAGCACTTTGGATGGTCCAAAGTTGTCATGAAGGTGAATGTTACTTTTCTCACTCTTGCTTCCATGCCAGTATATGTTGTGCAAATTGGAGTTTATTTTCCCCTGAATTATTCCAATAAGTTCTGGCTGAATGTGTTGATGGATACAATGAATTTTCCAAATAAATGCATCTGGTATGACCTTCAATCAATCCATTTCTGCTTTGATATAGTTGAACAGGTGCATATCTGCAGGACTGTAACAAATTTGCACGCAGAAAAGTTTGCAAACGCAACATTGATTACACACTAATACCTTAATTACCTTGCATAGAAATCATATTGATCTTTTGCAGCAGACGCTAGTATAAATAATATGATTACCCATAATGCTAGTTATTCAAATCTTTTAACCTTAACTATACCGATCAACTAATATTATATAAAATTAATACCATTATAATAGTTCACATATGTGGGTTTCTTCTCACTTATGCATTGTGTTACATTTGTTTCACTTTGCTTTCCATCTGAATCTGGAGTGATGTAATAGTATACATGTACACATACAAGTTGCATATCATTTACTGACCTGATTCACTACTTCCTTCTTTATCAACAATAAAATAATCTGAATCAAATTGAGAGTGACTGAATAATGTTAGCGCGAAAGTACAATTCACCTGATACATGTATTTCAGTCACTTCTTTCTCAACATCACAAGTATCTACAGCAATGTATGGAGTTAACAGGTGCATTAAGGTACCTTGGCCTTATGTATTACTACATATTATCATACTGTAAATAATTTACTGACCTGATCACTTTCTTCGTTATAAAAATTACCAGTGACTGTAAAAATCTGAATCAATGAATAATATTGCTAGCATAAATTAAAAACAATTCACCTGATACACCCGATACATCTGCAGACACAACATCAAGTATCTGCAGTAATATATGAAGTAACAAATACATCATGGTACCTTAGCCATACATAAAATACAATATAGTTATTTTACAATTCTTTAGTCACAAGAATCTATCTCAGCCTCACAAAAAATACATTTATGTCTACAAAATATTAGAGACCGCAAAAACAAAATGTGCTTTGTAAAAGTCTACAAGTTTTTTTGTATCAATACAAGATACACATGTGTACTGCACCTAAGATATCAGACACTGCTTCTTCCATAAAATGCCCTTGGTTGTACCAGGAAATGGTGATGAATGAGGAGTTTGACCAAACACCAGCTGGTAAGGAGTTGTCTTTGTTGTTGCATGCATGCAAGTGTTCAATTTTTCTGCAATTATAATTATCACTTACTGATTTAGTAGATAATTATACTTACATTGAATTTCATGTAGCCAGTCTGTCCAGGATATAGTTCCCTTGCTTTCATGAAAATGACAAGCTATCATTTCTTCCACTTCGCATTGCCTCTTTCTACCAGTCCTTGGCTTTGAGGATGGCGTGGTCTGCCATTGACAATGGTAATTTCACCAGGCCAGTTCTTTACTAATTCGGCTATCAAAGTGCTTGCAAATTCTCGCCCATTGTCAGATTGCAATATTTTGGGTAAACCAAGAAATGCAAAAACTTTTGTTGCAAGGTTCCAGGCCACCTCTTTTCTACTCTTCCTATGAAAGGCAAATAGTACATGGAATTTAGACCAATGGTCGATGTAGTGTCCTATTCAATTATACAGTCCATCAGTTTGGTGGCGCATGTCTGTTAGGTCAACCTAGCTTGTTAAACACCATTGTCAACTTTGTTTTGCTGTGCATAAAGTGTAACTCACCTGACCTCTACTCATAAATCCTGATGCAATGATGGGTTTCAGGGGTGCTTGATTGCGCTGTACTTTTTGAGTACTGCAAAGGGGGCACAGGCTCACAAACTTCTGTACAGCTGACCGTGGTAGACACTCACAGCATGCCGAAATCTGTAATAGTAAAAACCATACTCTATTATACTGTATAATATTCATGAAACAAATTCTACCAGAATACCTTTGCAAGAGTTTTTTTTGTAGCCCACATGACCTCGCTCTTGGCAATGCACCCTGTGAAGTATTTCAAAAAAGTCTTTAACATAAGCCACTCTTCTAACGTGGCTAAGCACGGTGGTGTCACTACAATCCTGTATGGTCAATAAACAGAAAAAACAAGTACAAGTAAAAAAATACTTATCACATTTTTCTAATGCTCACCTTTTTTCTTGCAGGCAAGCAAGCACATCCGACAGACCAAGCGCAGGATAGGACATTAAGGAAAATTTGCGTGACTTTACCCAAAATTTCAAATGATGATCACTTATCGTTACCAGTCCCTTTCAAAAGCGCAACGATCTTGTTGCCCTTTGCTCTTGTTATTACTTTACTGCCAGGTTTCTGCACTGACAAGAATGAATCCACCAAAAACGTCTGGAAGGTGTCCTTTTGAGCATCCATATCGCATATAACCGATCCGCTCTAAATAACGCTTAGCAACTGACACTTGGTTGATGAAGCAGCTGTACACAACGTATGGTGTTGAAAAAGCCCAAACAGCTTGGAGACCAAGAGACTGTTATCGATACAAGTTGTTATAGCTTCAGTCCTTTAATTCGAAATGCAACTGATTACGTCAATACATTGGTGCAATCTTGAGATTGCGCAAACAAACCATGGATCCAGGGTTTGCGCAGGGCAATCCCTGGATTGCGCAAATCCATGCTTCGCGCATAACATATACCATGTATAAACTAAAATGGTTGCAATCGACCAGCCCCACCCTAGCTGCATGTTTATTAAGGCAGTACACTTACTTTAATGCAGGCGATGTGGCTTTCGTTGTTAGGAGTGCTTATTCAGCCTATTGGACCCTGTACTGCCTAAACCTAAACGGTGCCTCCGACCTGTTTATGTTAAGGCGTTATACTTGCAACAACAAAAAACAAAGACCTTGTTTTATTAGGCGCTGTGGCTTTTGTTGTAAGCAGTTCTTATCCATGATCCAACCTATATTACTGCCCAAACTAAAATGGTTGCGGTCGACCAGCCCCACCCTAGCTGTTTATATTAAGGCAGTACTTGCATATAACACTTTAATGCAGGCGATGTGGCTTTTGTTGTTAGGAGTGCTAGCTTATCCAACCTTACTGCATGGGGCTGGTCGACCGCAACCGTTTTAGTTTGTAATATAGGTTGGATCATGGATAAGCACTGCTTACAGCAAAAGCCACAGCGCAAAATCTCCCACAATAAAACAAGGCCTTTGTTTTGGTTGTTGCAAGTATATAATGCCCTAACATAAACAGGGCGCGGGGGTTTTCGACCGCTGTACCGTTTAAGTTTAGGCATTATGTAGAGCAGTATAGAATCGAATAGGTTAATTGGACAAGCACTCATAGGAACTATAGATATATATATATCAACAGGGCAGTTACTCCTGTATTAAAGGAAGGGTTTTTTTTTTTTCAATTCTTTTTCAGATACTGCATGCCTTAACATAAACAGGGCGGGGGCACCATTTAGGTTTCGGCAGTACAGGGTCGAATAGGTTGAATAAACACTCCTAACAATGAAAGCCACATCGCCTCCATTAACGTAAGCAGTGCTGCCTTAATGTAAACAGCTAGGGTAGGGCTGGTCGACCGCTAGTTTATATTATAGGCAGTAATATAGGTTGGATCATGGATAAGCACTGCTTACAACAAAAGCTACAGCGCAATTTCTCCCACAACAAAACAAGGCCTTTGTTTTTTGTTGTTGCAAGTATAAGTGCCTTAACATAAGAAGGGCGCGGGGGGTTTCGACCGCTGAAGTTTAGGCAGTAAGTAGAGCAGTATAGGATCAAATACGTTAATTGGGCAAGCACTCATAATAACTATGATATAGCCACAGGGTAATTACTCCTGCATTAAAGTGTTTTTTTTTTTCAGATTCTGACTTAACACAAACTGGGCGGGGGCACCGTTTATGTTTAGGTAGTACAGGGTCGAATAGGTTGAACAAGCACTCCTAACAACAGAAAGTCACATCGCCTGTGTAACGTGGGTGTACTAGTTTAATAGAAGTCACCACTGAAACGCAGACAGACCAAACAAAAATGCTCGCTATCTATATACCAGTAGTCACGTGCACAAAGAATGTTCTAACTCGATCTGATCAGTTCATTAGCACTTCAGGTGTTAAAGACTGTTCATTACACCTGCATTAAAGTATTCTTTGCTGTGCTGCCTTAATGTAAACAGCTAGGGTGGGGCTGGTCGACCGCAACCGTTTTAGTTTGTTATATAGGTTGGATCATGGATAAGCACTGCTTATAATAAAAGGCACAGCGCAATTTCTCCCACAATAAAACAAGGCCTTTGTTTTTTGTTCTTGCAAGTATAGTGCCTTAATATAAGCAGGGGGGGGGGGTTCGACCACTGTACCGTTTAAGTTTATGCATTAAGTAGAGCAGTATAGGATCGAATAGGTTATTTGGACAAGCACTCATAAGAACTATAGATACAGGCACAGGGCAATTACTCCTGCATTAAAGTAAGTGCTTTTATTTTTTCAGATACTGCCTTAACATAAGCAGGGCGGGGGCACAATTTTGGTTTAGGGTCGAATAGGTTGAATAAGCACTCCTAGCAACAAAAGCCACATCGCCTGCATGAAAGTATTATTTGCAGTACTGCCTTAATATAAACAGCTACATGTATGGCTGGGGGTGGGGCAGTAATGTAGGTTGGATCATTCTTTATAAAAAAAGCCACAGCGCAATTTCTCCCACAATAAAACAAGGCCTTTGTTTTTTGTTGTTGCATGCAAGGATAGTGCCTTAACATAAACAGGGCGCGTGGGTTTTCGGCCGCTGTACCGTTTAAGTTTGGGCAGTAAGGAGGGCAGTAAGGAGAGCACCAAGACTTGGTGGATCTCCTTGTGATATATAAGTGATGACTAACCACGGTAGCGTTATTTAAACAAGAATCTGGAACAGCGAGCCATTGAATACGAGAGTTCCAAACTATCATATTTTGTATTGTCCTACATATACAAGTATATGGTTAATGAATACGTTATATGTGGTTACTTCATTAATTATTCATAGCACCGTACGGCCGTGCCTTAACTTAAACGCTGCCTAACCTAAACTAAACACCTCTGGACTGAAATTCTATAACAATAGATTTGGGCTAGACATGATGTGCAAGGTCCTCCAGATCCTTTAAGCAGAGGCCAGGCATCAGATCAATAAATAAAAATAATCTAGTACCCTCCATGTAGTTATTGTCTTCAACAGCCAACTTACAGCACAGCCCAAAATGGCTCGTCATGGTCGTCTGCATGGACAGGTTGACACACCCAAAAACAATGACACAGCACGAAATGGCTCAAGAAAGCAGTCAATGACATAGGATACAATGGTTATCACCACAGTGCCCAAAGAAGTTGTCTTAATATCCTTCAGTGCATACACAGTACCAGTGGGCATATCTACACGAGACAATACCTGCCCAGATTTATAGGAAGAAAAAGTTACCTGGCAGTCATCACTATGAGACTTATGAACTCACTTGTTGTGTTGTGCATGTGTGTGTAAAGGATTAAAAAATTTGTTTTGGAGAATGTGGACATTGATCTCAGCACCTCTCCCATGCTAAGCAAGCACTCTACCACTTGAGCTAATTCTCGTATGTTGATTACAGATGTTATTTAGCTGGGCCTGAAAGATGACCACTACAACTAAAATAAAAAAATGAAGATGATTGCTACAACTAAAATACTTATTGAAACATGCAAGGGAACTTTACAGTTGAACTAAAAGCTCATAATCCTGAGGCACCTGTGTTTGTGGGTCCAATGTATGTCTCTGTGTATGAGATGGTTTTTGTCCCCTCATATCTGCATCCCAGTACCCCATAGGGCATACATTAGAGTTCACTGGTGAGATTCAGGCGATTGGCTGCAGAGTACAGCTAGGAGAAGATGAGAGGGAAGGTGAGTTTTATGTAGAAATGTATGTTCTAGTGGTGGAGGTAAGTCACCGTAACACCTCTCTCAATCACCTCTTCTCTCAACACCCTCACTTATCACCATTTCTCCTAAGGTATACTGCATACACAGAAGCTAGCCAGTATGCCTGTGTTGTTGCAACAATGATGAACCTAAATATGATTGTGGGTGTGTCAGTGGGTGGAGTGAAGTGCCATCGTCTGGTACCTTAATTTCATGTGATGTTGGTGTTGATTAATATGACCTCATCAACCTGTGCTTGTGAAGAGGACTCCAAAAAGTACAGGTTGTCAACCCCATTATGTCTACACTTGTGAGCATGAGATTTGCATGTTTGCTGGTCCATCATAGACCTCAGTGTGAGTGTGTGGGGACAGTGGTCACTCTCTCTTATCCCCTTGTCACACAGCAGCATATACATATATAGGGCAGTGCAAGAGTGATTTTTAACATTTCTTCAATTCATTTTGCAGTATCGTTGCGACCTTTAAAGCTCTGTCCTTCAAACTTACTACATATATTACCGGACCATTTCACTACTGCATTTTGTTGTAGAATGTTTTTTTATTTACTCCGTGGGGGGTCCTCATGATTAAACAACCAGAACAGTTAGATTTCAATGGATCTCGATGAAAGAATGCCTTTCCGCGTTCAAATTTACAACACTGCACCCGCTATTTTTTCCGCCTTTTCGTTTGAGATGTGATGAGCGGTTACAAAACTGCGGCGTTTGAAAGTTGTCGTTCATTTGTCTTTCGATTGCTCCGCCATTGTGCCGTCATTGCTATTTTAACCCCGTGACTACGAAACACTGCCCATCAAATGCCCCACCCTCCCTCGAATCGATATCCCAGGCCATCCGGAAATTTTGCAAGTTGCTTGTCACGTGAGCATCACTAGGTTTCACCGGTCTGCGTCTCCCACAGGAAAAAGTTTCAAAATTCCAGCCTTGGTTTTTTTTTTTTTTTTTTAACAAAATGCCATCATGGAATTGAGCGTCTAGCATGGGAATATCGCAAAACCATCCTGGGATTTGGCGTCCAGGGTGGGTATCGCTTAAAAACCATGTTGGGTTTGTCGAACAAAAACCATGTTGCAGCAATGAGCTCAATGGTTTTTGTTCGACAAACCCAGCATGGTTTTTAAGCTATACGCCGAATCCCAGGATGGTTTTTGCGATATTCCCATGCTAGACGCTCAATTCAAGGATGACTATTTGTTAAAAAAAAAAACCCAAGGCTGGGATTTTGAAACTTTTCTCTGTGTCCATCAATTGCGTAAACGAGTTGGGAGTTACAGTTGCGTGCGGCGACATGAAAATCTCGAATTGATCGAGCCTACGTGAGCCAAAGGCTAAGATAACGTGCGTAAGCTCAATCCCTTTTGCAATCACGAGCTCAGTGGCGGCGTGGTTGGGGGGGGGGGGCAAACCAGTATTTCTCCGCATAATCACCAGTAAACTAGAAAATACTGACAAATATGCGAACGTACGCGGGTTTGCCCCCCCAGCCACCTCGCCACTGCACAAGCTTGTATGTTCGTTCATTTCTACGAGGGTGATTTGTCTTTTTTTTTTTTTTCTCGGACACAGGCCACACGTGCTGTCGTGTATTTGTACTGAGATATAATCGCTACAACTCATCCTACTTACTCAGGTATGTTAAAACTGGCTACACTATATTTGGAATTTGAATTTTCTGCAAATTCAAACATTACAACATGCCGCTTTTCTGTTTGGGTACTTATTCTCTTTATACCAAATCTTTGTTCCATGATCCCGCAAATTAATTTAATTGATAGTTGTCATAGCAACCTTAGTAGTTTATTGTTGCGCGCTCCGAAATATGGGGGCGTTTCCTTACGTTTTCGCAAAACCCGGGTGATTGAATATCGTTGTTTGTGGACAAAAGCAGTTATATATTATTTATTTGATACTACTCTATCTAATGTGGGTGGGCACTACGAAATATAACATCGTTTGCATAAGTTGCACAACGAAAATGATGAATTTTGTGCTCAATTTTTCGCAGTTCTAACGTTTGTCTGCAAGCGCTCGAAGCGTTTCGAAATAGTAATTAAAAAGCCTAGTATAATGATTAAATGTGGGTATCCCAGAAGTAGAAGAACTGCAGAAACATGCGAAAAACTATTCTTTTATCGCCCGGGTTTTCAAATCTAACATTAAGACAATTATTTCACCGTGCGTAACTGTTGTCATGGAAACAACATTATATATTAATTACGCGCTATCAATCCAAAGTGTATTGGACATTATTAATCTGGGGTAACGTCTGTGTATGAATATTTATGAACAAACGCTTCATTTAGCAGCCATTTAATAATTTTAGGTGTAGTCAGTCTTAACACACCTGAGTAACTTCGACCGGCGCAGCGTTTGTGTTTACCGGCGCAGCGTTTGTGTTTACTACAGAATTTTCCAAAAGGGGGGGTTGAGACCCGCGATACGAAAAGCTTAACCCAAGAACTGCATGTGATATTTTTGCGCGGGAGTGTGTGCGCACAGTTATTTTGTGTGTGACTTGTAGTGAGGAGATTTCCAATGTGTTGAAGGCATAAATTTTGGGGGTCTGAGTATTGTCAACAGCACCATTGTGGCCATATAATACTGGCATAGTGTATGTTATGCCATCAGTGGTGTAAACTGATTGATCATCGCTTTGCTGCTCACAGGCAACAGTCTCCATAATACCGGTTTTAAACTGGCATGGGTGTAAAACTACTAGGGTAACGTACCATTCCAAATCGTTTTCATGACATGTCTACCTTGCAGTGAACACAAACGCTGCGCCGGTCGAGTTTAAGTAGGATGACGTGTAGCGATTATATCTCAGTCACAAATACACTAGCGACAGCACATGTGGCCTGTGTCCGAGAAAAAAAAAAAAAAAAAAAAACGAATCACCCTCGTAGAAATGAACAAACATACAAGCTCAACTACAATACGTGATTGCAAAAGGGTTTGAGCTTACGCACGTTATCTTAGCCTTTGGATCACGTAGAGTAGATCAATTCGAGGTTTTCATGTCGCCACGCGCGCGCCACTGTAACTCCCAACTCGTTTACGCAACTGATGGAGACGCAGACCGGTGTAACCTAGTGATGCTCACGTGACAAGCAACATGCAAAATGTCAGGTCTACCTCCGGATGGCCTGGGCTATCAATTCGAGGGAGGGTGGGGCACTTGATGGGCAGTGTCTCATAGTCACGGGGTTAAAATAGCAATGACGGCACAATGGCGGAAGATAAATGAACGACAAATTCCAAACGCCGCGGCTTTATAACCGCTCATCATATCTCAAACGAAAAAGCGGAAAAAATAGCGGGTGCAGTGATGTAAATGTGCTGCAAATTTGAACGCGAAAAGGCATTCTTTCATCGAGATCCATTGAAAGCTAACTGTTCTGGTTGTTTAATCATGAGGACCCCCAGGGAGTAAATAAAAAACATTCGACAACAAAATGCAGTAGTAAAATGGTCGGGTAAAATATATGCAGTAAGTTTGAAGGACAGAGCTTTAAAGGTCGCAATGATACTGCAAAATGAATTGAAGAAATGTTAAAAATCACGTAAGCCCAGTTTTCTCTTATACTGCCCCATATATGCAGTGTAGAGGAGAAGATGAAGAGTGCTGCATCATCGTGTCACAGCACCAGATTATTAAACCCATATATACGATTTGTGAGGACATAAAGAAAATGATGGAGGTGATCCACAGTTTGTGTTCAGGTCACGTGGAACATTCTGTACCTTCAGGGATGGAGGCATGCACTGCCATCAGCAAATATCTTCAATGGAAAGTTACAATATGCATGTGAAAAAAAAGAAATATTAGTTAAATTTCAAACACAGAATCTGTCAGAGATGAACTCAAATCCAGTTCTAATGAGCCACACAAGCACCTTGGGGAGCACAGGAAGAGAAAGGGAGGTGGGAGGGAGGGAGTAGTAAGAAGGGTGGGGTAGTAGGAACGGAGAGGAGAGAGCGGAATGATAGAATATAAAGTAGCACATATTATGCTTCACAAACCTCTGCTGGGTCACTTCTTCATTCTACTGATTCCTTGTGGTTCCAATCGTTACTTAAAATTAAGTCTCCACGTATCCAATCTTAATATTCCTTCTCCAATTCTTCTTCTCCGATTCTTATTTCCAACTACTTCCACACTAGCAGCAAACCCAGCCATGTCAATTGGAAATGCCCTGGATAAAAAGGTGGTACTAATATTGTACAGTGATCTATTATAAGAGAACACAGAAACCCTGTCAAGGGGTGCATTACATGTATTTGATAATCCTCTGATAATGAGGCCTAGAACAATGTCAATATTCTAGCAACTCGATGTATTCTTCAAACCAGAAGTCTCTTGATCAATGAGCACAGCTATCATGTAATATGCTGGTGTGTACACGATGCTGTAGTACAGCAAATAACAGCTTCTGTACACGCAGACGTAACGTATCTGCCCTTGCTGGTCAGATTCAGTGTCTGTCACCTTATGCCGTAAGGAAATAAGATTATATTAAGTGCATGAGTACCTACATAACATGGGCACATGAACAACCGAACATAATGCACACATGAGAAAAAGACCAAGCCCCTACCAGTTCAGAGTCTCATCGAGGGTAAGTCAAATGCAAGCAACAGTATTTAGTAGTTCACGAGAAAAAAAAAAAACAGTACGATTCCTGATGATGCATATGAGCAAGCTAGCAACCCTTTACTGGGAGTGTGCATTCTAATTAATATTTAAAGGATAACACTGATCTGTTGGACAGAACTTGGACCTAACTGAAATCAGTTGCCCACGTATTTTGTTAGAAAAGACAGAGTAGTGCATTACCATGTCTTCATGTTGGTCCATACACCAACTTGTTGCTATGAGTAATGCCTACAAGATAACACTCTTGATGCAACTTGTTACTTGCAAACAGTTAATACAGTGATGCTAATATTATAGTTTAATACCATTAAGTCACCTCTTGCCAACCAATTGTCTTTCTGTATCACTATAAATATTTCAACCTAATGTGTTAATTGATCATCATGTGTCAAAAGATTAAGTACTTAGAAATGTGGTTGTGAGCTTATTTACCTTCTAAATGAAACGAATGCACATTGGAATTGAGCACTGAGATGCCATTGTGAAATGTGCAAGAGCTTCGGATCATTACGTTCATTACCTGTGTGGTTTTGAAAATTGTATAACTTAGTTTTTTATGTTAAAGTTTTGAGCACTGCTATACACCATTGCACCAGCCGTTTCACTGCATCATTTAGAACTTGTGTGGAAAATCCCTGCGACCCAGTTTTGGAGGCGGGTGGAATTACTCTCCAGGAGATGCCATTGCTTGACATTTGGATTCATGTCCTGTTACTTATTAGGATCAAATATCCTGCACAGTTTAAACCAATCTTCACGTATATGTGGTTTAATTCCAAGCCTCCGTATTCTGAATCAATGAAGTGTCACTGTGTCTTTAAACAGTTTGAAAAAACTTACGTTGCGAGTCCATACACAACGTTGCAGCGGGACTACACATGTAAGTCCACAAGAGGTTTCGAACTGATGCGAGGTGTGAAATATTAATAATACAGCCATGCTCACCATCTCGGACTCTGTTTATATGACCTTTGCTAGTCCTGTTCTAGGCTGCGATGACCTTTAATGCACTGAATACAATTCCCATGAGAAATAAGATGTATCAGAAAGCAGTATAATTCAGATATGACACAACATTCACCCCATTTGTCTTTCTACTATAGGTAATTCGACATTGTAATCTCATTCTTAGGCTTCATTTTTGTGTCTACCACTCCTCCATTCAAGCTTGCAATGATTGCTAGGCAGTTTTACACGATCAAAATGGTCTCATAAACGGTGGCCTAGGCGTGATTGCTTTCCCTTCATTCCTTTTCTGCATTTATTGAATTGCCTAGCCCCTTCTGTTTATGATCCAGATGACGTACACCTTACTACTATACTAATGCCTTGGACCACTTAATGCACATGTTCCTCCGCCTCTGTTGTCTCACAGTTATTTAGCTGAAACGGTTGGAGCAGACCTTGATGCAACAAAGAGCTGGAAACACCATGCAGGCCAGTGGTGCTAAGTGCTCAGCTCTGGGGTGTAGTTAACTCCTATGCATATGTGACATGGGGCTACTGAAGAGGCTTCAGTAAATATTTTTGCTCTAAACATCATATCTAGGCTGGTGATCCACAACTCTCTTCCATCGTCATTTCACTTATTAAAAATATATATTTGCTTCATCATGCAGAGCAATTAAATGCAAGAATATAAACGCACTCATCCATTGGTATCGAATTGTCCATTAACATTATGGTAATACGCATTAGTTATGCGGTTCTTTGGTAAGGGGTTGCACGTTGTGCAGATTATCTCTGGTCGAGATGCTATAAATATAGATTGTTCTTAAAGTGATTACCCGTCGGCTGTGGTTTCTGACTTAGTGCACGTAGTAGTAATAATACACCGCTTTATAAGCTTTTACCGAGAATAAACTTATTGTTGTTGTAGTGGATTGCATAGGTGTTGGCCTGTGGCAGTGTGTCGAAAAGGAATCATTTAATAGGCCGAAAGACGTTCGTTCTGATACATGATGGCTGAAGCTGTTGGCAACGAAGCTAGAAATATTGGTATTGGTGTTGCTGGCACTGCGGACACCGAAACTAAATCGATCGGTATTATGGTATGTGGAAAAACAGGTAGTGGAAAATCCACCCTTCTAAATACTCTGCTTGGAACGAAAGATAAGTTTGCCGTAAATGGTCCAGGCGGTAAGGGTGATAATTGCATGGCAGCAGGAACAGAAGACGTGATCAGCGTTTCTGAAATAATCCATGGCATTGAAGTCACAATGTACGACACACCTGGGCTTCAGTCTGACCATAACGACGAAAATTTTGTTCATTCGATGGCAAAGGTAATGGCAAAGATTGACCTAGTTTTGTACTGTATAGATAGCACCTCTACCAGGTGGGTGACCGAAGCTGGAACAGTAGAGAAACTACATTCATTCTTTGGGGAAGTATTTTGGATGAACTGCATCTTTGTACTGACTAGATCAAATATGGCTCAACAAGCACTGGTCGAAGATGACGATCTTACACTAGAAGAAAAGGTTGCTGGTTGTGAAAAAGCGGCTAAAGATATCTTTCAATGCTTTGAACAAGAATTGCTAAAACAGAATGCATCAGCTGATGTTGTGAAACATATTCCACTTGTTGCAGTTGGAAACCTTAAGAAGAGAAAGCTTCATTTCGTTGCACCAGACGTATATGATGACGACTTTTTACCAGAGCTTTGGTCACTAGCTGTAAAGCGATGTAGGGATAAACTAAATTCCTCTTTGCAATGGTCAGCAATTACAAGCAAATGCGCTTTATTTTACAAGATGATTTTGCAACCCTATCTCTTGAAGAGCAAGATCAGATTAGGAAAGAGATTCAGGAACAAAATCGTTTGATCAATACACTCTCATCGGCCTCAAGTGAAGAAACAGTGAGTATGTCACAACACCAACCAATTCGACTGAGTAAAAAACAGTCTCATCGTACCTACAAAGCACTTGCAACTGGTTTGTTTGGTGGTGCAGCAGTAACAGGAATTGCCAGTGCGACGGGAGTAGGTGTAGGTGCTGCTGTATGGGGTGCTACTGCCCTCACTATGGTTGCTGCTGGACCAATTGGTGTAGGGGTTGGTGCTACATTGGGGGTCATTGGATTAGGTGTGCTCACGGGGGTGTTGACATACTGCTATAAGAAATCCAAAAAGCTGAAGGCAATGGAGACTACTCTGTAGTAAGAGCAAATTGACCAAGTGTGAACACATGGCATGTGAATGACTAGTCAGATATATTAAGTAATTTGACTGCATGCACAGCAAGCATCGAGTAGAAGGTGATCTTAGGTTCACCTAACATGCCATTGATTTTTTGCATATTGTGAAAGGTTAAAAAATTAAATACATTTAAAGCCTATATTAGGCTGTTGATACTGCTTTGTATTTTGTGCAAGCTAGCGTGCACATGAGAACATTTCAGCAACAGAAAGGGCTTGTTCGACAGACATGCACTGCAAATTGTTCATGTTGGACATTTTTATTCAGTGCTGTTTTCATGGTCTGCAGGAAACCTGCCTGCTTATCTTTTGACCAGTCACACTGTGTGCATGATATGCGCTACTATACATGTACGTATATACATGTACGTATATACATGTACGTATATACATGTACGTATATCACGTTAAAGTCTTTATAATTATAACTTGCAATTGTCAGCAACACACTTAAGTCTAAACCTCTCACCGCCAAGTGCCTTAAAGCCTATAATTAGGCTGTTGATACTGCTTTGTATTTTATGCAAGCGCGCACATGAGAACATTTCAGCAACAGAAAGGGCTTGTTTGACAGACACTGCAAATTGTTCATATTGGACATTTTATTCAGTGCTGTTTTCGTGGTCTGCATGTTTTTCCAGGAAACCTGCCGGCTTATCTTTTGACCAGTCACACTATGTGCATGATATGCGCTACTATACATGTACGCATATCACGTTAAAATCTTTGTAATTATACCTTGCAATTGTCAGCAACACACTTAAGTCTAAACCTCTCACCGCTAAGTGCCTTAACAGCATGCCCCATTGATTGCAAAAAGGTTTTGGGAGACCTCATTGCAAAGTAACCATGTATGTGATGGTCTCCTTTGCTTCCTTAAGTAGCACTGCGTACTTTTAATGCGAGCTTGGAAGAGTTAATAATCGGGTTTATTTTGGCATTTGGTTGTTGCATGAAGGAACTGTGAGCATGGATAGACAGCCGGTATTTTTCAGCAAAAATATGAACGTATGTACGTAATACGTTACGTATACCGCAATAGAAATATGCGTTCTAAATTCCAACGTGCCTTGATACGGCCAACTCTTACCGGAAACGTATCGCCACCTTACTGGCGTTACGCATCTTATTTTTGAAACGATATACCAGAGAATCTAATCAATATACATGTACGCCCGGAAAATTCTTTGGTATAGCTATACATTTCGTCGGGTTACCGCAGAAATATCGGGAAGGGAATTGTGTATAAGGTGCATGCTAAATTTGGTTGTTACGAGATAGTGTAGTGCTTTTGCCGAGAGTCTATAGCGAATCACTGTAATATGAAATTACAAGCTGACGGCCCCTAAAAAGGGGGTTTAAATACATCCACCAGCACATTCGTGGAGCTGGCCAAACACTACGCATAATAAGTACAGAATTATACAAGATGTAAAAATTTAATTGGTGATGTATATGTAGGATTTGTAGACAGCAATTGAGTAAAAAGTAAGGAAACAAGGAATTACGAATATTAGGCATTCATTTAATTATAAATATTACATACCTACATTGAGCACAGAATTTCAAGGAGGTAGATTTGCTAAATAATGTAGGCCTGTAATATTTATAATTAAATGAATGCCTAATATCCGTAATTCCTTGTTTCCTTACTTTTTACTCAATTGCTGTCTACAAATCCTACATCACCAATTTTATTTTAATTAAATTTTTATATCTTGTTTCACACATTTTTATGCATGAGAATAAACGAAGGAGTAAGTATATATGCATATTGAGGCATGTATTGGGCAACCTTAAATCATACTCTATCGTAGCACAAGAGATCGTTTGATCTGCTCACATGCAATCGAACAGTGGGCAAGGGTGGGGTGCAATGCATGGGCGGAGCAGGGCACGCCGACTCCCAGCTAGGCGCTGTACATGTAAGCCGGGATCCGCCACTGGTAATAAGCTAAAATTATAAACATGTGTTATATCAGAGATACATGTATTGAATAATCGTGCCACTTGTGCCGTGTCATGCAAGATTACTTCGCATGACGAGGAAGTAATTCATCCTGGCGCAATCACATGCATGCTTTTAACTAAACTGCCTTAACTTGGTCGGAAGATTGGTACGGCGCAAACGGCTATATAGCATTCAAAAAACATTAGTTGTAATTGTAATAAATATAGGTATTGTTTGATAGAAGTTGAAGCCCACCCCTCCCCCTTCCTCGTCGCCTTCTATAAGGCCGAGCTCCGGGAGGCCCCCAGCATGGATGAGGAGGCCCCCAGTATGGATGAGGAGGCCATATCCCCCATGGGGCTGGGGCCAAAGGTGGCGCAGGTGGGAGCAGCGGAGCTGGGGCGAGTAGAGCTGGGGGCAGTGGCGGAGCAGGGGCCAGCGGAGGAGCTGGGGCAAACAGAGCTGGGGCCAGCGGAGCAGAGGCCAGTAGTGGCGCAGGTGGGAGCACGGAGCTGGGGGCAGTGGCGGAGCTGGGGCCAGCGGAGCAGGGGCCAGTGGCGGAGCTGAGGCCAGAGGTGGGGCGAATGGAGCTGGGGCAGGCAGGACCGGAGCAGGGACCAGGACCGGTACTGGTGAATAGGGAGGCCCCCCCCCCCCCCCCCCCCCCCCTCACCTGAGTCATCCAGGGCGACAGCAAACAGATTTGCAGCTTCCTCATCCGTTACCATCAAGGGTAATAATATATGTATAGACATAATGCCATGCATGCAAATCCTATTATAATAGGCGGCTATGTACACATGCATACCTCTTCCATATCTTAAAGAAATATTGTTAAGAGTGAGTGAGAAAAGTTGCTTTATATAAACCAAAACTGATCTAATACGAGGGAAGGATTAAATTATTGGAACGGCCTCCCATAATAAATGTGTTGAACAAACCAACTATATATGCGGTGGTGGGGGTGGGGCTGAATTAAGATGGTCTGCATTTCAAAATGTTAATGGATAGTATTTGCTGATATATGTGAAACTGCACACAATCACGTGTAGAGCGAGGCCTAGGGTTGCTGCCACTTTAAATCGACTTATGCATGGGTAAAAAAATATTGTGCTAATTGTAGTATATATGGGACAGTTCACGCGAAACTGGCGTATCAAGATTATATATATAAAGTTATGGAAATGATTCACTTTGAAATCGCTACAGCTCCCGAACCGTAAATGCTATTGACTTCCTATTTTCAACACTTCATACTACATCATTTCTCTCTGGTAAAATAAATTTTGGGCTCTTGCATTAGCTTCGTGCCAGTGTTGCAACGTCCGATACCCCTTGGGGTTCAAACCGGCCATATCTTTCGGCAGGACGTCTCAATTAACTTCAAATTCGGTTTATACGTAGAGGGGTCCTGTATCTATCGATTTGTCCTGGTCGTTAATTTTTACTTGATCCGTTACGGAGATACAGCTGTGCAAAGTCATTGCACATTTCTCGTTCATTTCGCGCCATTGACATGGTTCCCGCTACTCCGAGCACATGAATATATAATAACCTCCCGTGCCCATGCCACTACATGTTCAAGTGCCACCGTTAATTTGCGTTCTTACAAACGTCAGTGGTTCTCTTCTATAACGAACAAGATTCGTTAAGCGATCAAAATGCGTGGGATTCAGCTACCATCACCATACAAAGCACGGTACGTACTACCAGTACCGATACGCGCGCTCAACAATATGTGTCCCTGTCGATTCGGTCATACTCTTTGGGTGCCACTCATTGCGTGGCCATTTATAGGCTCACAACGTATAATAGTACGTCAGAGCCATGAGATATAGTGCACGGTGTATCAGCTAGGCTATGGGAGAGGCGTGGTCGAGTTAAAGACACATGCAGCGCAGCTAGGCTGGAACACATGTAACCCTTCCTTATTGTCGGGATTTGCGTTCTGCTGGCACATATATTTTAAACGCCCACCGTTTTTCATTTCATCTGCATGGCTGGCACACACACACCCATGAACCAACACATACACACGTCTCACGTCACACTTATACACACTCTTTCCACTATTCTTTCCCCTACACCCTGTAAATTGTTATGTGCTACATGGATTCACTCATAAGCTTTGTCTATTTGAACTTTTTTTGGTTACAGTGCTTTCACTGGCTTACTATCCAACCCTCTTTCTCAACTTTTTATATTCTGACTGATGTGTTTTTCACGTGTGTAACTGGATTATGTGTTTTATACACAGTTGTATAGGAGCATGGGGGCAAAGGCCCCAACAATTTTTTCAGAGGAAGGCCCCCCTCCCAACCCCTCCACCCATTGGTTGTATGTACTGGATTAATGTGTTGTATGTACTGGACTATTTGTTCCTGTCTCACAGTACCTGCCACATCATGACGTACCATGCCTCATGTCCCATATTCCATTACATGCAACCATTTAGACACTCACACACTCATACAGACACAACACTCACAACTATCCCATGCCAATCACTATATACGCTGAGGCTCTGAGTGTGTACCATTGAGAGGTTTAAAAAGACTTAGGACTTACTATTTATTACCTTCCTTTGTTATATAAAATTTCCAGGGCCCTGATCTTTATCTTTAGGGATAAAGCAGGGAATGATATTCCTGCCCGGCTTATATACAAAACTAAAGTCCCTCTTACAGAGTGGTAGATCTACATGTAATAGATAAATAGCACAGATTCCTAGAAGGGGCCCATGTATAATGCTATACACACACACACACACACACACACACACACACACACACTCACACATGCACACACATACACGTACACACACACACACAAACCAGTGCTACTTAGAATTAGTGGTTCTGGTGGGTATGACTGTCAGTTTGCTATGACCAGATGCAAAGCCACCCATGGAAGTCACCCATGGAATGTTGATTTACATGAGATGGTGGCAAATAGATAGGCTAATGCCTTTGTGTTTAGGACTCTGCCATTAATGAGACATATGGTCACATACCACCTGAGGATCCGAGCATATTTTATATATGTTTTTGGATCTGGGGCAGTGCCGCTTCCAAACATGTTACAGACCTGTGAGTTCCATAGGCTTTTGCATTTGGTCATGTGTGTAGCAAACTTGACTTAATTGCTTTTAAAATTAATTTATATTGCTTTAATTATTCATACTTGGTTAATTATTCATAGTTCAATCGGAGCGACGGGCGTCTTTAGACCCCCTAGACCCCCCCCCCCCCCCCCCCCCCCCCCCGGATCCGCCACTGGGTAGACAAAGCGTTAATGGATTAGGTTGCAGTGTACTCAGTCATCCGTATATGAGAGGCATCCAAGTGGGCTAAAGAGCCAGTATACCACATGGTGCTCGGCCATATTGTTACCTCACATCTTGAGCCGCTAGTCTTAAGTACGGTGCCAGGCTGACAAACCAGAGCTTGCAGGGTTTGGGACATAAATCATTAACTATTACTGTGTTCTTAAATTTATGTTATTATTTTTACACTACAGTGGAACAAATAGGTGCAGTTGAACAAATACTTAGCCTTTTCTCTCCTACTTCAGTGTGTGGGGGTTCTGCATACTGGTCTACCTTCCTCACTGCACACCACCCTTCCAAACCATATCAGCCCCTGAGGCCTTTGATGATGACATCTGTACTGCCTTAATTCTCCAGATGCACAGCTGTACATTGACACATCCAATCAGGCCCTGCAGCAGGCAGAGCTCAGCTCATGTAGAGGTGGGTCTGAGCATGCGCTCCCTCAGCAGGCATTCACCAGTAGTCTCTGGGCTCCTCTGGCTCTGGTCCCATGACCCAAGATCACCTGACACATGCAACTCCCTCGTTCCTTCATCCAAGGCAGTCAGCACTAAGGAGATATTCACATTCCCTATCCTCCAGAAGGAGCTGTGCAATAAAATTGACAACCATCTTTTTACAATCTACTATTTGAGAACTGCATATAGAGCACGCCATCTCTCTGTCTACTGACATCCCCTCTGAGGGGCTAGGCTTTCATCTCCAGCCCTCATAGTTCCAGGTGGCCACCAATTGGTGGCTGGGCCCAGGCTCCTCAGGTGGCTCAATTTCAATTTATCACTTCTGTCCTGGGCAGCCCCAATGAGAGGGGGAGGCAGGGGGGGGGGGGGGGGGGGGGGGGGGGGGGGCAAAATCCCCCTGGCCCGGGCCTCAATGGGGCCCGGGCCTTTAGAGCCACGCCCTTTATTAGCCACTAGGCACGCCTCCTCAGGCCTGGTCGATAATGAATGGCTTAGTTGCTAATTAGTTTCGGGGCCCAGACCGTTGTAACTAATCAGCGTCTTGGTTTACACTTTCTATTTAACTAGCGGCAAGAATGAGCTACCATCACAAACCAGGCGTGTCTGCTCGGATTGAGAGTGTTTGGCCTGTTAGTGCACATCTTCCAGGTATATTGAGTGCCTTAGAAGATCTTGAAAAACTAAACCTAACAGCTGAAATACGATCTGAAATCCACGGGATTAAATCGTATGTTGAATCATTTCAATGCATACTGATGGCATCGATATGGGTTAAGGTTTTGATAGCCATCGACTACAGAAATAAAGTATTGCAAGCCAGAGTGCAACGTTGGATGTTGAAGTTGGAAACATACAAAGTCTTTTTGAAGATCTAAAGCAGCTGAGGAAACAGTGGGATGCAATTCTTCATGAATGTAAGCTTGTAGCAGAAAACACTGATTTATAGAGCCAATGTTGCCTGAACGTAGACAAAGGAAGCGGAAGCGGTTTGCTGATGAATGCCTGAGTGCGCAAGATGATCCTAATGTTAGCCAGGAAGACCATTTTCGGAACAATGTATTCTACGTGCTTCTGCATGGACTGTGTAATTGGAAACATGAGTATTCGCTATGAATCAATACATGCACTGGAGTCCATGTTTGGTTTCCTATGGAAGTACTTGAGTATGAATGAAAGTGAAGTGGAAGAAAAGGCATAGTTTTTTGTGGCTCAGTACGCTGGTGATGTTTCTTCCGAACTTGTTCAAGAGATATTGCATCTAAAAGCCATTCATACAAGTAACTTATATTAGGAGAAAAACCTTTAAATCGATCCCATTCAGCTGCTCAATGCGCTAGCAGAAACGTCATTGATGGTTATATTTCCCAACTGTTGCGTAGCTCTTCGCATTTACTGCACGTTGCCGGTTACAGTAGCTGAAGCAGAACGATCTTTTAGTGTTCTAAAAAAAATTAAGAGCTATCTCCGATCAATCATGTGCCAGATGCGGTTGACTTCTTTAGGAACATTGGCTGTCGCGTCAGAGTTGGCGAAGCAACTAGATTTTAATGAAATAATAGAAAAATTCGCAAACAAAAAGCGCGCAAGGCTGCTGTCGGCACTCCCTTCAATTGATGATTTGAGCATACTGTATGTTTATGTTTAAGTTCATCTTTTTTTGTACGTACATGTAACACTAATATATTATTTTTTCATTAGGCTAGGGGCCCGAGAAAAAAATTTGCCCCGGGCCCGGCTCTTGGCGGCCTGGTCCTGGGAGAGTGCTTCATCCCCTTGGCCGCCATGCACTCACCTGCAAACACCTTTATTTGTGGTGATGTAATAATCCGTCACGAGACACACTAGCTGAAACCTGTCGCAGGGTCTGCCTGAATGTCAAAGTGGAGGCAGGAAGTAACCTCAATCATAACAAAAGCCACACTCGCCCAGCAGACACCAAATCACCATGGGGACACAAACCCACCCCAGCTCTTGCATTTAGAATCATTTTCTTTATGTTTTCAGGGCAGCCTGACCTGCTGATAGTCCCGCTTCAAGTAAAACATTGTGATCACAAAGGCGGGCTTACCCATAGACCTGTTAGGTACAAGGATGCTTGGGGGACAGAAGCAGCGGAATCATTTTCACTTCTGGCCTCTTCTCGCCATGCAACCAGCTCCAACAGGGCCAAGTCTGTGGTCCTGGCTGACCTATATGACAGGCTGAACCTAAACTTAGATAGAGCCAATGCCACAGCCTTTCCCTCCTGTCCCTGACTATTAGATTTGGTCATAATGGTTCATGTCACCAAGCTGGTACGGCAGCCCTTGCACCAAAATGTCAACCGTTGGGCTGTTACCCTAACCCTAACCCTTGCACCAAAATGTCAACTGTTGGGCTGTTAACCTAACCCTTGCACCAAAATGTCAACTGTTGGGCTAGCCCTGCATTCCATTGGCGACCACGATGCCTTCTCAAGGCTGGTGTCCTGCCTGGCCATTCTCCAGTCCTCGTCCAAGTCAGCTGATGTGACAGAAATTTATGGCCACTTGTAAATGGCCCTGGTTCCTTCCATCTGCAGAGCCAAGAGCTCCCACCCTCCTAACAGCTATTATTAGGTTGTGCTCTTAATATTAAAATATCATTGCTTTTGTAGTTATTAATATTTTATCAATTGCAACACTGGTGATGACATGATTCACACAATATGGCAGAGCAGAGTGGTGAAGTAAGCACTACACATATGCATCTGTCCCAGAAGGCAAATGAGGATGTCAGTAGGTCATGTTGTGGGCAAGGCCTCTGGTGAGATCTCTCCACACTCACACTCAGGTGGGCATGATGACAGATGTCGAATACCTCATCCCGTAGTCGATTATGGCATATACATGCCTGCAGGTCACAGCATCGAGACCAAGAGGACCAAGAACTGTATTGCGGCACATGAACCGACCAGAAGTGCTCAACCCCAGCCACCACCAAATGGCCATCTGGTACTCATATTGGACTCCAGGTGTCACCAGGGGAAGGGACCACTGATAGATAAGAGGAAGGGTGAGAAGTTGCTACTGACAGGAGGTGTGCACTGTTGGCAGGGGTAGAAGACTACTAACAAATGTTGGCTTGGATCATTCCTGACAAGACCTTGTGGGCCGGGAATGGGGGAGTCCAGAGCAGAATTGACCAAGATGGCATTGGAGAGGAAGACCTGGGTGAACACTGTCACTGCCTGCTGTAGGTGGATGTTATCAGCACTGCCCAAGCCCAGAGCAATTCGGACCATCAGTCATGCGCTATTATGACTGAGTGATTGCAATCCACCTACCATCCTTTATATATAATGCATGGACCTGGAACCATATCAGTTTAGCAATATCATTGAGGTTCGATCAAAGAGATGTGTTTGAATGGAGGTGAGTCTTCCCTAGACTCTTTCCCAGGCATATAGACTGCAATCACTCAGTCATAATAGTCATAATTGATCAATCAGTGGTTAATAACTATACATATGATTATTAATGACAATTAATGCGCAATGTCGATTCGGTTAGCCTTTTTGCCTGCTTTGTGTGGAAGCGCCTTTAGGAATCTTTCTCTTTTGTTGGGAATTTCCTATTAGCGAAAGTTAATATTTTCATTACGGTTCTGAAAGGGTGGGTTGCATCCCCCCTCCCCCCCCCCCCCCCCCCCCCCCCGGATCCGCCACTATTTTTAAAAACGTATTTGCGAGCTCGTTTTCTACGCTACGTTACACGTTACTAGCCTCTGGTAATGTGAGTACTTTTGAATCAAACCGCTCCCCGTACCTCCTTTCTACATCTGGGACATATCCAAACAATATTCTCATGGTTAGCGCCCTTCTCTTAACTAGACGCTGGTTTGTTCCACATTTAGAACACATCTTGCTGTCAGATAGCAGCTTATGCCGCTGACACCAATATACTGCAACCTCTCCATCGGACAGTGCAAGCTAAGTTCTCTACTGATAAGTCACCGAACCAACAGCCCATTTATGGCAATTGAGCTTGACCTGTCCTAAGTGATTCATTCATAGTCCTTTTATATATCCACCATTACCTGCCAAAAATGGCAAGGAACCGTACCTCCTTTTATGACAAGTACTAAAAACATTCTCTACGAGAAAATTGGCATTTGTGGTGTAAAAAGCAAGGAAACAAGGTCTTATATTAGAAGGGAAAATTTATTTAGCACACAAACAACACATGCCCTAGAAATGTGCTAAATATAGGACTATAACATTATATATTCCCGTCTGACTCCTTGACCAATTGCCTTCAAATCCTATCAACAGTGTAACACCACCTTTCTCGTAGAGAATGTTTTTAGTTACTTGTTTCCTTGATTTTTGTAAGATGCCATGCCGATTCTAAAACGGCAGATTAGATACCCCCCCCCCCCCCCCTCGCACTTTACTTCTTACAGGACATCAAATACAGTTCGTACGATTACACACTTACGTATCTAGCGATGAGCAATATAATTTTGGTGCGTGAAGTGTCTTTTAGAATATACTATATATGGCCTGGGAACGAGCAAACCTACAATAAGTTGAATTTTTTTTAAATACATAACAAGAAACTTGTTGTAAAATTAAATTGAAAATATTATAAATGATTTTTTAATGAGGCAAATTTATTAGTGAAATTATTAAAAAGTACCATAAGCCCTCTAGTTATCTCCCATATGTACTGGATTGGCAGAATTCATGAGAAGGGACAATGCAGCGATGTAATCAAGAATGGAACAGCTTCCAACAAAATCACCTTGTGATACAATATTCCAGGACAAGCAAAAGAAAAGTAACGCTCGCATTGAAATATATGGCTAATTATAAAATTCAGTGCCTAATAACTTTATGATGGATAGTCTAATTTAGGACCATTTCATAGAAGCTCTTTGGAGTTCACGGAAAATTAAAAAATTTGAAAACTTAAAAAACTACCAAGAAGGAGATTTTGCTGGACACTGTCCCATATGGCATATATTTGGAACCTTAATTACTCTCCTCAGGAGCAATATAGGTGCATAGAATATAGGCTGTACTTGAAACAGTTCTGTTCCTGCTACTTCTGCATGGTGTAATTTTTTCACGCCACCCTCTATGTCATTAAATTCACACAAATGAAAATGTAATTATATACAGTTTCATGGAATCTATATTATATGAATATGAATTTGAATGTGTATTACCGATTATTCTGAAGAAAACAATTGCTACATGACAGTGTTTTCCATGGAGCATGCATCAACTCCTTCAGTGGAAGGCTTGATTCTTTTGAATACCTTTCTCCGAACGCCAGAATGTACAATCAGGACTGTAAGTAACGTCAGGGGATAATTGAGCTCTTGAATGTTTCTGCTCAACACGACCCACAGGTAGAGTATATTCTTATTGGGCTTAACGCCTATCGCAATGGAGTACACAAGTAGGTTGCCAAGTCTCAGGACTAAATAGGTGAAAATATTGAATACGTTTGTGGCAACGACGGATCTAACGACAGAGTTCGTTTGAACACCCCTCTTAACTTTGACGCAGGTTAAAATCGAAAATATCACCGTTAATAAGACTGGAACAATTAAGGCAAGAGCGGCACACACAAATGTGTTTACCGACCTAGAAGTTTTGCAATACGATCCACGAATTTCCGAATACCATCCGTTGAAGTATATACCGCTGGCACCAAAACAAGTTATCAGCAAGCCAGCGTAAACAACGATCACGTACTTCATCACGACACCTCTATAATGCAATACAATGAATTGAAGAACAGCTATCATGGCTATAGTCACTGATATGGACATGGCTATGCCGATTATAATCATTAGTTGCATCGCGACCACCGGGTATTGCGTTGTACAGTTCCCATATACTGGGATTGCTGTAATCAAACTGACATCCAACAGTATCCCATAGCTCAGAGGCCCAAGCATGCACAAGATGGCTAGGAACAGGAACAGAAGGGATACAGGTTTAACACCTGAGGCCTTCATGAGCGTGCACAGGCAGTAGATAACGACCGATGCCAGAACGAGAGTTGGTATGACCACTATGATGATGTGGGCAATTCCCAAGGCCTTATATATCGTGATTAGTTCCTCATCTATGGAGGAGTTTGTTTCTTCGATGTCCAACGTGAGGTTGAATTCCATTTGGATGTTATTTTGACTCAGTCTATACATATATGGACAAAAAAAATTAAATTAAATCATGCACGCAGACATACATCGTTATAGTAATAATGATAATCTATTGGATAATTACACGAAAAAGGCGCATATTACATTGGGATCGCGCTATACAGTGGCCGCTCGCAAATCGGGGATATTAACACTTCGTAGATGGGGAAAATAAGGCATATTCATCGCAAACTGTACGTTTCTTGCCAAAGGTGTCATAATATTAACTAGACGGTGGCGGAAGGAATTAGTGTGGACTACTTCCATGCAGGCTATATACATTCAGCTTTGTATTTTACAAAGCCCTGTAGCACAAAGAACTGTCCTTTATTTACGTGCTATGTTCCTCATTCTGGCAATACAGAGTGAATTCGCAAAACCAATGTTCTTCTAAACAATATGAAACAAAGATCTCTCTGCAGTGATTTTGGGACTGATTTTAGCGAAGAGAAAATAACCGTCCAAGTTACTTGATGGATAGGATAGATTGTAACAGTAGGAGAGTCTTGCTTTTGGATCACGCTTTGGATCGAATGGGAATTAGAAGGTTTGAATTCTTGCTGCGATGGCGATATGGCCCATGGATCGTTGGCTGAATCAGCCACTAATGGAGTCCTGCTATCTATTCCTTAATGTACGTGCAACAGGAACCATGCGGGAACATAGGTTCCCTACCCGGGAACCATATGTTGAGCTGTATTATAACTTTTATGAAAAATAAAGTATTATGTACGTTTATAAAGACAGAATGTTATAAAAAGCTGAGATTTTCAAGTACTATTTGAGCGCGTAGTTGCTATAGTCGCTGACTGCAATAGTGACAATTAAAAGGTACCATCACTTGTATACATGTGTTCCTTACGAGGCTGTCCTGGTAGTGTTGTGCTGAAGGTGGAAATTAAGTGTTTATCTTTCCGGTCCAAAGCAATAAGATCACAATTGTCTACTAAGTTGTCAAGTAAATGTGGTCTCCTTTTTGACGCTAGAGGTATACCTAATTAGAGAACGAATCAGATTGTGGGTATCCGGTTATATTGCAGTGCGATTTCATCATCCACGGCCTCTTTGTCCAAGCGCTCTATAGCTACTTCTTGTTCCCATGCATGCATTTCATGCACGTGCATGAAGTTTCGACACCCGCGCTCACAGTTCCATTGCTTCTCGTTCAGATGCCCAAAATATCACCCGCTCGTCGGCACCCAAATATGACAACTATCTAGCTGTAGTAGCAATGTCACTACATTACATCCCTATACGTTCAGGCCTGGCGCTATTTCTTGCGGTCAATTAATACTATAACATTGTAACAGGTTTCGCACCGATATATACAACAATGTTTGGAATTAGACAATAATGCATGGTATGAACTAAATATACTGGGAAAACTCAGTCGTTAACAACAAGACTTTGAAACTGAAACACGCCAGTGAGTACGGAATTTCCATTGTGGTGAATTGTGTCCCTCATAAAATTTCTCCCCCGTTTTGAAACAGATCAGGCTGAACAATAATTGGCATATCCCCATATCAATAATGTTGAATGCAGGATACGTACAATGTTCAGGGACTGGGTACGAGGACGGGCAGTACCCTTTTGTTCTCTACAACCGCGCGGTTCTGTGACATAAAACACCGGAATGTACACATCATACCGCCGCGTTACATTCCATTGCCACAGAAATTCATATATATATACAGGTATCCCGGATCCCGGCTCGGCCACACTCTACATAGTTATTGAAGTTCTAATAGAGCCCGGAGCTCAAAACTAGCACCCACTCTACCTTTTCCTGCACCTCCTATATGCAAAAAACTAATTAGTGCGCGGACCATGATAATGTTACCATCACTACAGCAGTATACATTTCTTCGATGCTGTCCCCCAAATTCATGCATATAATTACATCACAAAATATGCTGTCTACCTGAATTGCAGGTGAACAAAACTGACGATGATTGTCATCACCGTAATGCATAGCACGATCTGATTTGTACCAGAAAATGCAAAAAAGAACAGTCACATTTCGTTACAACGGTAATGAAGGTGATGATTTTGAATAATTTCATCAAAACTACAATTTGTGATGATTAATGTATAAATAGGAAGACCAATAGTAATGACCGCCTGCCCACACAAAATGTATATAGCAACGTGTACTCAGTTAGGATCAGCATTGTACCGAACGCGGGAGGACTCTAACTGGTCATTTCGATTTTGGAGTATTCATCTCGTTGTTTAGCTCTCCTCTTTTGTTAATATGAAGGCATTTTGACAAAAACAACTTCGCAAAAGTGGTGAACAAAAACTGTGATCAAATGAAATTCCATCTGTTCATAGCGCTGCACAATTCTAATTATACGTGAAGGTTGCCATGAGAACACTTTAATGCTACATTCCATTTAATTTACGTAATGATTACGTATATCAATTTCATGCACATATGATACCTGAAGATGCCCTTCCAGGAGATTCTAAAGCGATTCGTATAACTTGCGGTCATTAAAACTGTTCGTATCCCGAGTTTTACTCTCCCGAGAGGTGGTATTCATGAATTACGTCATGGGGGGAGGGAGGATCAAAATTGTCAAGAAAAACGTGACGTAATTTATGGATGGCCTCAGAAGAAGACGACGACGACGACGACGACGACGACGGATGAGATAGATTGCAATTGGTCTAGGAACAAGAAGAAAAAAACATGAGCTTTTTTGTTCTCTTAAAGCAAACAGTTTGGAGACTGGAACAAACATTAAAATGACCGTCTTTGCCTTCTGGTTCGATATCAACAAAGAGCTAAACTATCCGCTTCTTGGTACGCGAGTTATAGGGAGTCGCGTTAACTTTATAAAATGATATTCACGATCCGGGTCAATTCCTTTAAAAGTAGTTCCTGATAGTTTAAAGTCTATAAGTTTGTTCTTCTTACCATAAAATCAGTGAGTGCATGGATTTTTCATGGGCGCAGGCTAGTACATAATATACATGTAGGTATCCTGCATAAAATTGTAGCGCTTTGTGCAAACAGTTTTATACGGTTTCGTCCTGTACCCAATTCAATTTTTGAGCTGCTTTGTTTGGCCCCTGCATGCGTGCATGGTTTTCTTGTTACTGAATCCCACGCCTGTGGGATCGTTGCCGTGGAAAGAAACCTATATAACGCATGTTTTTTTCTTTCTAAGTTTCACTGAAATGATTTCATTTCTAAGAGATACTTAGGTTCTGTACAACTGAAAATTAGTTTGTCTTTCATCAAACTGATTCACGTACATTTCAATTGCACACGTCACTTTTTGCTGAATTCATAGAAAATTGGCAACGTTCTCATACACGAACTGGAGGTTGCTATATCAATTTATCGAGCTCGATCCATTTTATCGGCCGGACCTAGCTGATAGTGTTAGCTAGTATTATGGTACCGGCGAGTTATCTAGGAAACGAGTCGATGAAAGATCTTTATATAAGCCATCTGTCGTCAAAGCAGTGCACATGCCCTTCTTCGCCATAACATCTGAAACATTCACTCGCGGACAGCAATATGTGTATTAATAATTCAAGTTTACGATTACCTCTGCCATTCAGTTGTAGAACACCCGCCACTGCATGGGTTATTCGGTTTTCAAATCAAATAAGGTAATGCGCTAGGTCTTATTTACTTTAATCATTATTACGAGCTGAGAAACATCCTTAGTTCAAAAAGGTATCCAAAAAACTTGGGGGAGGCTTCAGCATCCCTAAGCACCTGGTTGTCTACGGCCTTGTTTTTACTGTAAGTTTTACTCTTCTCATCGTACAAAGTCACCAGACCGAGAGGACGAAGTTTTCCCAGTTGATCGATTATATGTAGTGTGTGTTTGTGTGCGTACCAAGTAGCAGCAAAGGGGTTGCATCCAGGAGTAATGACAAATTTGAAATTCTATACATGGACCAGTGGTATATATTGTAGAACGCGAAATCCAGCTATACAAACGGGTAGTAGTCAACCATACTTCATCTCTCGTTACAATTATAAACTTGGTTCTTAACGTTGTATAAACATGCGTTGGGGGAATGCCATCATTCAGTTTAAACCCTGCAGCATGCACCCAGGCTTACCAATCATCTCTCTGCACAAAATGGAAGCGATTCTTCTGGGAGTCTATATTTACGTCAAACTGTTCAGTTTTTATTATTCTGCTTACGTTTTTAAAATATAATTACCGGGGTGTATGACAGTTAACTAGAATTGCCACGGCTCCATTGAAATGTGGACACTAGCTCGTGCCCAGGGTAAAATTGAACATACCTAGCAAATAACTATTCAGTTCATAGCAACGCCTACCTTGGAAAGAAAAACGTTTTCTGGGCTCGCAATCACCTGGTTTCTCGATATAAAAGGCCAGAGAAAGCAGTTGTTAAAACATCGGTGCAATTTTGCTGTTATAAAAACATTTTGAACTTTCGCTATACAAATTAATACGTGAGGATCCTCGTGAGACGTCATGTAAACAATTCGTGTTCTTGGCTAAACCTACAGATGACTTTGTGTGAGAACGATATGGAAGAGTAAGCAGAGTATGTTCTTTGACCTTTTGTTGTCATTACGTTACTACTCGATTTTATGTGTGAGTTGTGGACGTCGGAATAAGTTGCTTTTTAACGGAGATTCATGCGTTAATTTTCTCAGCAAGGTGGAACAGTGGCGGACATACTTGGTGCTACATAGCCAATGTTCCTGCATTATGCTTTTAAATTTATCCAATTTGTTCCTTGTACCAGACCAGAATAAGTACGTTGAACTTGGCATGGTAGATTCTGCAACCCTGTTCACCCATGAGGCCTGTCACGAAAATTTTGGTCCCTCCCAAAAATTGGTCCCCTCGGACCAACTCCGATGAAAAAACGGGTTCCCCCCCCCCCCCCCCCCCCCCGGTCTAATTCTGCTTGAAACATTTGGTCCGTGCATGCGTTTTTTGGTCCCCCCACCCGTAGAGACGGAACTTGAGCTATTAATAGACCCTACCACCATCCCTAATGGCTGAACCTAACTAGGCCTAGCTCGAACCAGGCATACAGCCTCAAACAAGGCATATAGTCTCCAACCAGGCGTATAGTAGTACTTTACTTCTAGATCGGGCGGAGAGTGCAATGCTAGTGAAACCCGATATAAACTGAAAGCATTAGTACGCCTTGTTCGAGGCTATATGCCTGGTTCGAGCTAAACCTAGTTGCTGTAAGCCTGGTTCGAGCTACAAAAAGGGGGACCAAATTTTTAATAGGGGGACCGATCTTTCCAGAAAATATTGATCCCCCAGGACCATTTTTTTCTCTAATATTTGGTTCGGGGGGACAATTGTTGGGGGGGACCAATCATTACGTGACAGGCCACATCCTGCCTGGTGCAGTGATAGCCATTCCACAGAATGGCATTCAAGAATGTGCACCTTCACTGTTCTGCCAACACCTTGGAACTGATTCACTATCAAAGGCAAAGGTGACCAGCCCAGATCCAACCCCCCCCCCCCCCCCCCACACACACACACACACACTTCCCCATTCATATGAAATGCTGCCCCTTTGGCACCAATTGCCACCCCTCCCTCCACCCCACATGCACTATCACGTGCACACACAAGGGGCGGATGCAGGATTTTCGAAAGGGGTTGCAGGTCATATCCATGACACAAAAAGTGGGGGGCCAATATGAAAAGCAGGGGAGGTGAGAGAGGTGCTGAAGGTGGCAAAAAACTCTTCATGGTACAGTTTTTTTGTAACAGAAAGTTTGGGAGCATGTGCATGTTTACATGAACACTGAAAGTATGTTCGTATCAAGGTGTTTTACTCTATCACACTATCAGGTGTGGTAGCATTGCAGTCATACAAGGAGTGACACTCAGAAAGCTGCTTCAGAAGAGTGAGGAACCAACAGTATGCACAAGCTGCATCTCCTCTTTGTTGACCTCATCAGTGTAAGTGTGTGTCGTAATCAACAGCTCTCACATTCTTCTTGCATGATGTACATGATACCATCACATCATTTAGCAGCAGCTGGACCATTCTGGATGCTGGCTTTAGCTGTGTGCACTCCAGTAAAATGGTGTCATAGCAACAGGGACAAAATGAACCTCTCAGGTGGACCCATTCAGTCAGACAGCGAGCACACACAGGTCTGTTTATATGCCAACGTATTGGCTACGTCAACACACTGAGGCAAATCAGACAGTTCAGCTCACTAATGACAGAGAGTAGCCGTGTATTGTGGTGTGGTTGAATGAAGTTTTGAATGCTGTCTAACGGTGCATGGTCATGATGTGCTCTACAACTTGGGCTGAAGTGTTGCTCTTAGCTTAGGGGCCAGGTGCCTTACAGGTAGAATGAGGCATACCCTTACAGCATCCCTTACTGCATGCAAGGAGATTTTCCTTCCATTCACCCGTGCATATACCTTACAGCTCTGGATTGTATATGAAAATCATAAGGTTTCAGACAACACTTGTAAGGTTTCTTGTGTAAGAGCAGCTGTTGAGGTATAGTAGCAGAATAGTAGTAAGCGGATCTAATTGCAGTTCTTGGTTGTTTGGCCGGTATAGCTATGTAAACACGGAGGAGTGGTGGGAGGGGGAGGGAAGGAGGATGAATCCAGCAAATTATTGATCTCTTGCAGTGACGTTGGCTAAATTGCGCGAATCAAATATATATTTTGCTTTCCGGGCTCTGGACACGAAAGGTAAGGTTCGGTATCTTTGACAGAATAAATAAGATAACAATGAGCTGTAAATGAAGGAGGCGAGCCTATATCAACCAGAGGCATCTCCCCCGGAAGGAGTGCCTGTGGTATGGGTTCAAAATAAAGCCACTTGAATCAAACAGTCGAAACGGTTACTAATTGTTGCATGGTGTTTTGGTTCACTGATATGGGCACCAAATATGCAGTACACATGCACAAATATAGCTTGGTTTGGGGGGGGGGGGGAGGGGGGGGGGGCGGGGAGGGGTAGTATCTTTTTGTGGGAAGCAGTAACTAAAACATTGTATAAACGGCCTTTCGCTTGAATCCCTTGCTCTTTTATTTTAGTCGGAGAGGGAATTATCTATATATGCGACGTTTATGTATGGTGTATTAATCGAGGCTTTAATTTGGATGTACGGTTTCTACACAATCAGTTTAGACGACTTCATGGTATGTTCATTGAGATATAGCATCTCTGCATGCACAGATTATAGCGTTCATGCACGACTTTACAATGACACAATGTCGAACATACAGTGGAAACCATCACACTGTGACCTATAATTTTTTTGTACTTTTAATAATATCACTTGAATGTATTTCAAAAACAATCTCAAATGCAAATCTGACAACATAAGAATAATCTAAAACTATCCTTCGATTGAAAGATAAAAAGCATCACGTGACTATTTGATATTGTTATTAGCACTTTTTGTGACTCTTTAAAGCAAGGTGGAAAACACAGGATGGATATGTAATAATTCAGCAAATCCCCTCAACAATGCATCTATGATGTCCTCACTGATGAAGACATTGTAACTACAGAACTGTTAGATATGCATGAGGGATATTATCACTCTCGGCAAGTATCCAGGATGACAGTGCTCCGATGGATGCACAAATTAGATCTTAACTGGGCAGATTCGTTAAATGTGGCATTTTGTGATAGGTATGATCACCCTGAAATAGTTGCACACCGCAATGAATGGGTGAATCAAATGCTGGCTTTTAGGCTACGACTACCTGTGTTTAGCGAGGTAACTGGAAGACCAGACTGGCCCAATATACCATCAAATGGAAAAAACCACTATTTCATGGAAATCACGATGAGCCAATTAGTTATGCAAATGAAGGAAATCGATCTGAATGGGTAAGTAATGACACTTATCACATGAAACCAAAGGGAGATGGAGCAACAATATTTATGGATAGTGGGGGTTTTGTTTCTGGCTGGGACTGGATACTATTGAACCCAAAACTAATGGTATATGGAACCATGAAAATGTGATGAGGAACATGGGCAAAGTGATTGATAAATATGAATCATTGTATCCAGGACCTCAGCTAATCTTGACTTATGATAATGCATCCAGCCATGTGGCAGTAAGAAAAGGAGCCCTAACGACTTCTAAAATGAATAAAACAGATGGTGGTAAACAAGCAGTCTTAATTCAGGTTGGCTGGTTTGAAACATTGGAATTGGCTACAGGAAGAATGAAGAGAGTTCCATGCACAGCAAATGTGGTATCCTGGACCAGAATGAGCTCCAATTGCCAAAGGTGCACTATCCATTTGCAAGGAGCGAGGTTTACCTGGCATTGAAAAGATGAGGCTAAATGAACTCAGGGCCTTGCTATCCTCACAACCTGATTTTTCAAGCGTAAAACCTGAGATTCAGGAAGAAGCAGAATGCCGTGGCCACATTCTTTTGTTTGGCCCCAAATGCCACTCCGAGTGTATGCATCTTGAGATGTGGTGGTCTCATGTTTGACCAATTATGCACAAAATTGTGCATAATTGGTCAAAACTGCATTCAACGAGGCGAGCAATAATTGCAATAACGTTTTGCATGTTATAGCGATGGCTATTTCTGTTGGAGACCGCGTAGTTTGCAATGCAGACAAAGTTATAGGCAAAAAACCAGCGAAGCGGAGATACGGTAGGCTACTCCGAAAGGAACTCCAAGGTCTTGTTCAGGAAACAGAGGGTAGCGCAGTGGCGTAACCAGGGGTGGTTTCCTGAGTATATTCACAACAATACTGGTATTATCTATGTAAACAATCGACCACATCAGTGGGATGTGTTGATATAGAGGGCTTGAATGTCATTTTAGTTTTGTGACTTAAGTCACAATTCCAACTCACAAATTCTTGGTCAATCTATGATTAAGCATTACTGCAAACAACACTGTGGCCGCAGTATCACTACTCTCAGAATGAGCCTCAATTATGCACTTTCATCACTGTACCTGACTGTGCATCACTATTCAACTTTCCTGGAAATGGATTCAGGCATATGCCAATGAAGATGATGGAATCATCATCAAAAGGGATCTTACAAACTGTTCCTTCACCCATCTAATGCTATTTTATAAATTAAATTATGCAACCACATGTCCTATCACAATGGGACAGTGTCCAGCAAAATCACCCTTGTTGTACTTTTTCAAAATTTGCAGAACAAGCAAAAGAAAAGTAACGCTCGCATTGAAATGTATGTCTGATTATAAATTCAGTGCCTGATAACTTTGTGATGGATAGTCCAATTTAGGATGCGTACGGACCATTTCATAGAAGCTCATTGGTGTTCAAGGAAAATCAGCAGAAAACTTGAAAAACTAACCAGAAGGGTGATTTTGCTGGGCACTGTCCCATATATTTATGGGTAAAAATGTTCTGATTTGTCCTTTACTTTGTGAACAGCGCGATGGTCAATAGGTGCTTTATCCCCTGTACCTTCCCATGCTGCGGCCCATCTCTTGGGCTAATTGAATACATCTTGCTCACTTCGTTTTGTGTTTCACTGTAGATGAAACGTTTTTTAACAGCTCCAGGTGATTCATCCTCAAGGCTAGGGTTCTATCGGACAGAAATTCACCCAAAGCTTCAAATTAGCTTCTAAAGTAGGATCAAGTAGCTGCTTGAGTCCTCTTGTTTGAAGTCATCGTCTGGTTGCACTTATTCCACGGCTTGTCGTTTCCAGTTTTGAGGTTGCCTCTTGCCCTTAGCCGTTTCTTGAGGCCGGCCCAAATTGATTGTGCTGATTTACTAGCCGTTCGTTGTGAGCGGTTGACAGATGCAGCATCGTTAAGTTCGTTCTGACAAAAACTGTTATCGCAATCACTATTGACAGCACATCGATCCATTCATTTGGATAAACGTTAAAAATGTTTATATACATACGTACGGGACTGAATTGAAGATCCGTGCGATCCAACATATTTTCAAATCGGAATTTAAGTTTTGTAGTGTAAAATAGTTGCTTCATGCATCAGGTCTGTTTCTGTCTGGAGCAGACAAATTGAGACGTTTCAGGTATTGACATATAGGAATTGTGATAAGAAATTCAACTCATTGATAGCAAAAATATTTGAAATTGGTTTTTTAACAATAACCCAACCTGAACCTTAAATCTAACCCTAACCTCTATCTGTCAATACATTCTTCATATGTTAGATGATAGTGCATTTCAAATGCATCAGATCTATGTTCCAAAAATAAAACTACATCATTAATGCAATCCATGATATGCTCCAGTCTTCAATTGCCCCTCCAGGTATAGGCCTAACTGAAAAACATATGAAACAGGGCCAGACTGAGCATTTCTGTCTGCAAATTAACTGGAACCTAGGATTTTATTCACTAACCTGTGGCCATCAAAGATGTGAAGATTCTCATCAATTCAACTAGTTGCACTTGTTAGTTAGTAAGGAGCCTTTTTTAGGTTTTTGTTGATCAATACGATGTTTTAAATCACAGATTGATGAAATTCATTTAAGCATTCCAGCTGATCCAGAGGACCATCACTGATCTCTTGGTGGGGAATGAGCAAGATGATTAAAATAGGAAGGGTTGTAGTGAAATAATAAATCATACTGATGTGAATAAATGTGCAGAGTAACAGAAAGGATTAATACTATTTTATTAAAGATTGATTATATTATATGGCATTTCGAAGCATCCAAGCGTGTGTTGCGTTTTATGTTTCAAGCCATTAGGGAAGTAAGCTCCATTGCTGCCACTCCTGAATTAACTTGGCTCTTGAAAACACTCTCTCTGAAGGGGCCGATGGTCAGGTACTTTTGAGTATGCGTTGCTACTCCATGTGGCCACACCCTCAAGATCATTAACGACATACTTAGTAACACAAGTGACATATTAATGCTAGCGGGTTGTGTATTTCCTGCAGTCTCACTTCATAAGAACTAAGGTCCTACATTGTGATGTCTGAGCAGATGTTCAGCTGTTAGGCTACTTTATGGAGCCATTTTAAGTTATCATAGATTATTTTCAGGTGAAAAGTACCTCAGACCTGGTAGTTTGTCAAAAGTTGTCATGCAGCGCTAATCTTGTCTTTGAGCAAGCCAAAGGTACACAATTGTGGGGCTTAGGTAAGACCTTCCGAAGTGTGTGAGACCTTGGCATGGCGGACTTGAACAGGCAGTAGGATACAGGCAACCTTCTAGGGCTGTCATGAATCCACGTCACAGAAATTTCGAGTAGCTGACATCTCTCCAGCAGTGCACCATCGGACAACAACTCCTGATGGAGATGTTTTCTGTAGCAGGGGTACCTTCTGATGATTTTGATGCATTATATGATGAATACAATATGCAATAGCCCACCAAACACAGATGACTTGAGGACCGGGCGGGATGTTTTAGATTATAATGATGAATCTACTAAATCCACTGGGCAGAGCAATAATGTGTGTGTAGCAGTTTTCACAAAACAGTTAGGTTGGAATATGATGCTTGGCTTCGACTCGCAAAGATCAGATCAGTTAGATGTCATGTCTCTTTAGATCTTTGGAAAGGTGGAAAATTGCAAAAGACAATTTCCCACTATTTCAATGCTTGCATGGAAGCATCATCCACCCCTTCAGAGAGAGAGAATTTTTAAGAGCGAAGTTAATTCAGGAGTGGCAGCAATCGAGCTTACTTCCCTAATGGCCAGAGACATCAGTTCTCCTAAAGCACAACACACATGGACGCTTCGAAGCGCTATATAATGTGCCACGTACAAATCTTATAACTCTGTTCTGTTACTCTTCATATTTATTCACATCAGTATGATTTATAATTTCACAATCACCCTTACAATATGCTATTACTGTGCTTGCAGTTGCATGGTGTTTAATGAAAATCATTACTTCCACGTATTGCATTGGTAGCACCAAAATAATAAACATACTGCTAGACAGTGCTAGTGTAGTATACACTATTCAGCCAACTATTTTACTTTTCCACCATTATCTCAAATAAACTGAACTATTCTGATTTGCAAGGATTATAATAGAAAATCTTATATACATATGTTTCTTTGATCTGAATAGTTCAGTTTTAGTTCAGACACTGGGCGGAGTGATACTGCGATTATGAACAAGCCTGGTATGATCATGTAGTCATATATTGCATGCATGTAATAAATCGAAATGCGTCCACTAGCCAGTTAACTGCCTCGCTACAGTACTATCAGCTCAAAATGACGATACAACGTGTTCAATCACGTGCATACATACATCATTTTTGCGGGAAAAATACACAAATGATTACATAATCCTAACTCAGTTCCTGACAATGCATGCATTGGTACATCCAGCGAATCCAGCCTGTGGCTGGCCTTGGCAGTCCTGAAGTCCACTTAAGGTGAAGATATATTTATCATTGTGCGCAAATCGATTTCTAATAGCTCACACTAAGGAATCGTTAAGGTGGAAAACGTTTCATGTTCCATCCTTGGCTTATGATCCGCATTCCCAGGGTGGAACTTAGATGTGCTTAGCAAAGTTGCAAACCTGGGAACACCCTGAGAATGTGGATCAAATCCAAGGATGGGAACAACGAAACTGTTTTTTCATCGTCACGTGATGCGTGAACACTACATTTTTAAATATTGACTATTAATAATTAACATACCATAAAACTGCAGGTTACAGCAATTCTTTTAGCGTTCGATCTCGGACCTCATGTCGAATTTCGTTTTGGTGACATTTAACAACGGGACACACAGCAACGACACAGCCGTACGTAGTTGGTCACTAACACATGCAAAGCTGCAACGGGCATCAGTGTATATAACACCTCGATACATGACGGAATAACACTGACTGCATGCATACATTTTAATTTTTTTGTCCATTTACAGACTGTTATAAAATCCAAATGGAATTCAATCTCACGTTGGACATCGAAGAAACAAACTCCTCCGTAGATGAGGAACTAATCACGATATATAAGGCTTTGGGGATTGCCCACATCATCATTGTGGTCATGCCAACTCTCGTTCTGGCATCAGTCGTCATCTACTGCCTGTGCATGCTCATGAAGGCCTCAGGTGTTAAACCTGTATCCCTTCTGTTCCTGTTCCTAGCCATCTTGTGCATGCTTACGCCTCTGTGCTATGGAATTCTGTGGGATGTCAGTTTGATTACAGCAATTCCAGTATTTGGGAGCTGCACATCTCAATATCCGGTGTACGGATTTCAATTCATGATTGTATTTGGTTTGGCCGTGGCCGTATTGGTGACAATAGCAATGATAGCTGTTCTTCAATTCATGGTATTGCAGTGTAGAGAATTCCTCATACTGAAGTACGTGATTGTTGTTTATGCTGGCTTGTTGGTAACTAGTTTTGGTATCAGTGGCATATTTTTTAACGGAAAGTATACGGAAATTCGCGGATCGCATTGCAAATCTTATATTCAAAGCGGTCTAGTAAACACAGGTGTGTGGGCCGCTCCCACCTTTACATTTGCAGTTTTAGTAACGGTGGTATTTTCAATTTTAACCTGCATCAAAGTGAAGAGGGATGCTTCAAGCTACATGAATTCTATCGTTAAATCTGTTGTGGCCGCAAATACTTTCAATATTATCTCCTATTTAGTCCTGAGGCTTGGCGCACTACTTGTATACTTCATTGTGGTAAGCATTAACCCCACAAAGAACACTGTGTACCTGTGGACCATATTGGCTAGGTACATTGATGAGCTCAATTATCCTCTGACGTTACTTACAGTTCTAATAGTACACTCCGGAGTTCGGAGAATGGTATTCATAAGAATCAAGCCTACAACTAACGAAGAAGAAGGCTCCGTAAAAAACACTGCTACAGTTATGTACCATATATTTCACGAGCCAGATTAATCAAAATTTCAAATTGAGTGCAAAGTTTGCGTTGTTTTGATTGATTGTCCGCGTGTTTGTTATCATGAAACTGTATAGAATTACATTTTCGTTTTAATTTAATGGAATGATGTGACTAAGAGATTGGTGCATAAACTTTAACTGAGTGCGGGGGCAGTATGCTTCAAATCCTTTATACCTCCAAATTTCTCATAGAGAATGTTTTTAGTTACATGTCTGATGCATATTTGTTCAGAAAATAGTGAGGGGATTGCGGTGGTGGAGAAAGTATTAGAGGATAAGGATATGAACGAGGCTGGGAAGTGTTGTAAACTATTAGTGCATACAATTATGCTTGTGGTATAGGTCTTAAAACGAGATTTCTTCACTGAGAACTTTAATGGTACTGTGTATGTCCATAGAGTTACCAACACAAGGACGCCATATGGTTAGGATACTATACACTGGATAGAATATCGCTATCTGCTACTAATAGCATGAGCAGCACATGCATAAGCATTCACCTGCTACTTTTCATCATTAACCTTAAACAGCTGCTAGTACAGACAAACCATGGATGAGCCTTCTATAACAACATGCTATTTTTAAAAATAACTTTTGCAAGGCCAAATCCTTAGTAAAGGAGATGAATACATGCATTCATATTATAAGCAGTTACAGGTATTTCCACCACTTCAGCCTATAGTGAATACTTAAATGATGTTTAAATGTAGCTAACAAGCATATTCCGAGTGTACCATGTCGCTCATCACTGCATAGCTGCACGAGACAGGACACAAGTACTTGAGTGCAATTAATATTTTTTTCTTGCTGGCAATTTATGG
Organism: Eunapius fragilis; assembly: GCA_963681505.1. NCBI lineage: Eukaryota > Metazoa > Porifera > Demospongiae > Spongillida > Spongillidae > Eunapius > Eunapius fragilis. The sequence goes on from OY811990.1 coordinate 2,373,381, forward strand.
CTTCACAAATCAACAGTTTGAGGAGGCATTTTTGTAAATATGTGGAGAGAGGTAGCATTTCCAGTGAAAACAGGTACACATGTACATACATACCTAAAGTAAGGCTACAAATTTAACTACCTCCCTAAAACCGCAATGACCAAACCTTTAAAGATAAACTCATTCACTTGTACATGCTGGGTCACCATCATGGAAAATTTTAGGAAGACATTCAATCACATGCAAACACTTGATTTACAAATATAGCTCCCAAGGCAAGCCCATGCATGCAAGCTGTTGATTAGAGATGCAATGATAGCAGCCATAATGACACGGCAGATGCGAGCACAGATAGCAGTCACCTCACTCTACACAAACCACATCATCGAGAGTTACGTTACTCTCATACAGGATTTGATCCCGATTATGAAATCATTAAAAACACTCGACCCGTTTATAACAAGACTCCCGACAATCGGGTCGTTTAGGCAGTCGTTGTGATCGAACGAGAAGACAAAAGTGAGTAATTTCGTCGTTTGTTTTATGTCGCAAAACCGCGTGGTTGTAGAGAACAAAAATGTGTACCAGAAGAGTTGATTGCCAGCCATCAGTGAGTGGGAATTGTTTTTCAAGAATACCTTGTGCAAGGTACATATGCTGATCGGAAAGCCAGTCTCCATTCTTTATAACTGCTTTCATGTCCCTAGTAAAAGGAATTCTTGTATCTCTGACCTGTATGTGAGAAATGACAATAATTTATATGGTCACATAATTTATGTATATTGTTACACACCTGTGCACATATTTTCTATTCTTCTCTACCATTGATAGATTCTTCATCTCGCTCACTAGTTGTAGGTTCATGTTTACCATTTGTACCCTCAATATGTTCACTGTCACCTGCACTACCATTATATCTTTCCCTGATATCTTTCTTATTTCCATTGGCACCTTCATCATCATCTACCACAATGACTACATCACTTTCACAGTACTCATTGGCACCACAATCACCATCTTTACTGGAACCTTTGATTGCCTTCACTAGCTCCAAAAACTGAAGTACAGTTTAAATACCAAGTGAGTGGCAATCATTGTGATTATGCACAAACTCACCTCAGGGAATACAACTTCATGTACATATGCAAAGCCATATCTACACAAATCATAAGCTTCAGTAATAGTGCCCATGTGAGATTTCCTTGCTATATTACATTATATTAAGAGAAGTGATAGAAAAGCATTCTTATTTCATTATACCACCCTTCACTTATTACATATTAGCTGCTATATAACTAACCAAATGATCTGGAAGGGTTTTGATTGGCTTGTAATCACATCCATGATGAAGTGCAGCTTTCTCATATTTTGTACCATGCCAATATATTCTGTGCAGCTCCGAACTTCTTGCACCATGGATGATGGCTTTGAGCTCATCCTATGGATGCATGAGATCATGGTGTATTTCTGGTTTCAATACACCTTCTTACCTTTAATCTATTTATTTCATTCTTGAAATGACAGAACAGACTTTCATCTTCTGTGCTACATATTATAATAATAAATTAATTATGTAGCATTTAGTTTAATCTAGTTCTGTTCATTTATCGAGCTGTAAACTGTTAATATCATCATGAAAACTATTACTAATATTTATATGATTTTTTAATAATTTCCCCGCTAGCCTTGTAAAGAGATCATTTAGCTCAAGAGTAGGAGTGACTGTTTGAGCTGATTGTGATGAAGAAGCTGGTACAGTGGATTGTGGCTATTCAGGAGAGGCTGGTAGAGAAGATTGTGGCTGTTCTGGAGAGGCTGGTGAAATGGGCTGTGGCTGTTGATGAGTATCACTTTTAGCCAGCATATAAGTAGAGCATCATCTGGCATTTTAAACTCACACTGACTTTAATTTAAATTCTTTGAAGGAACAACTTCAGCCTGCAAACACTAACACATTTTAAAAATACTTTTCCCTGTCCCAGGATTGTTCAATCGGTAGACACCTTTCCCCAGATACTCTTCACAGCATATGGCCCTAAAAACCTCTTAACTAGTTTGTCTCCCTTTTGCTGATCTCTCTGTGACTATTATGCAACATTACTAAGCAGCCAACATTATATTAAAATGACATTATTATCAAGAACTTGCAATAAATGGTGATCTGCTATACCTTTGGTTTTCCCTTCTTATCATAGTCAGCTTTCATTCGTGTCTGAATATTGTGCTCGGCATCTAAAAAAATTTCTTTCCTGAGGGAACACATGTTTTTGAAAACTTCTTTGATGTAATCCTCATCAAACGGTTCAGTTTCACAGTGTTGCAGAAATGCTCTATTCACTTCTATTGGAAGAACTGCTTTTCTGTTCCACAAAAAAGAATTGTATGTACCAGAGTATACACAGCAAATAAAGAAAAGTGCATGTCACTAGATAAACTTAGTTGTCACTCGAAAAAAAACTAGTGACAATATTAATGAGTGAAATACACTTGTAATTGTGTACAGCAAAAACAAAATGATGCATGACACTAGAAGAAACATACCGTAAATGTATATTTTATACATGGCGCAGGTAAAATTTTAATCGGTTTGCTCATTTTGTATTCATGCGCTTACCGTATATATATATATACGCAGGTAAAATTAAAATCGGTTAGTCATTCTGTATTCATACGCATACCGTAAATGTCAATGCAGGTAAAATTAAAATCGGTTAGTTCATTCTGTATTCATACGCATACCGTAAATGTCAATGCAGGTAAAATTTAAATCGGTTTGTTCTTTCTGTATTCATACGCATACCGTAAATATTTGCAGGTAAAAAGCAGTTAGTTCGTACGTAATATTAAAGCCGTCGCCATTTTTTTGGTCAGTACACGAGCCTGAACCCCCTCCCCCTCTCCCCCACAAAGTTAAGTTTGGACACGCCCCCTTATGGCAGTACTGTCCTGACTACCCGACTCCGTCTGATACTAGTTCGGTAGCTCTATTGAACATTGAACTTAAAACCATCCGCTGATCGCCCCAACAATAGCGGACAGCTCTTACATAAACCTCGTAGCCGCGTATCGGGCACCAAACAGGGGCGCCGCCCGCGAGTTAGAAGTACAACGTTTCTTATACGGGCCTGCGTAATAATAATAGCACTATTCACTGCGTTTGTATATACTCGCTTCGCAATCATCTCAGTTACCGGTTCACGTACAAATGTAACTCCAGCCTCCTAGTAATTATGACCGTCTGGCTTGCTAACATCGACTGTTGTACTAGTCCGCCCCCCGCCCCCCCCCCCCCCCGCAAGTCTCATACCCAGACCCAAAAATTCACAGCTGCAAATATTAGAACACGAGCCATCCACATCTGGGGTCTGAGTATCTTGTAATGCGATCGGTGAATACTGTCATTTGAATTTGTTGTACCATCATTCAAGACCGTAACACTTGAATTTGTACCAATCATTTCAAGCTTACACTCACATCTCTTATTGGGTCAGGACCACATGCACACACCCCTTACTCCATTTAACAGCATGCAGCTCCAAGTCCCCACTTTCAACCTTAAAGCCTTTGGGAGTCTCTACGAGCCACGGGCTTGTTTAAGATGCCTTCACATCAACAAAAGAGGAGAGTTAAACGACGAGAGGAGTACAAGAATACAATAAATAAAAATTTAGGACATGCATGAACTATTAATAACCATGCTACAGTTTAATAAACTTTAAGATGGGAGCCACCTGGAAATGATTGCTGTCGCATTTGCCCTCACCAGATGCAAGTTGAGCCTGCTATACAGGTCAGACAGCACAACTGACTTTGGTTTGCCCGATATGATGGCAAGACGGGAGGCAAGCATCTTAAACGAGCCCATGGCTTCCTTTCCCCAAGCACCATAGGACTCCGTGACCAGAGGTACACAACACCAGCCCAAAGCATTGCATTTGGGGTCATTCTCAGTATGCTTTTGCTTTTTGTGGATAAGGCGGCTGCCCCAGCTGACAATCATTATTATTATTACTATTATTATTTAATTATTATATAATATTATAGCTGAGAACTTTGGGCATATAACTACTTTTGTAAAGAAGAACAAAGAAACAATAAATAAAATTTAATTGATTAAAGTCACTCCTGCATCCTTCTCCTCCACTTCACCCGACTCCCACGAATGCACAAATTTGTAGCACAAAGGATAGCAAACATCAGCCTTGCCTGCACATAACCCTCACTTCACTGTTTGATTTATGCCAAGTTGCAGCAATTTTTTCTGATAGGAGGTGCATGAATGCCTTTCCTTCAACACCCAGAGCCCCATCTGCAGTCACAACAAAAGGTGTAAACAAAGCATGTACACATTCAGCTGCTTGTGAGTATTTCTGTTTCTTAATGTGCTCGATAGAAGAAAGCACCGCATTTACATCCCGTTGTACATAGGAGCTGGCATCTGTGTCGACTACTCTTTCATCAAAAAAAGTAGTAGTTCGAACAGAAAGGTCAGCAACTAAAGCTGGAACATTTTTCTGGACATTCGGTTTTCTTATCACTGGTTCTCTCAAAACTTCTTTATAGGCAATTGAAGCCAAGTCACCAAGGGCATCTCTTATCTCATTGTGTCTTTGAATTACTAAACCTCCCTTTCTACAGTCGAGGGCATGTCCAGTGGTGAATTGGCTACCACAACCATCACACAATGCTGGCAATCGTAGTAATGGTCTGTGATAATACTATACATAAAGACCTGAGCAGTGTATATATTATTATTATTATTTTTTATTTTTTTTTAATTTTAATTATTGAAAATATGAATGATTTTTTTTTTAATTATTGAAAATATGAATGATTACAATTTGAAGAAATAGTTATATATGCAAATTAGAATAGCATACAAACATGTATGATCATACATAGATGGACATCCTCCTCAAATAGCAGGACCTTTGAACATCGTTACAAGAATAAAATGATCACATTGTGCACACCAAGAGACCCAGCAAGGTTGCTCCAGAGACCATGCAATCAGGAGAGGGTGCGGGTCTGATGGCCAGGGTAGAAGTTGATTGCCCTCGGACGGTCTCCATTCTCCTTGACAAAGCACCTGTGAGTCTGGGTACCAGGTGCCGAATGTACACTGGCCCAACAGTGCTCGCAGTAGTATCTGAGGCAGTGGATGTTTCCGCAGAAGTACGGGGCCAGTCTACCACCGCATTGTACACCGTGACATTCATCACACATCTGGTCATCTAAAACGTACGGCTTTACTTCCACCTTCTTGTCAATATCTCCATACGTCACCTGGAAGAACCGACATGACACAGCACTCATGAAGCTGACCCGTGAGGAGAATGTGACACGCCCAGCACCTTTGGGATACTTCAGCTCTGGGTCAACGTCAATGCCTGCATAGCAGACGTTGCCGTATCTCGAGTTGAAGATGTCTGCCAACTCGTGGGCCTTGAGGGGGCGTGGTACACCCCCGATGATGATGGTCTTTCGGGGATCAATGCGTTGGGAATGGTCCATGATGAAATCGCTGTCTGTTATCTTCCATGGACGAATCTGCACCTTCTTGTTGATCTGAGTGACGCTGGATACAAAGAGGTACAGTTTACCTTCCTCACTGGCACAGCTCTTGACAAGCCGCTGGACAGATGACTCCTCTCTGAAGAGAAGAAATGCATACCCTTTGGGTGGAAAATACGCTTTGGACTGAGCCTTGTGCGGCCAATCCACAGTGAGGTTAGTCTCGTCCCCAGACCCATATTCCCAACAGCTGCGGGTGGATTACATCACCGCTACGTGGAAAGTGGGTCTGGGAAATAAGAACGACGCACTTGTTCCGAGCGTCCTTCAATGTTTATGTCCAAAAATAGTACGGCAATCTAAATTTAGAACTAATCTCGCACAATTAGAACGCAATAAGCGCTATCATTTCCGCATGATATTACTACGCGTGTTATCTATCGTTGTTTTTGGCCGTGCTGCTTCGGAGGACTGGGTGTGCTCTCCTCTCCCTTTTTCAGGCAGGGTATTACAGAACTAGCTTGTAAGCAAGGCAAAAATTCCGATGAAGTGAAAGAGTTCTCGGAAGGTTACGCCTGTATTAGCTGTTTTCGAGCAGTCAGCAGATATGTAATGCAAATATCAGCTTGTGAACACTGTGTCACAGCCCGTGGAAGTGTTTGGAGAAGACAGCTGAAACAGTGTGTCACTTTAGCCTTTCCAACTCCTCCAAGTGCAATAACGAACAGCTCCATGACAACATTTTATATAACCCACACATTCACACACACACACACACACACACACACACACACACACACACACACACACACACACACACACACACAGTTAAGGTTGCACACATATTGTGCCTACACACAACCTTTTTCCTCCCTCTAGCGCTGATGCAGTCTGGGGATGTGATTCCTTATATCCATATCAGGCTCAGGGACTGGTGTTATCTCTTCATGTGAAGCGGCCGACTAAATAGGATTACAGGATGGCACACTATGCTTATGACCATAGCAGCACAACATACACTACCATCTCGCTTAATACACCTTTCTCTCATAGGTCCATCTGCTTCACTGCTCGCTTGGAAAGCTGTGAACGTTTCTTAATTCAGTCCATAGAGGGTTGTGAGAGGCAGGGTGAAGTCCTTGGGTGTGGCCAGTCCATTGGTCTGCTGAGATTGCTCCAGTTCCGGGCATTCCTCGGGGGAGAAAATGGCCATGTATCGTATAAACCAGTCACATGGGATGGGTGCAAACCACTCACATGTGACCATTTATATGGTGCAAAGTATGGCACGGAAGGCACCCTTCTCCACGTTGTGCGCCCACAATGGCATCCTTGTCCACGTTGTGCGCCCACAATGGCTGTCCACGTTGTGCGCCCACAATGGCTGTCCACGTTGTGCGCCCACAATGGCATCCTTCTCCACGTTGTGTGCCCACAATGGCATCCTTGTCCACGTTGTGCGCCCACAATGGCTGTCCACGTTGTGTGCCCACAATGGCTGTCCACGTTGTGCGCCCACAATGGCTGTCCACGTTGTGCGCCCACAATGGCTGTCCACGTTGTGCGCCCACAATGGCATCCTTGTCCACGTTGTGCGCCCACAATGGCATCCTTGTCCACGTTGTGCGCCAGCCTAGCTCATTCTAGCCTTTGAACCGCACGCAAAAAAAACCTCCTCAATACGTGTATCTTGCTCGCACATTCCCACTTCGATGTCTAATTGAACCACACCTTCCACTTGAAATCAGGTAATCAGCAACTTGCATGTATTGTTTAGGTTACGTCAGCGTCATTACGTATATACACATCCGTCCCAATGTTTTGGGACGCTCGGAACAAGTGCGTCGTTCTTATTTCCCAGACCCACTTTCCACGTAGCGGTGATGTAATCCACCCGCAGCTGTTGGGAATATGGGTCTGGGGACGAGACTACAGTGAGGTGACCGTACCGCACGAAGTGCTCTTTGATTTCATCTTGGTCGATATCAGGCGGGAGACCTCCCACGAATACTTTCCTCGAATACATTTCGTGTGCCGGTGGATGCGATCCGGACGGTGTGTTAATGGTAGTAGCGAAGGGACTCGGTGTTCGTGAACCACTGGAAATACTGCGTTCGTCTTGCGAGCGTGCCGGGTGGTCGAACCAGCAGTAGTCAAGGGCCGCACCTAGCCTGCTTCGCTCGCATCTGTTCAACATTTCACTTAGGGGGCTTGTCCAAACTATGTTTGGAAAAATTAGCGTCATTGTGACGTTAACATATTAACCCCCCCCCCCCCCCCCCACCCCTAAGCGTCATAGCGTTTTTGTTAGATTAGTAGCATGAAACATTACTCAATGTGCAGTGTAGTCTGAATAGACGTATAACTGCTGCCACTGGAGTTAACGCTGCCGCTAACTAGATGTTCCGCATTATAAAACAATACTTGTGGACAATAAAATTTTTCTTAACGTCACAGCCTCCCCCCCCCCCCCCCCCCCCTAACGTCACAATGACGCTAATTTTTCCAAACGTAGTTTGGACAAGCCCCCTTAGAAGCCTCTCGCTGCTGGAAAGCTGCCACGGTTTCATGGTATCCAGGGCGCAGGTGAACGAACTGCCAAGCGACATGGCCGATGGTCCCCAAACGCCAAATGGGTCCCTGTTGTGTATCATGGAAAAAAGGAAAAAACAAAAGGAGCAGTGAAAATATGAATGATTACAATTTGAAGAAATAGTTATAATATTATTGGTTGTTCATACACAGTTATAACAAAAATAATACATTACACACTATGAAGTATATCAATAGTTTAAGACAGGACACATCTGGTGAGGATGGCTGTGGCGTTGGCTCTCACCAGGTGAAGATTCAGCCTGCCGTAAATGTCACTTAATACCACTGACTTGGGCCTGCAAGTTAAGGTGGCAATCCGAGAGGCCACCTGGGAGAAAGCTTCTGTGGCTTCCTTTCCCCATGCACCATAAGTTTCAGTAACCAAGGGAACACACAACCAGCTCAGTTCATCACACTTGGCATCATTGGCTTTATGTTTTCTATCTTCAGTGGCTCTGGCAGCTGAACCTGCAGACACTCCTGCTTCCAACAAGGTGAGAGTATTAAGCGGAGAGGTCACAGATACATCAAATGCTGCTGTCTTGCCCGTAGCCCAGTTGGTCAACAAAAGGTCGGCAGGGCGGGTGTGGCTATGGTCAGCAGTGAGGTCACTGCCAGCTTCCACCTGGACACTGAGATGAGCCCGATGGCACGTTTCAGCCAGTATAATGATCACGTGCATAATGAATCACGTGAGCAATGACAGTGCGTTTCACTCGATGTATTAACGATAGTGGATTACACTTATGGTATATCACGTGAGCATTCGCTAGTGTAATGCACTATTTTTACTTAGTGATATTCACTGCTACTAGAATCGAGTGTATGTTACTAGAATTATCGAGTGCTATATTAATCTGGTATGTCACTAGACAATTGTAGTGACGTGCACTACATGTACCTTTTATTTACTGTGTATGCGTCCGTTTCAAATAATGAAAGCATACATCAAATGAGGCATGTATTGAAATCTTGTAATATAATTCCACATGCAGAGAGAAATGTATAACAATGTACCAGCGCATACAATAAGCTCCAAAACAAAAATCAATGTAGCATTGAATGGTCTTATAAAAATATAATGAGTGCTGTATACCTGCCATACATCAGCTCAAATGGAGTGTGCATTGTGGATTTCTATTTAGAGGTTCTGCCCCATGACATGATATTACAGAGGTGATCTATACTCTTGGTTATCGACGTTGCATGGTGATCTACCAACCGTTTACATGCATGCATTGTTATTGAGGATCAAAAATCAGCTTGCATGAAGACCAAGACTAATGCACAAGCGATACCGAGCCCCGATGCGTACGTATACGTGCACTTTCTTTGGACGAATGAATGATTCGTTTTATTTCTTCTACACCTCTAGGAACTTGAAGAAATTCAATTTCCCCCCGCCCCCCTTTCTTTAACCTTTTTGTGGTACAGTACGCCGATATCGACCGCATAGTCCATACACTTCCGTCGAGAGCTCGCTTTTGGTCCTTGTGATGCCCAGAGGGATAAGTACCATACTCCTAAAAGCTGAAAATAGCATCGTACTCATCTTCATCCATAATGCTGCAGCTGACTACTGAAAGTTAATAGCTAATAGCAGCTGCAAAGCACACCACGTGCAACTTAGAAGTCAAGGGCGGAGGTGACATTATTCAGGCCGCAGCCAGGACGTCTGGCAGGGAGGTAGGCTGATAGCACTGCGGGACTGGAGGGGGAGAGTGTGTACTTTTCTGGCTCGATGCAACAAGCGGGCGGGGCTTATAGGACCTGACACCAACAAACAAAACCGGGACGGCCCATGCAAGCATCCGGGGCGGGGAAGGGGTGGGGGGGGGGATAGGGGTGGAGGGGAACAGTATCTGCGGAAGGGGGACAATATCTGCTAGCAGATTATGTTCGTGGGGACAACAAAATATGCGGGGGGACAGGATCTGCTCCAACACTGGCGCACTTGATCCGTAGTTGGTTGGGCCAATGATGGGGCGTGGCACTTATCCGGGGAAGGTGCGGGAGGGGGGCACCTCCCGCCCAGCCAGGGGGTATGGGGGAGCGCTGCAAGCTCCCCCCATCCGGGGTCTGGGGCGGAGCCCCAGGAGCAAATGCTTTTTTGCGTAGGAAAAACTCAGGAAGCTACGCAAAAAAGTGGCGTTCAAGAGGCCTTTAAAATGGTACCCAATGATATTAGCCTAATTATAATTAGCCATATTGTTTATACGCGCGTACAATCTGTGGTCCGGATAACCGCTATACACTTTTAATTAATTAAAAAACGAGGTTTTATGTAAATACACGCGCATTGCGTCGTACGTTCACGCACGCGCAGCGCCGGAGAATACTTTGATCCGAGTATAAAAGGAGCTTGCCAGGCAAGGGAATTCCCCTACGTATCACATGATTTACATCTTGGCTAGCTCGCTCAGAGATAATATATATACTATCTCTGGCTCGCTCGCAGAACTATACCGCGTGTCAATCAGAGTAGAAAAATGCACTAAAGACAAATAACGAGGACCCTGGAGACACCCAAGATTTTGCAACCACGCGTACGGAAAGTGCTAGTGGCTTCCCCCCCCCCCCCCCCCCCCCCAAAAAAAAAAACTGAGTTTGTAAATACGCATCAAAAAAGGTCATACTTTGTATAGTGTACACATGTATGATTATGTCTCTGAAGGAAACCATTAAATGACACAACGTTATAAGGGTCAGTTGTATTATATTACGCGCTCCGTAGCAGCAAGGATTAATGGACTCATTATAGCCCCCAGAAGCTTCTTTTTGTGAAGTGTGAGTATGCTTACCTTTTAGGAAAAAAATAAATAAATAATATAAACATATACGGCACGTGACCATTGACGAAGAACTAGCGTGTACGTACATGCTATCATGGAAAATACGCCAAATGCAATTCAGGTAAATAACGACAATGATCAACATATGAAAACCTATATTGCTATTGTATTCTTCAAGGTTGAAATTACAAGTAGTATTGGGTATGTGCCCAATGACTTCTTAGAGCAACTAAACACCTTAGTGCAGTCACATAACTCTAACGGAATGTGCATCTCTGTTGTGTGCAATCAAGTTGAAGTGTCATTTGGAGGGCAATCTGAGGAATTACACATACAAGGTATCTGTTAGCACCTCATACATCTACATCCAGACCACACCCCTTGCCAATGCTTTCATCCTGGAGATCCCAGGATGCCCTTCATGCAGCAACCTAACCACAGCCTCTCTACCAGCAAGTGGTACCACCACCCGTGAGCCCCAAAGGACACACCCAGGGTTAGACTCTCAACTGGACGGTAAGGTGATAGAATATGTAGCTTGTCAAAGTAGTCGGAAATCTCTGCGCAATGCCCCCTTACATCCTTGGGAGTGGCCAAATAAGCCTTGGGTACGGTTGCATGTAGATTTTGCAGGGCCATTTTTAGGTTAAATCCTGATGGTGATTGTTGACGCACACTCAAAATGGTTAGAGGCCTCTATTGTCAGCTCACCTTCAGCAGAACAAGCTATACGGGTTTTACGACATGTCTTTTCAACCCATGGGCTGCCTGAACTCAGACAATGGGTCCGCATTCACAAGTGCACAATTCCAGACCTTTGTCAAGCTGAATGGGTTTAGGCATGTGAAAAGTGCCCCCTATTACCCAGCCAGTAATGGGTTGGCTGAGCGTGCAGTGCAAACTGCAAAGGAAGCACTTAAGAAGACCACAGAGGATTTAGAAACCAGATTAGCTCGATTCCTCTTCCAATAAAGGCTGACACCACACTCGACTACTGCACAGCCGCCAGCAGAGTTGTTAATGGGGTGTTGTCAAAGATCTCACTTGGATTTCCTTTTTCCTAGTGTGGCACAGCGGGTACAGCAGAGTCAGGAGAGGCAGAAGACAAACCATGACCAACATGTCCAGTCTAGAACCTTTCAAGTTGGAGATGAGGTTTATGTGGTGAATCATAGAGGGTCCCCTAAGTGGATTCCTGGTGTGGTGGTCAAGTTGTTAGGACCTTTAAACTTGACAGTGAAGGTTAAGGGTGGACAGGAAGCACGCTATCATGTCGATCATGTGCGTGCCAGAACAAAGGGGGAGAAGGGAGTGACATGGATGATGATGATGATGACCCATTACCACCAGTGTTAGATACTCCATAGATACTCCACCAGTGCCTACACTACCTCCAGGGGAAGTGGATCAAGAACAGATGGTGCCTATGGATCCTGTGGAACCACCCCCACCTGCACCAGTGCTCTGATGTTCAACATGCCCTCATTGTCCCCCAGATAGATCCTAAAGGGGAAGAAGTGTAGTATTGTCATTTATTGTGTAATTATAATTGCCTAATTTAACCCTTAAGAACATTCTAGAAGATTCATTGGAGGTACTTAAGCTACTGCTCAGCAGAGGAAGATCAGATCATTGGAGGCTGGCATACCGACGGATGGACGGAGGAGCGAACTGATGTTATTTGTGTGCCTATTGCTGTGTGATTCTTATTGCTGCTCTAAGCTGATATTGATTCATAACAGGCTGCCATTGGGTCACGAACGCGGGTATTCCAGTACTTCACAACACCTTGACAGGGTTTCTCAGTTCTCTTGTTAGTTTCCATTGAAAATGTGTACTATGGCAGTGCTGCATGCCTCCATCTCAGATGGTAGAGAATGTTCCATATGACCTGAACACAACCTGTGGATCATCTCCATCATTTTTTTTATGTCCCACAAATCGTGTGGGTTTAATAATCCGGTTCTGTGAAACAATGATGCAGCACTCTTCATTTTTCCCTCTACACTGCCTATAATGTATTTATGAGGTTGAGAAAGTCGTAACATAACGAGGGTATTGGAAAATGCTGGTGTGTGACAAGGGGAAAGGAGATAGTGTTGAGAGTGACCACTGTCCCCCACACACTCACATTGAGGTCTATGACAGACCAGCGAACACACACATCTCATGTTCACAAATGGGGTTGACAACCTGTACTCTTTGAAGTCCTCTTCACAAGCACAGGTTGATGAGGTCATAGTAATCAACACCAAACAATACATGAAATTAAGGTACCAGATCACCATGGCACTTCACTCCACCCACTGACACACCCACAATCATAATTAGGTTCATCATTGTTGCAAAAACATAGACATACTGGCTAGCTTCTGTGTATGCAGTACCTTAGGAGAAATGGTGATAAGTAAGGGTGTTGAGAGAAGAGGGTGATCGGGAGAGGTGTTTTGGTGACTTACCTCCACCACTAGAACATACATTTCTACATAATGCTCACCTTCACTCTCAGCTTCTCCTAGCTGTACCCTGCAGCCAATCACCTTCACCTCACCAGTGGACTCTGTGCCCTATGGGGGGCAGGAATGCTGATATGAGGGGACAAAAACCAACTTCTGCCCAAAACCATCTCATACACAGAGACATACATTGGATCCACAAACACAGGTGCCTCAGGATTATGAGCTTTTAGTTCAGCTGTCAAGTTCCCTTGCATGTTTCAATAAGTATTTTAGTTGTAGCATCTTCATTTTTGTATTTTAGTTGTAGTGGTCATCTTTCAGGGGACTAAGTAACATCTGTATTCAATATAGGAGAATTAGCTCAAGTGGTAAAGCGCTTCCTTATAGCGTGCTAGAGGTACCAAGAAAAATGTCTGGATTCTCCTAAACAAATTTTTTAATCTTTGCATACACAACACGGCAAATGAATTCATAACTAATGATGACTGTCAGGTAAATTTTTCTTCCTAGGCAGGTATTGTCTCATGTGGATATGCTCACTAGTACTGTGTATGCACTGAAGGTTAATGAGACGACTTCTTTGGGCACTGTGGTGTTGAACCATTGTAGCCTGTGTCCTTGACTGCTTTGTTGAGCCATTTTGGGCTGTGTCATTGTTTTTGGGTTGTGTCAGCCTGTGCATGTTAACCATGTCGAGCCATTTTGTGGTGTACCAGCCTATGTGTGTTGGCTGTTAAAGACAATAACTACATGGAGGGTACTAGATTATTTTCACTTATTGATCTGATGCCTGTCCTCTGCTTAAGGATCTGGCCGGCCGGACGACCTTGCACATCATGTCTAGCCCAAATCTGACAGGTTGTTTTAGAACTTCAGCCCAGAGGAATTCAATCATTTGGGCCTGTAGACTGCCTTTTTTTAAATTTCTTTGTGTTCTCCAATAAATGTATTAACAGATCACTGCACAATATTAGTACTGTATAGTACCATCAATGCACACCTTTTTTGATCCAGGGCAACGTATTCAAACAGTATCCTGATTTGTGGGATGATCAGAGGAGGAATACTAAGATTGAATGCATGCATGGAGATGAATAGATTGGTATGTACCACAAAGGATCAGTGTAATATCTGCAGTGACCCAGAAGAGATTTTTGAAGCTTAAAATCTCCTATTGCCCTGTCTGCAGTTTTCCTTCTCCCTATCTAGCTATAGATGCATGCATTATTTGAAGGCCAAGAGACCGTAACTCTGAACATTGTTCAAATTGCAGTCAGTGTGTAGTATTTAGCAGTATGACATGTACTGCATAGTTGGGTTGCAAGCGTGGAGTTTTGCAAATTAAACTACACATGGATGCCTTAATTCCTTCCTAATGAGTGCATGCTGTCATCCATATTATATTGGTGGTGCGCTTACAATTGATGCCCTACAACTGCATCATGTCATAAATTGATGAAGATTTTCAAGTTAAGCTTATTAATTGTACTAAATTACAGCTGACTAACATGCATGTAAATATGTTGTATTTGGCCTTTACTTCCCTAACATTAATCTACATGCTTGCATGCATTTGTTCTGTAGTGTGAATGCAAACATTTCACAGTTGTTATATTAGTTTGTCACTTACCTGTATTTTACCAGACGTAACTAAGAATATGAATTTGCCAGTCAAAGAGATATTTAGTTCTGGAAGTGCATGTCTCCCATGGGGGGAGGATGCCCATGTCTTTGAGGCATCATAACTAACTCCCCCACATGTGGCAACACTGGATCTATATAGCTGTTTGAATGTAGTCACAGGATGTGCACTGTACATGTGTGAAATTCTCAACTGCACATTCCATTTCAGCACGTTAGCACTCTTATGTTTACTATTTATTCATGTGATGCTAATGTACATGTGTAAGGTCATGGGTCCAGCATATGTGGTAGAGGTCATGTGATCACACAATGCTATATCTGTTGTTGCCATGTACTATATACATACATATTTCTGACATGGAATTTTGAAATTGATGATATGAGGAGTAGCATGTCACTTAGTGCTGTAGCTATACTTCAATTGCTACGATGCTAATCTGTGTTTCCTTCAAACGTGGTTTATTTGTTCTAATGTGCCATACCAGCACCTAAGCAAGAGGAAGTGTTAGTGTAAACAGTGCTAATGTGATGCAGCACAGCTCACCTCTTCAGAGTTGCTCCTACATTCCAAAGTCTCCCTCGATGCCTCTAGCATTTCAAGGAATACCGTTTCCATGTAGCCTATTTATACCGTACTGTTGTCCTTGTGTTTGTCGACCCAGACATCTGGGTGTTCAAAAAGCGCTTTTATATTCACTGCAAATCCTGCCATATCTATTGGAAATTTCCTATATTAAAAAAAAAAAATTTAATTTTGGCTGTACTCAAGAAAACAGGTTGTTAACTATACTATAATTTTTGCAGTGGCCACAGAACCCATTATATGGGGGAGTAGTGTTAGTGTCAGGGATGGAGCACACTATATGATTTATTGCATCCATTTTTTATCGGTTGTGAGCTTGAATAATGCACATGCTTATCAAAGGCACACTCCTTTTGTGTGTGCTTGGGGGGGGGGGGCCAATTCATGATATGGTCATTATTTATTTGAATGTGCTATGGTTGATCTGTCTGTGACCAATAGCTGCTAAAGGTATTCTTTCATTGGTTTGTGATTTAACACAGCAGCAAAGCATATTAACAACACCTTTTGTTAATGAAAGTAAAAGTCAGGTTTGCATGCGTATCCTCTAACACTGTTTACTACTCTTCCCCATTATAATCATACTAATATACCTGCCTCCTCCCCATCCTGTTCTCCACCTCTCAGCCTTGCCATCCTTGCAGTAGGGTCCTTCAATAGCAATACCTCCTGCATAACCCACATTCATCACAGAGACCCTTTGTGTTTCCTTATCTGCAGCAGCAAATGGTAGCTCATGGCATGTAAAACACCACAGTAGCTGTAACAAGTACTCTTATCGCTTCGAACATTCTCAGGTCGTACATATTGTCATCATCCCCAAAGTAGACCACCCCATTACAGCTCTGAGCCTTGCATGTATCTTTGACCCACTTCAGACCCAAGTACCTCTGTTCAATGGCCAGGACATCTGGAGACTCCACATTCATGTGCACGCTGGTCACATTGCACCTTGAGAGAAGATTGGTGACCAAGGCTGTCTTTACGAGACAGTCCTCAACCACTATCCATACCAGCTTGGGGACATGCATTAGAGTTTGGCAGAGAGAGGTGAGGTCCACCTTCTGTGTGGGCCGGGCGTACGTAGGAGTGATGAAATATATGGTGGTACTGACATTCACCAAGTAGAGGGGTGCAACAGTGGAAGTGAATGAGATGTTTGTCTTGTGCACAGAGGGTGTGGCTAATGAGTAGTTGTGGGTGGAGGTGGCATTTGTACCGCTTGCATTCAAAGCATGATTTATCAATCTATCCTGAAAATCATCTGAGAAGTAAGGATTAAAATTGTAATGTGCACGATTCAGGTACATGGAGGTGATGAAACATTTTAGGTCATATAATTGTGTGCACTTCTTACATATCTACCCTTACAATATATGTTGCATTCAGCTCCATGTATGCAAACAGATTCCTCGCATGCAGCCGCCAAAATGGCAGTATTAAGAAGCATCCGTGAGTGTTTTTATGGTGACATCTGATGTGTGCATATCATAGGACACATGTGTAACGCAGCACACATGTGTAACACAGCACATATGTGTATCACAGCACACATGTGTAACACAGCACAGATGTGTAACACAGCACATATGTATATCACAGCACACATGTGCATGACTCACATTGCTCACACATCACGATGCCCATGAACACATAAGGAATATATCCTCACACACACACACACAACATACACACAACACAATCATGTATGACATGAAACCAAAACAAGTATAATTCAATATGTGCTAGGATGTCATACATTTTCAATATGTTTGTTTGTGTGTGTGTGTGTTTCCATATGTGCGCAAATATATGTATTCCACACCAGTTTATCACATCAGCTGTGTATTGGGGCAATTTGGGCTAGTACATGGAATCACATAATGGCCTGGGTACTCAAATGTATAAGCTCCATAGCTGCATAGTGTATCTTGCCATATAAAATTCATGTGTTTTCAGTGGTGTAGGAAGCACGAGAGGCACAGAGGCACGGGAGGGGAGGGGGGGGGGGGGGCAGTCCACACTTTTGTCACCACAGTTGTTTCATTCCATTGAAATATTGGCAAACAGGTTTGTGTACGATTAAATGGATAAATAGAAAAGAATCCTTATACCGGCATGGAGAGCCATATCTGTAACTAAGTAGTGTGTAAAACCCATGAGTGGCATGTCCACGATTGGAATAACATACTTACATCACAATTGCAATTAGTTAGTACGTTGGCAACGTGCAAGTGCATACATGCTATATGATACATTTACCAAAATGTACTAACTAAGATAGCGAAGTGCATTGCTCGTGGCAAAAGTCCGGAATAGCCCAGCCCACTCACCACTTTCGCTACAACCAATCCTAAATTCTTTCAACCGTCATGTGCGCGTGGGTGTTGTTTGCAAGCCCATTTCCTCATTACGTGACGTAAACGCAATAATTGCCCATTAGAACGAACAACAAGTGGTGCATAGGTTAGAGTACGGTAGGTGCATGCGCTATAGCGTAGGTAGTGTTCGGGACACGATGTGTTACTATTTAAAGGGAGCTTATTTGCATTAAACTATACTTACTGCTTCCTAAGACAACCTAGAAGGATGGATTTTATCCTTTTTCATATATTGAAACGCCTTCACAGGGAAAAAACACGTGGAATCATTTTGGAATCATGGTGCGATATTACAGAGAATCACACACAAATCACACGCGTCAGATTTTCTATGTAAGATCACACAATGATTTTTCAGAAGATTTTAAAATCTTCTGTAAGATCAGAACTTGATTCCACGCGTTTTTTCCCTGTGCTTCCTGAAGGCGCTGAGTTGTGTTGAAAGTGCGGTTGCCGTCCACCGGCCCCCATACCCTACGCTAACCCAGATGACCCTATGTGGATATAATCATAGATAATAGAGTACTCTATTATCTATGATATAATATAACGTGGGTATGCAAGAACCGTAAATAGCATATGTAATATCCATCCGTGTCGAAAGGGAGGAATCCCCCCCCCCCCCCCAACCCCCACCTCCACCCCAGCCCCGCACTCATTCAGTACCATAAAGGCATAAAGGGAGAGGTAGATTTAGGCCAGCCCATAGGCGTAGGAACCGGGGGGGCAGAGGGGGCCTTGGCCCCCCCAATCTTGGGCAATATGTATATAAAGTACGCTGAATTTATATTGGACACACCCTTTGGGCCCCCCCAATCTTGTTTACGTTCCTACGCTTCTGCCAGTGAGCCCCGCGTCCATTTAATACTTTTAAATGGCCTACCGTTCCTACGCATCTGGTTAAATAAACAAATAAACACACGGGGAAAAAGGCGAATGCGTGCGTGAGTCTGCAGCCTGATGCGTAACACTTGACATGTACATTTATTACATTGTGCTTGACATTAAATTTTTAAAAGTATATTCCCAATATAATAATAGCGTATTTATATTACATACACATCTCACTACATAATGTAGGTGATGTCATGTGACCAGTGCCAGCATACTAATACCCGAAGCTACATCCCATCAAAGTACAATCGCCATGGTTTCATATTGGCATAGATTTAATAGGGCCACTTCCTAAAACCTCTGCTGGACATAAGTATGTGCTGACTATCTCCGATTACTGCACGAAATGGGTGGCAGCAATTGCACTTGAATCTAAACATGCCAGCGGTGTTGTAATAGCATTGTTTAAGGTAAAAAGTAATGATAATAAATGTCTGAATATGTTTGAATCATTTTTACCCAATGCAAAAAAATTCGATGCATTGCAGGTGTTCATGCAAATGGATATACCTAGAGTTCTGACCTCTGAACAGGGCACAGAATTCCACAACCAGATTAATGAAGAACTAACGACATTGCTTAAAGTAGACCACCGTTTGAGCACAGCCTATCATCCACAGGTGCAACAATATGGAGGAATTTGTATAGAACTGTGCTATTCAGATATCAAACGTTACATCCTTATTATAGACCAATGGTTTGGATGAGCGGCTCAATCTAACCATTCATTTCATGCTTGTGAAATTCTGCAGTGATAGACACAGTACTGGGATACGCACTCCCATGCTTGTACCTTTGCATACAACACTTCAAGAACAGGAGTCAACCAAATATATCTTTTCAGATGTACATAAGGTTAGTGTGTATGGTTAAAACTTGAAGCACTCACTTTTAGAGTTAAAATGTACATTCATGCACTGGATTATATATCAAATGCGCATTTATTGTATATGACAATGACATTGGGATTCAAAGTTGCACATTTGGCAGTGATTGTGCAGTGGCAAATGTTATATATGGGCTAACCAAGATGCGATTTAAACAGGGCACAGGAGACACAATTGGCTTTAAGCACTTTTTGCGTTGTGAAAATATTAAACCTGGACTGTTATTCGATATGTAGGAAATCATTTTATTTTATTTGGCTGGAAGCTTTATGATCAAAGAGAGATTATTGTATTATCTGCAAAATATGTGTTACTGCAAAACAAAAACAGAAGTCTAGCTTTTAATCAGAGATAATTATATTAACAGAATAAATCGATAATATACTTCCGCTAAGAGTACTAGGATTGATTGGAAATATCATCACTGGGCCTTGGATGAGATATTTTATAGTAATAGTGAACTTGATGTAAGGGTAACCTAGAAATAGTTCCCATGATTAAGATGTGCACAAAAACATTGCGAGACCTGATACAGAAACCAACTTTCTTTGTCACATCAAATGTCTTTGGAGAGAAGCTAAGTGAATGGATGGGACTCTACTGTGTTTGCAAGCACAAATTCAATTATCAAGTGATGAGGAATCCCAATTTCATAAAGTTATGAGCTTGGCTACAAGAAGCACTCTTGAAGTTCTTGAGCATCAGCTGGAGCCATACTTGCATGGTTCTCTCAATAAGAATTCAAGCCGCTCAATTGCATAATATGCTATCTGAACAGACCCTTGGTCTTGTCGATTACCATGTTCAGCATGCACCTAATGCTAATATAGGCTTCATTGATTGGAAGGCGAAAATCTTTGCTGCCATGTATATCTTGTTCTCTTTATTGCAAACAATAAAAGTTTTTATCAGCTTTGCCCTGAAGCCAGGATAGTGTTTGAAGAAAAGCCATTATAGATTTCAAGAAGAACAAATGAAGCAAGATCAAGTTTCAAGTGGCAAAACTGAAAAAGAGTAAAGTCTATACTTTCTAATGAATGCAAAATAGAAAAAAAATTTCCTCAAATCTCAACAGATACATTGCAATGTATAAAAATAGTTGTAGTAAACCCTTCATAGTTGTTAGGTAAATTAATAGAGCAGGAGTGGAACACGTCACCTGGAATGAACAAAAAATTTAATGGAAAAGAGCTGTCTGTAAAGAACAGTTTAAATCGAGGTACTAAATTAATTATTTCATATTGGACAGTGGAAGTAACTGAAGATGATGGAGAAGATGAATCCATAACTTTGGTGCAGTTTGTTACTGATGTAATTCACAAAGATTCAGTTGTGCTTGTGTAAGTGTGTACTATTCATGTGCTTTTATTTTTAAATACATATTACAGATATGTATTGTAAATGTACTCCAATGTCTTTCAGATCATTTATTACCTGGGGTAATTTGATCTTTAATTTATTTCAAACATTCAAGCGGACGTCAAAAACTTAGTTTTATACATAATACATCGATAAATGCACGTTGAAATTCCACTACATTTAACTTATAAGGAAATAGTATTTCTTCCCTAATGCACATTCATTGTGTAGGTCTACAACATGCCGTTCTCCATATAAAATTTGGAATTGAAATGTTGAAAGACAAAAATCGTATGACCGTTTGAATATAGTCATTACGGGGATCACAGTTTTTATAAATAATATCTCCGCATCAATCACCATACATTGTTTTATCGGTACTTAAACGCTTTAAACTGATGCATTTAGTAATGCTTGAAAGCTTGTTTGAAACTTTTTGGTAAAGTACCTAAACGTACTGCGGTGTATGGCATTTCCTTTCCGAGTGAGTTCTTTTATAATAGCCAGCGTTGAACCGTTTTTCTGACTGTGATGTAACTCTGCAAATATAAATTAGCGATACGATTAGGTTACTTACATGTACCTTCCAGTTCAGTGATCCTTAGAATTGTCTCTATGGGAATGCACATTAGGACGTACATACGAACAGCCCGTAGACTGGTCCTTTCGGCAGACCGTAGATATTCGATTACCTTACTGGTTTATCAGTACACTAAGTTAAGAACTATAGTACTACAAAGATTTTTAAGACTCCTGCCTGTCCTTGGCTTCCCCCCCCCCCCCCCACACACACACACACACACGTGGCACGCACTGTATAGTCCATGCACGTGCTGTTAAGTTCACACACACACATGCCCACAATGTTCAGCACTGTACATATGCGTTTTCAGTCTACAACACACACTGTTCAGTTGAGACACTCCTCACAATCCCACCCTCACCACGCGCATTATGTAATCCACACCCATACTACACTACAATCACACTGTTCAGTCCTCACACACAGTGTTCATTCATCACACATACGACCATCAACACACTTTCACTGCACATATGCACCCATGCACATGCTACACGCACCGCACCACACAATTTTTAGTTCACGCACACACACTAATCGCTCACACAAACACTGTTCAGTATACACACCACACATGACACTGCAGTTCACAGCCACACTTTTAGTCCACACACACTACACCACACACTTTTCCATTCACACACACGCATGCACAAATTTTAGTCCAAGAAACACACTACACACACACAGTTCAGTTCACAATACACATTGTTCAGGTGTGGTGTGTAGGTGTGTTCCTGGTGTGTAGGTGTGCCCTTCAAGGGGTGTACAGCTGTGTCCCTGGTGTGTAGGTGTGTCCTGTGTGTGGGTGTGTTCCTGTGTTGGTGTGTAGGTGTGTTCTTGACCTAGATAATAACTCTTTAGACCTTTTGACTGCAAGTGGATCTTTATATGTCCTCGTCCATGTCAGTTCAAATATAGGCAAGTAACAAACCCAAGTGATCACTCAAACGTGTGCATGCAAGCCCATCGATTTAGAGCCAAGGAATTAAATGGTGTGGTGGGCGTAACAGAGCGGTTACACAGAAGTAGAAGTTATAAGGTTGTAACTTGAATTCTTCACCATATATTGACCTATACAGCCGAATGGTTGAGCATCAGTTGTAAGTGCCAATCATGGAAATGGATAACTGCATGCACTTAGTAAGAAGGAATTAACTCCCCTCACATTCCTGGAAGCATTTATATATATGTATATGTAGCTTGCGGATAAATGCGGCAGCGCTTACACTTAACTAGGTCCAATACACTGATTGCAAAAAATATATAACAACAGCATGCGAGCGCCGTAGTGACATACTTAGGTCCTAGATGGGATTAAATTGCTAAGGGTTACAATACAAATGAAACATATCAGATGTGATCACATCCATATACTGGCATTGCTTGAGGTCCTAAACCATGCATGTATGGTACTTGGTATCAGGACCTAAACCTACTCGTGTTTGGCGTACTGCTAAAAATTCATAAGCAAGACTTAGAAATTTTGTTGAGACAGCAGTGTTAGTTCAGTATTGGTTTGAAATATTAGTATGGTCATTTAAACCAGCCATATTGAAGCAATGGTTTGACAAAAATTTGTTCAACATACCAACCAAATTGGGACAGTATCCAGCAAAATCAGTGTTCCCTTCTGGGTTTTCAAGTTTTCAAATTTTTGGAATTTCAAAGCACTGTTTATTCAAGGCTGAGAAAGAAGGCCTTGAACTCACTGCATTTTTGTTTGAACCATCGGAACCTACACGGAATATGTTCGCCAAATCCACCTGGATATTTTTCATTTTTTCCTATGCACAGGTAGGTATTTAAATGGCTAAATTTTTTGTAGTGATGACACTACACCTGAAAAATGTTTAAGCGAACTGACACAGTGTATGTGTGTAGTGTGTTTCTTGGACTAAAAATTGTGCGTGTGTGTGTGTGAATGGAGCAGTGTGTGGTGTAGTGTGTGTGGACTAAACAGTGTGTGTGCTGTGAACTGCAGTGTCATGTGTGGTGTGTAGACTGAACAGTGTGTCTGTGTGTGAACTAAAAATTGTGTGAGGTGAAGCATGTGCATGGGTGCATACAGTATGTGCAGTGAAAGTGTGTAGATGGTTGTATGTGATGAATGAACAGTGTGATTGTGGTGCAGTGTGTGTGGACTAAATAATGCATGTGGTGAGGGTGGGATAGTGTGAAGTGTGTGAACAGTGTGTATGGTGTAGACTGAAAATGCATGTATACAGTATACTGAACAGTGTGGGCATGTGTGTGTGTGAACTTAACAGCGAGTGTGTGGACTGTGTGTGTGGTGTGTGGGGAAAAGCCATGGAAAGGCAGGAGTCTTAAAAAGTACTAACCTTTGTTGTACTAGTTCTAAAGAACATTTGATGTGACCACTCACTATCTGGCGAGTGGTATAATAGCCATGGAAAAGCAGACATAGAATAGAATCTTTAAAATCTACTAATATTTATATAATTAATATTATTGTTATAAAAATAACTTTCCGTGCAGTACTCTCTCTTTATGGGCCCATGCAGACCAAATACTCCCTAATTGTGATGAATTTAGCTAGGGCCTGGTGGGACATAAATCGCTAAGTTTATTGCACAATAAAACATATTTCATGTCATGTTCATTAACATGTGAACTCCCCATTTATGCGCATTGCTTGGCTTAGGTATTATATTTTAGGGCCTAAACCATGGTTTAGGACCTAAATACTCTTCATGTTCGGCGTACTGCTAAAATTTCCATAATCCCGACTCAGAAATTTTCGGATGTTGTTGAGACAGTGTTGCAAATGACATGGATTTCTGCATTGCCAGGGGTCTGTTACGAAAAACCATGGCAAGGACCTTTCAGGGTCCTGAAGATTATTTGGACCAACCGGCAGTGAATAAAATAGCCAATTACACAAATGGCCCAGGAAGAAGGTATACATTGTAGTCCATCTTATTCGCTTGCCTGTTGGTAAGATACACAACCTGCTAAGGTATATACTTTTTGCAATCGGTGTATTGTGCCTAGTGCAGTGTAAGCATTTACCCGCAGGCTACATATACATATATATATATATATATATATATACATATATATAGAACTGCTACCAGGAATGTGAGGGGAGTTAATTCCTTCTTACTACGTGCATGCAGTTATCCATTTCCGTAATTCGCACTTACAACTGATGCTCAACCATTCGGCTGCATAGGTCCATGTATGGTGAAGAATTCAGTTACCGAGTTACCGCTCTATTAGGCCCACGACACCATTGAAGATCCTTAACATTCCCACGTTTGAATGATCACTTGGACTTGCCTGTATTCGAACTGACATGGATGAAAACATATAAAGATGCACTTGCAGTCATGAGTTTTTATCAATGTCAAGAGCACACCTACGTGTACACCAACACAGGAACACACATACACACAGGACACATCTACACACCAGCTGCAGGGACACACCGACACACCAGGGACACACCGACACACCAGGGACACACCGACACACCAGGGACACACCTGCACACCGGGGACACACCTACACACCACACATGAACAATATGTATGTGAACAGAACAGTGCGTAAAAATTGTGTGTGTGTGTGTGTGTGTGTGTGTGTGTGTGAATGGAACAGTGTGTGGTGTAGTGTGTGTGGACTAAAGAGTGTGGCTGTGAACTGCAGTGTCATGTGAGGTGTGTAGACTGAACAGTGTGTGTGTGTTCGCAATGAGAACTGAACAGTGTGTGTGTGTGTGTGTGTGTGTGTGTGTGTGTGTGTGTGTGTGTGTGTGTGTGTGTGTGTGTGTGTGAACTAAAAATGGTACCGTGCGGTGTGTGTGGCATGTGCATGGGTGGCTGTGCATAAGTGTAGTGAAAGTGTATGGATGGTGTGTGTGTGTGTGATGAATGATCAGTATGAGGACTGCACGGTGTGATTGTGGTATAATGACGTATGTGTGTGGACTAAATAGTAGGGTGGGATTGTATGATGAACTGAACAGCCACCTCTCACCCAGTGAGTCCAGAAAATTATTGGTAATGTTATTTATTTACTTTACAGACTAATAGTCTACCTAGGCGGTTGCTGGTGGCTCCGCCGGCTATGTACATGTATATTGCACTGTCCGATTTGTTAAGCGAATTCAATACGAGACACGGACGTCCAGTCGCAAAGCTTGCTTCAAAGATGACGCATTGCCGTAGGGTCTTAGAACTACCAACAGAACAACCATCGAAAAGGTAAGATCAATGGCATATATGAACCTCGCTTTTATCAATTCGTGGGTTCACGTTGTCGATTGGATTGGATGCACGTCACGTGAGAGCATACTTCTATAGTGGCACTCCATGATATGGTAAGAACTATCCCTTGATCTCTGCCATCTTATGCAACTATTTTTTTTAAAGGCATGTTCGTGTAGCTTGGTCTGCGCTGCATCCCCCTGCGTAATTCGTTTCAAGCCCACGTGTATTATGTTTTATAATTGGTGATGCGTGTGTTTGTATTTGTAGCTTATACCTGTAGTGATACCGAGAACTATCCCTTTATCTCTGCCATTCTGCCATCCTATGTGACTATTAGTTTTAAAGAGCATGTTCGTGTAGCTTGGTCTGTGCTGCATCCCCCTGCGTAATTCGTTTCAAGCCCACGTGGACGTGGATTGCGCAAGGGATAGTTCCTACCACATCACGAAGTACCACTATTGAAGTATGCTCTCACGAAGTGCATCAAATCCCTCTCTAATTATTCTATGGTTGTTAAAGGAGGTTCATTATCTGGTGTATGTGTAAGGCTTCACATGCAGGCCTGTGCATGCTGGTAAAATTAATTACACTGCTATACCTGTGGCTAAAATATAACGTAGGTAAAACAAATGTTTTTTAATGACTGCAATCAACTCCTATTGATACTCCTTGTATAAACCCAGGAGTACAATGGTGGTACTTGAAAAAGCTCCGCAAGCTGTACAGTAATAGTGTCCATTGGACTTCCACCAGTGGACACCCTGCTAGCTTCATCAAGTTCCATTCATGTTGGGACATCAACACCACTACAATGCCCCTTGCTCCTCCACATCAGGGTACCCCCATTTCCTTGGATGCTGCACTTCCACATCAGGACACTGCCCCCCCCCCCTCCCCCTCTCCACACAGTATACCCCTCCTGCTCCACCACTGCATGCAACCCCCACTTCCACCTACACAATTAAACACCATTTGGGGATCCTAATACACCATCTTCATATCTGGGGAGGGTCTGCTGGAACTAAATCATCTTGCAGCCCAATTAGACACCATTTTATTATCAGAAATTAAAAACAGATCTAGATGAAACAAGTAATAAAAACATTCTCTATGAGAAAGTTGGTGGCATATAGGATTGAAGTAAAAAGGAAAGAAACAAGGGTTAAATGCTGCCGCGCTTACACTTAACTAGACTCAATACACTGATTGCAAAATATATATACCTTAGCAGGTTGTGTATCTTACCAACAGGCAAGCGAATAAGATGGACTACAATGTATACCTTCTTCCTGGGCCATTTGTGTAATCGGCGGTCGGTCCAGTTATCTTCAGGACCCTACAAGGTCCTTGCCATGGTTTGTGAAATTTATGTGACAGACCCCTGCATGGGTAAGGCAGGGCAATGCAGAAAACCATGTCATTTGAAACACTGTCTCAACAACATCCGAAAATTTCTGAGCCCGGATTACGGAAATTTTAGTAGTACGCCGAACATGACGAGTGTTTAGGTCCTAAATCCTGGTTTAGGTCCTAAACTATAACAAGTAATAAAAACATTCTCTATGAGAAAGTTGGTAGCATATACAATTGGAATAAGGCAATATTGGTGTAAAAAGGAAGGAAACAAGGGTCTAATAAGAAGGGGAAATGTATAATAGGCCTATATTTCGCCCATCTGTAGGACATTATGATTGTGTGCGAAATATAGGACATTTTCCCTTCTTATTAGACCCACAAGCTGCATATGCATATACTTCCAGGAATGTGACGGGAGTTTATTCCTTCTTACTACGTGCATGCAGTTATCCACGTCCGTAATTGGCACTTAAACTGATGCTCAACCATTCGACTACATAGGTCTATATATGGTAAAGAATTTAAGTTACAACTTTAAAACCCGCTCTGTTAGGCCCACGACACCATTGAAATTCCTTAACGCTATATCGATGGGCTTGCATGCACCCGTTTGTCCTGGGGTGTGGAATGTATGCATTTCACAGTTGAGTAATTACTTGGGTTTGTCACTTGTCTGTATTTGAACTGACATGGTCGAGGTCATCTAAAGATGCACTTGCAGTCAATGAGTTATTATTGTCAACGTCAAGAACACACCTACACACCATGCAACACAGGGACACACCAACAGGACACACCTACACAGCAGGGACACACCTACATACCACAACTGAACAATGTGTGTGTGAACTGAACAGTGTGTAAAAATTGTGTGTGTGTGTGTGTGTGTGTGTGTGTGTGTGTGTGTGTGTGAATGGAAAAGTGTGTGGTGTAGTGTGTGGAAAAAACAGTGTGTGCTGTAAACTGCAGTGTCATGTGTGGTGTGTAAACTGAACAGTGTGTGTGCGTGAACTAAAAATTGTATGGTGCTATGTCTGTAGCATGTGCATGGGTGCATGCATATGTGCAGTGAAAGTGCGTGGATGGTGATGAGTGAACAGGGTTGTGGTGAGGACTGAATTGTGGTGTCATGAAGTATGTGTGTGGACTAAATAGTGCGCGTAGTGAGGGTGGGATTGTATTAGAAGTGTGTATCGTGTAGACTGAAAATACAGTACTGCAGTACTGAACAGTGTGGGCATGTGTGTGTGTGTTTGGTGTGTGAGGAAAAGCTACGGACAGGCAGGAGTCTTAAAAAGTACTAACCTTTGTTGTACTAATTCTAATGCGGCCACGTACTATCTGGCGAGCGGAATAATAGCCACGGACATAGATTAAAATCTACTAACCTTTAATTGTTGTAGAAATAACTTTCGGACGTTCATATCGGTCCTCAATACTAGTACTCTCTTTATCTATAGGCCCATGCAGACCAAATACTCCTTAGTTGTGACGTATTTAGTAAGGGCCTGGTCCACGCGAGAAATAGACATAATTCGCTAAGGGTTACCGTACAATAAAACGTCACATGTGAACTCGCCCATATATGGGCATTGCTTGGTTTAGGTATAGTTTAGGACCTATATACCATGATTTAGGACCTAAACACTCGGCGTAATACTAAAGTTTTCATAATCCGGACTCAGAAAATTCCGGAAGTTGAGACAGCGATCATAGCTAACGCTGGTAAAGTCTACTCGTGACACACTAACATTTAAACATAACACCACATAATATCAACCGGGCATTTAAATATAAAGGTTGAAATATTTGGACGAGTCACGGTCTGCATACAGATTGTCGTCATGGGAAAGAATAGGTTTCACACTGTTATATATGTCAGTGATAAATGACAGCGCTAGCCTGCATACAGTGAGGTACATGCCTAAGGTTTCGTTTTTCCAGGACATAGTAAATTAACGGGCATTGGGACTTGTGTTCCACAGCATCCCACTATTAAAATCCGCGGTTTTGAATATCTGTGCGGTGGAAAGTGGCAAAAGTATTTATAACCCCTCCGTTTATTTAAAAAGCAACTCGTTAGCGTCGTATTTCATACCCTTGCGACAGCCGGCTGAAAATATAAAGAATGCTGAAGGAACTGTTTCTTCTTGTGACCTTGCTGGCGCTTCTATCTGAGGCCCGTCCCAAGCACTATGAGGTTTGCGACTGTAAGCATACGTCATTTAGGTATTCAGCAGATCCATTTAAGATGAGCGGAGAGGTCGATATTAAAGGGCCCCTGATGGTTGATAACAGCGAATTATTCGATAATCGTGGCGACATTCAAGAGAGTAAGATCGGTGCTGTAAAGGCGTGTATTAATTTATGGTTGTACCCGTATCTTAAGAAATGATGATCAGCTATTTGAGGGCAAAGAATTCTAAAAGTGTGAAGTTCCAGGTCAGAATGAATAATCCATTTATAGCATCGCATAACAAGCATTCTGATATATATTTCTTATCACCATGATATTGTTAGATTAAGAAGGTATAAGTCTCTGCAATTACACTGCACCTTACTGTGCTTTTGGCTTTTTCCTTGCGAAATCCGAACAATGCAGTGTGTAAGTATCAATGATGCTGCATTTGAGATTGTGCATTTACCATACCAACTTAATCATGGCCAACTCATGACAACTGCAGACTGTAAGATTAAATCATGTTACATATTCCACTGCACCTTAACATATTGTATCTCTACTTATTTCTCGGCTCTCTATCAAAATCACAATGAACAAAGCAGTCTGTAAGTATCAATGCTGTTGCATTTCCCATCACATCAAAACATGCCTAATTTTTACACATCGTGCACCTTATGAACAATGCATTAGAATGTAAGCATCAATTTCTCATTGCACTTTAACATGACTAACAATAATTTTTTGCCACCATGGATGCGCAATACTGAAGCTGGTAAGTTTCAAGGTATAATTCATGTATTATATTGTCATAATGCAACACGTAAGTATCAAGGATGTTGCATTTATCATTACACCTTACCACAAGTAAAGAAAAACATTCTCTAACGAGAAAGTTGGTGGGATATAGAAATTGGAGGCAATGGTGGTGTAAAAAGAAGGGAACATGGTTTTAAGAAAAGGGTAATGAGACAAAAATCCTATGTTTTGGTTCTGTTACATTTACACGTGCTAAATATAGGATATTTGTCTCATAACCCTTTTCTCAAAATCATGTTCCCTTCCTTTTTACACCACCATTGCCTCCAATTCCTATATCCCACCAACTTTCTGATTAGAGAATGTTTTTCTTTACTTGTTTCCTCTATTTTTTATTAAACATTAAACAAGTAGTAAAATAGAACATACAATTATTAAACACATTACACACACAAACGGATCTAGCTCTATGACAGTGGGATAATCCTAGAGAGGATGGCTGTAGCATTGGCACGAACTAGATGGACATTAAGCCGGCCATAAATGTCATTCAGCACAACTGACTTGGACTTGCATGTAGAGGTGGCGAGTCTGGAGGCAATTGATGAAATGATAGAAGAGGCCTCATCGCCCCAAGCTCCATACAATTCTACCACCATGGGGACACATACCCATCCAAGTTCCGAACATTTGGGATCATTAGCTTGATGTTCCTCGCCTCTGTAGCCTGAGCAGCAGACTTGGCCAAGACTCCCGCTTCCAAAAGGGTTAAAGGGTTTAGCGGAGACGTGATGGAGACATCTAGTGCTGCTGGTTTGCCTAAGAACCAATTGGATAGCAAGATATCAGCTGGGCGAGTCTTATTGTGGTCATGTGTGAGATTGTTGCCCACTTCCACCTGAACACCTATGTGTGCACGCCGACAGGTCTCCACCAGGATATCTCTGATCTTGTTGTGGCGGGAGACCACATCTCCACCAAATTTGCAGGTGACTGCATGGTGGCCAAGGTGATCAAGTACACCGAGACACAGGGTACACTGAGAGCCCTCTGAAGTATCGAGGCCAAGCCACCACTTTACAGCAATCTGGAAAACAGGTGGATCTAGATGGAGTCCAAGGCCCTCAGAGGGAGTTACAGACAGCCAGGCTGAAGCATGGGGTGAAGAGATGGACAATAGACGGGCTTTGTCTGCCATTGAAGATAGAGTGAGCAGATCGTCGAATAGATGGTCATCAATTTTGGAAGACAGTGTTTTCTGAATAGGAGGGGAAAGAAGAGCAGACTCAACATTAATGGCTTCTAATGGTAAAACTAAGTTGTTAAAGACCTCCACAGCTTGAGATAGGTGGTGGACTGATTTGGATCCAAAGCCCGATGAACAAATGGAGGAGATGTAAGCTGCAGAAGAGTGGTGAGACAAAGATCGCAGGCCTAGGCCTCCTCTGCTCAGGCTGAGCTGGGCTTGTTTCCAGGCAGTATCAGAGGTATCAACACCAGTGCACTCACTGAAAACCCTACGGATGTCATTGTCAAAAAGGCTGAGAGCTTGTGATGATAGAGATGGTGGTGTTGATCGGGCTAGGTGTACCAGCTTACAAAACCCTCCACACAGACGAAGGAGGACCAATGCAACCTGGGGATCCAACACACCAACTTGCTCAAGTTGGGATAGGAGAGCACTGGCCTCCATCCGCTTGGTAGTGATGAATGAAGAGCAAAAATCCAGATCTCCAATGGCCACACCAAGTATTACAATGTTTGGCTTGTCAGATGCTTTCATCCCAGAAGGGAACACATCAAGATTGTGGCGGGAGAAAACCTCACACTTTGACAAGTTGACAAAGATACCTAGAGCTGGACCCTGAACCTGGAGAAGACTGAGGCACCGGCACAGAGACTGCCTTGGGCCAGCCAAGACACCATCATCTAGGTACCATGCATGGAAAAGGTTGCTGGAACAAGCTTTGTCTTCTGAGATTGCTTTAACAAGGACATTTAATACAAGAGAGAATAGCAGGGGACCAAGGGGATCTCCTTGTTGGACACCCGATTCTGAGGTCAAACAACCCAAAGTATGCCAGAGGTATGGATGTTGCCCATAGCACCAACCAACCCAAGGCAAGAGCTCTGGGAAATGCTCAGCACATGCACTCAGAGAGAAGAGCTTGGCGGGAAACCTGGTTGAAGGCATTCTTCATGTCCACCTTTAACACTCCAAAGTCCTCTTCTAACCAATGCTCCTCCACACACGCTCTCAGGCCATGAATAATTTCGGCTCCACGGGGGCAGGCCACTCCAAACTGGTATGGCTCAAAGAATGATGCAGCCTTCACTCTGAGGGCAGCACAAAGGCATTTCCCCACAAGGTGGCGCAAAACCTCCCCAACAGCAATTGGGCGAATATCACCTAAGGTTGCCTTGTTAAGAGCCGTAAGATTCCCCCCGGCCAGGTGTTTATCTAATTCTTTAGGAGCTTTTCCTGAGGATAAGATGTTAATCACTGCCTTGAGGGACTGAAGAAGTGGAGTCTGTAGTGGTACTTCAGCTGCATCAATAAGGTGTTGAATTCTTAAACCTGAAGGACCTGCTGCAGTCAGCTTGGGGAATGACCTAAGGATGGACATGAGATTTTGATCACTAGGAAGCTTGAATTCAACATCTGAAACCTGGGGTACAGACGGGCATGGACTATGAGGGTGCTTACTGACCAAGAGTTTCCATGTATCATCATTATTTGGTGCCACTCCTGATGATGTGAGAGCTTGGCAAGCCTTTCCATAAAGCCCATCTTGTGCCAATGAGATGGCAGAAATGATCTTTTTATTTCCAGGGTCTCCTTCAGCACGATTGGAATGTGATGTGGTGGGTGAGCGTTGCAGGGCCCTATGCCACAGATCACTTAGGCGACCTTCCGACCACATCCTACAGAGAACATCAATTGGAACAGGCCTGTTGTGGCGGCCTCGACGCTTGGCACTTGGCAGTACACACTTTGGGAGCATTAAAAGCTTTGTCCAAGCCTCTACTGTGTTCTCACTGACTACTGACCTAAGGGTAGCAGATAGGACACGGGCAAATGCCGCTTTAGCATTGTTGGGCACAAATCGGAGAGTAGGACATCTGAGGTTACAAATATCGCTGAGGGAAGGCAAGGTCTCAGAAACCTGGCCCGAGCCAACTATTAGGATTGAAAGTGCAACAGATGACAACATAGGTGGCTTTGTGATGCACTTCTTGCTGTGTGACTGCTTGTGGGAGATGGCAACAAGACTAAGGCATTGGTGACAAATGAAAAGTTTCTTATCCTTCAGCCAGGAGTCAGGAACCAAACCACAAAAAGTACCTCGAATATGACCTTCCATGTAGGCCTTCCACATTGACTGTGCAACAAGTGCCTGACAACCTTGCACAATGCATGGTTCCCTAGACGAAGCCATATCATTAGGAATTGGTGATGACTGAGGTGACGATTTCGATGGTGGTGACGTTTGAACCATTCGAGATGGCTGCTGCGATAGGGCTGATAGTTGTTGGGGTTGTGGAAGCGGCACCAGTGACGTTGACTGGCGGCGCGGTTGTGAAGACGAAGTCCGGGTTTGAGACAAATGGTGCGGTTGCGGTTGCGGTTGTAAAGGAGGTCGTGAAGCGCCTGGAGAAACGGGCAATTGTGGATGTGAATCCGCTTGTGGACGGTGGGAAACCGATGAATTTGAAACCGACAACAGTGGAGTAAACTCGGATGAAGGTTGTGCAGCTGCGATATTCAAGTTTAAATTAGAATTTGCGTTAGAAAAGCGGCCACGCTTCATGGGAAGGCAACTGAAACAAGCACGCTTTAACTTGCAGCAAACACACGACTTGCACCGAGCATTGTTCCCGTTGCAAGAACAACACTTAGACTTCTTCAAATTTCCTCCGTCACCCGAGCTGCTTGCTGCCATCTTATTATTATTATAATTATTTTTTATTATCATGATTATTAATACTGGCAAGCGCCCCCCCCCCCCCCCCCCCCGCATCAATTACCGTCACGAGCAGACGCCCGCTTTTGTTTGGGATCACTGTAAGGAACGCGGGAGAATTCTAACTCGTTGTTTCGTTGTTTAGCTCTCCTCTTTTGTTTGCACAATTCTAAATATACGTAAATGTCGCCATGGGAACGCTTCTATTTTACACTACGCCTTACGTAATGATTACGTTTATCAGTTCTATGCTTTATTCATATATCTGATACTTGAAGATGTCCTTCCAGGAGATTCTAAAGCGATTGGTATAATTTGCGCTCTTTAAAACCCTTCCTATCCCGATTTGTACTTGCGCGAGAAGAATTAGACGACGACGACGACGACGGAGAAGAATTGGCCTGGGGACGTAGTAAAACGCGAGCTTTTTTGGTCTCTTGAAGCAAACAGTTTGAAGACTGGAACAAAACATTTAAATGACAGTCTTTGCCTTCTGGTTCGATAGGAACAAAGAGCTAAACTATCTGTTTTTTGGTACGCGAGTTGTACGCTGGTTGCGTTTTTAAAATGATATTCACGACCCAGGTCAATTCCTATATAGGAACTACTATCGTAGTTCCTGATACCTACTTATTTTGATGTTGCCATGGATATTACTGTGAACAATGTAGGCTGTACGCATCAATGATGTTGCATTCTTTATTGCTCTTTACCGTACACTTCTTCTAACTACTAACTTGTGCATTGTGATGATGCATTTGCCCTAACAAGTATAATTATCCCCGGGCTTTATCACGTACCATGCATGAACACATGTTGAAAAAATCCAGCTTGTATCAATAATCATGTTGCATTCCACCATAATATGCAAATGCATTCTTATTCATCATGCTATTAATCAGAAAGTTTATTGACATTGCATTTCTCATTATACCATGCATCACATGGCTACTAACCCCTTGGATGCTATTTTCAACACAGTCGACGTGCGTAAGTATAAGTGATGTTGTATTTTAAATTGTACAATAACATGCAAATTTATTCCCTGCCCATTTTATGACAAATGATGCAGAATGTAAGTATCAATGATGTTGTCCTTCAATTTGACATTTGTCATTCTTGCCACCATGGATTATATTCCTAACAACGCAGCCTGTAAGTATCAATCATGTTGCATTTCCCTATTTAACATGCCTCTCCGTTCATTTTCACCATTGATACCAGCCTGTAAGTGCCTATGATGTCACCTTTCACATAGCACATTGACATGTTCAATTATTACGGACTTTGTCACCATGGATACTATTGCAATCCAGTGTGTAAGTATCAATAATGCACTGAGTGAACTTTATCACACCTACTTAACCCATGTTGCCATGGATACTATCTGCGTCTTGGTAGTATCAATGATGCTGCATTTTCCATTGCACTTCTATACCTAATTATTCATTTATGTCATAGATAAATGCAGATTATTGTATATACAAATAGTTTTGCATTTCCCATTGCACCTTACCATGCCTACTTTTTCTCTGTTGCCATGGATACTACTATGAACAATGTAGTATGTAAGTATCAATGATGTTGCATTTCCTATTGCACCTTACTTATTCTTTGTTCCCATGAATTCTACTATGTACAATGCAGGGTGTAAGTATCAATGATGTTGCATTTCCCATTGCATCTTACCATGCCTACTTATTCTCTATTGCCATGGATACTACTATGAACAATGTAGTATGTAAGTATCAATGATGTTGCATTTCCCATTGCACCTTACTTATTCTTTGTTCCCATGGATTCTACTATGTACAATGCAGGGTGTAAGTATCAATGATGTTGCATTTCCCATTGCATCTTACCATGCCTACTTATTCTCTATTGCCATGGATACTACTATGAACAATGTAGTATGTAAGTATCAATGATGTTGCATTTCCCATTGCACCTTACCATACCTACTTATTCTCTGTTGCCATGGATACTACTATGAACAGAAGCTTGTAAGTATCAAAGATGTTGCATTTTCCATTGCACCTAACCATACCTACTTATTCTCTGTTGCCATGGATTCTACTATGAACAATGCAGACTGTACGTATCAATGATGTTGCATTTCCCATTGCACCTTACCATACCTCTGTTGCCATGGATTCTACTATGATCAATGCAGCCTGTAAGTATCAATGATGTTGCATTTCCCATTGCGCCTTACCATACCTACTTATTCTCTGTTGCCATGGATTCTACTATGTACAATGTAGTATGTAAGTATCAATGATGTTGCATTTCCCATTGTACCTTACCATACCTACATATTCTCTATTGCCATGGATACTACTATGAACAGAAGCTTGTAAGTATCAAAGATGTTGCATTTTCCATTGCACCTAACCATACCTACTTATTCTCTGTTGCCATGGATTCTACTATGAACAATGCAGCCTGTAAGTATCAATGATGTTGCATTTCCCATAATATCTATTCATTTTCTGTTGCCATGGATTCTACTGTGTACAATGCAGACTGTACGTATCAATGATGTTGCATTTCCCATTGCACCTTACCATACCTACTTATTCTCTGTTGCCATGGATACTACTATGAACAGAAGCTTGTAAGTATCAAAGATGTTGCATTTTCCATTGCACCTAACCATACCTACTTATTCTCTGTTGCCATGGATTCTACTATGAACAATGCAGCCTGTACGTATCAATGATGTTGCATTTCTCATTGCACATTACCATACCTATTTATTCTCTTTTGCCATGGATTCTACTATGAACAATGCAGCCTGTAAGTATCAATGATGTTGCATTTCCCATAATATCTATTCATTTTCTGTTGCCATGGATTCTACTGTGTACAATGCAGACTGTACGTATCAATGATGTTGCATTTCCCATTGCACCTTACCATACCTACTTATTCTCTGTTGCCATGGATACTACTATGAACAGAAGCTTGTAAGTATCAAAGATGTTGCATTTTCCATTGCACCTAACCATACCTACTTATTCTCTGTTGCCATGGATTCTACTATGAACAATGCAGCCTGTAAGTATCAATGATGTTGCATTTCCCATTGCACATTACCATACCTATTTATTCTCTGTTGCCATGGATTCTACTATGAACAATGCAGCCTGTAAGTATCAATGACGTTGCATTTCCCATAAGATCTATTTATTTTCTGTTGCCATGGATTCTACTGTGTACAATGCAGACTGTACGTATCAATGATGTTGCATTTCCCATTGCACCTTACCATACCTACTTATTCTCTGTTGCCATGGATACTACTATGAACAGAAGTTTGTAAGTATCAATGATGTTGCATTTCCCATTGCAACTTATCATACCTACTTATTCTCTGTTGCCATGGATTCTACTATGAACAATGCAGCCTGTAAGTATCAATGATGTCGCATTTCCCATAATATCTATTCATTTTCTGTTGCCATGGATTCTACTGTGTACAATGCAGACTGTACGTATCAATGATGTTGCATTTCCCATTGCACCCTACCATACCTCCTTGTTCTCTGTTGCCATGGATACTGCTATGAACAATGCAGCCTGTAAGTATCAATGATGTTGCATTTCCCATAATATCTATTTATTTTCTGTTGCCATGGATATTACTATGAACAATGCAGGGTGTAAGTATCAATGATGTTGCATTTCCCATAATATCTATTTATTTTCTGTTGCCATGGATATTACTATGAACAATGCAGGGTGTAAGTATCAATGATGTTGCATTTGCCATTGCACCTTACCAGATCTACTTACTCTCTGTTGCCATGGATACTACTACAAATAATGCAGCATGTAAGTATCAATGATGTTGCATTTCCCATTGCACCTTACCATACCTACTTATTCTCTGTTGCCATGGATACTGCTACGAACAGAAGCTTGTAAGTATCAATGATGTTGCATTTTCCATTATACCTATTTATTCTCTGTTGCCATGGATTCTACCATGAACAATGCAGCCTGTAAGTATCAATGATGTTGCATTTCCAATTGCACCTTACCATACCTACTAATTCTCTGTTGCCATGGATACTACTATGTACAATGCAGGTTGTAAGTATCAATGATTTTTGCATTTTCCATTATACCTACTTATTCTCTATTGCCATGGATACTACTACAGCATGTAAGTATCAATAATGTTGCATTTCCCATTATAACTACATTTTTATGTTGCCATGGATGCTACTACAAATAATGCATCAATGATGTTGCATTTCCCATTGCACTTTACCATGTCTACTTATTCCTTTTTGCCATGGATTCTACTATGAACAATGCAGGCTGCTGTAAGTATCAATGATGTTGCATCCCATTATACCTACTTATTCTCTGTTGCCATGGATTCTGCTATTAACAATTCAGGCTCCTGTAGGTATCAATGATGTTGCATTTCCCATTATACCTACTTATTCTCTGTTGCCATGGATTCGACTATGAACAATGCAGCGTGTAAGTATCAATGATGTTGCTTTTCCCATGGCACCTTACCATACTTACTTATTTTTTGTTGCCATGGGTACTACTATGTACAACGCATGGCGTGATTATCAATGATGTTTCATTTCCAAATGTACCTTAACATTTCTACTCATTCTTTGTAACTACAGACAATTCAGTGTGTAAGTGTAAATAACTTTGCGTTTCCCAACTTACCACTTATTCCTTGTCACCATGGATACTATTTTGTACAATGCAGTGTGTAAGTATCAATTATGCTTTCGCATTCCACTTTATTGCACCTATTTATTCCTTTTTATTATGGATACCACTGTGTACAACGTACGTAGTGCGTAAGTATGAATGATTGCATTTCTCATTGCACTTCATTATGACTAACAATAAATTCTTGCCACCAAGGATGTGCAATACTGAAGCCGGTAAGTTTCAAGGTATTATTCATGTATGCTATTCTGTTTTGCTACTATGCTCTACACCATTATTTCAACATGACCACCATAGTGATGATTGTAAGTTTGAGTAATGCGCATATATGTGTCTTCTCATGTATTAAACCACGTCATTTATACAGACTCAGAAAATGGTCAAGAAGCCTTATGGACATGTAGAATGGTTTTCTGTAGCTGCTTGTAGATAGTGACTATAGTTTGATTTGAAATGAGGCATTTTATCAGTCATAAGCTGTGTTGCTGATGCAAAATACTACCCAAATTCATACACTGTATCATTCTCTAATCACGGCGCGACAGAGTACCGTATGCAGTCCTGTATATTACACCTGTATTGGTCGCTACGCGTCTGCACTCGACATGTGGGCAGTTTTTCACACAACGCGCATATGCAGGGTCAGTATACGCCTCAGAACGAACAATTCACCTACACGCGCATATCGAATCGCGGTCTACATACGGCGGCGGCATATTGATAGCCACCTGTCTGCATACTTCAGATGAACGTTTGCAGATTATGTGCACGTCATGTATTCGAATACTTTACAATGCACCCACTGATCTGCATACTGAAGATAGACAGGACCGGTAGTACACGCGGTTTATACGTCTATAATTAAGAGCAGGAAACTTATTCAACTACAGCAATACAAACAATCAAAATAAATTATCAGAGTTCAGTTGGCAGGAGCATTCTTCAAGCACCAAATTTCAGACGCAGCATTCTTTTATCTGGTGGAGGTCTTTAAATTCAGCATGAACCTTTACTATCTTGGCACTTGTTGAGCTAGATAGTAGGAGAATCAGTTATCTTCTATAACCAAAGAAGAGGATTACCTTAGTGATAGGCTGCTGTCCTTTTCGTAGGCCTTGTGGTAGAGTCCTCCCTTACTACAGCATTTCATTGGCTAAAGAGCCGTCTGAATAATAAACATACATACACGCAGATATCCATTGGACTAGGCCCCTCACCTTTGGCTACAGAGTCTCAATGTGCTTGCTTTATTGACTCAAGTGTCTCCTTACAGCTTTTGATAGTGACACTAGTACGTTATTTATTTGTGTAAATAATGTATACTCATTACAACGTACTATGCACAATGGAAGTGGTGTTCCTTGTACATCAAGATTCCTTTTCATGGCATTTAAAGGTTCTATCATGATCAATTTCGGCTGTGAAATAAAATAAAAAAGAATTTTAAAAAGACGTGTATATACGGGCGGTAGTACCTTTGCGACAACTCTAACACAGCGCTGAGTCCATATTACGCGCGTTCACTTTGTCCTGGTTTGGTAAGGTGCATCTAGAGTAACGTTTGTACATAGCGTAACACGCAGCAACTTACAGCATCCCATATCTTGTGAGATGCTGCCATGTGCATGTCCACTAAGAGTGATTCGAGCAGCCTCAAGACACTATCTGTTGAGACGTCCGAATTATCGCATTGTCGAGCTCCAGGTTTGACACTGCCATCATACTACTATTAACTACTCAATAAACAAGATATTAAAATTTAATTAAAATAAAATTGGTGATGTAGGATTTGTAGGAAGCAATTGAGTATAAAGTAAGGAAACTAGGAATTACGGATATTATGCATTAATTAAATTATAAATATTACATACCTACATTTAGCACAGAATTTCATGCAGGTAGGTAGATTTGCTAAATAATGTAGGTCTGTAATAATGTTTGCTTCCATTTCCTCGCATACTGGTGGTGCAACTCGGCCTCAGTAGGAACTGAGCCATATACGATGTCCAGATACAACTATTCTCCATTTTTGTATCGCTCGATTGCCACTAAGGACCCGACTCTTGGCGGCTCGACGAAAGTGATGTTTTTTAATGACATTCATCATACTGAAAGATTCCTATATCGCACCTAATCGCGTAGGTTCCGATTCAATCAGATGCCATATCCTTTTTCTGATGGCTTTTAAATGGACCAAGGACTTAGATGAACTGTGTCGTTACTATTAGTCATATGGGGGTGTTAAGTGACATCCAGATTGGAGGACTCTTAGTTTCACAAGATAACATAACACTAGCATGCATATATGCATGCTAATGTTACGTTATCTTGTGTATTTTTATGACATTCATCATACTAATCGCGTAGTTTCCGATTCAATCAGATACCATATCCTTTTTCTGTTGGCTTTTATAAATGGACCAAGGACTTAGATGGACTTAGATGAGCTGTGTGGTTACAATTAGTCATATGGGGGGGTATTAAGTCATCTTCAACATGACGTCCTACCTGGCCATTTACCAGTCCTGCCCCTAGTCATCAGTGGTGGCAGAGATTTAATTTAGGGCCGGTTGAAATACATATAACCACGCTGCATGATCACTTTTCTGATACTATTCCTTCCATGATTTTATGGCATGACAATTAAATATTTAAATGCACTGAAGCATAAGAATTTTATGAAATGAATGAAACGAACTGTCTTAACGAGAAAGGTATAAAGGGATGAATTAATACAAGGAAAAAAAGGGTCATTGACTGGGAAGAAAAAATGAAGTTGACCTATATTAGCATGTACACGTCACATTTCTATAACAATGTGTGCTAGTATACAATGTAGGTCAATTTCACTTTTCCTCCCCATTCAGTAAACCTTTATTTCCTTGCTTGTTACTCCATGGGAGCTTCCTGGCCAGGATGGCCCTGGCAATGGGTTGAACCAGAGTCATATAGTGAGGATATGTATAACAGGCACAGTCAAACAGTCACGAGGAAAGGGTAGGCAGGTGGTGACCACCCACAATATCTGATCATGCTGAACAAATCCGTACAGAAGGTGGGTTAGCCAAACTAATAGTAGTAATATTTGCGTATACTGCTAAGACAGCTCCAGTTTTTAAATCGTGCCCCGTACGTGTTGTAAGTATGGAACATTGTCGACCACACTTAAACTATTTGCCAACTACATTAGTTTGGTTCTCTGCATGTGTCACGGAAATTTAGGTCCGCAGATCTCATTCAAAGCACCTACTGCTCATCGTACAGTAATGTGTATGGAAGCCAACAATAGAGACAATAGAAAGGTCATAATTGCACGTGCACAATCCGTATAAACCTTATTCATAACATGGTCTAGCCAGAGAATAAATTCCTTAACAGCTAACACATTGGTCAGCTGATGAAGAGGTGGATATACACATGGAATGAAGTCCTGCAGTCCAACAATGCATCTTTAAATACAACAACAATTAATCACTGCATATATGGGACAGAGGCAGTAAAAAAGGGACCGAGCACATATTTTTCATGTTTTCAAATTACTTGGCATGCAGTGCATAAGGCTAATGGAGGAATATTTGCCTTGGAGCCTGAGATAGCAAAATAACAGCAAACATTACAACATTTTAATCTATATAGCAGTGAGTAATATGTGCAATTTATAAAGTATGTGTGTGTGCGTGCCCCTTACTGTTCATTTTAACTAGGTTTGCTAAGCGTCTACTTCCCTGATTAGACTTCACAAAGTTAATCTTGATGTCACATCCCGGTGACCTTTTTTAGGATTCAGATAGCTGTCAATGGCATACACCACTGGATGTAT
Organism: Eunapius fragilis; assembly: GCA_963681505.1. Classification (NCBI taxonomy): domain Eukaryota; kingdom Metazoa; phylum Porifera; class Demospongiae; order Spongillida; family Spongillidae; genus Eunapius; species Eunapius fragilis. The sequence continues at coordinate 2,416,075 of OY811990.1, forward strand.
AAATAATAGAATAGTGCATAGATATACAACAGATGTTAGAAGAAAGCTCAGTATTCCATACGATGTATTGACACCTGATTCCACTACCACTGTTATCAAGTAGATGACTCCTCCCACTACACTGATCAGTGTCAAGAGATAAGCTAGCACTATAATACTCTGGGTCTGAAACTCCTTTTTCTTTTTCTTATTATGTCTGGTGGAGAAGGCAAAAAAGACCAGTAAGATGATGAAAACAGTCTGAAACGCTATAATTGCAGCTATCCATTGACCTTGAAACTTGCATGAGCAAAATTCTACTGTGGTGATGATCAATGTATCTCCAGAAGGTGCTTAACATTCCGTTGGTAGGGATCATACATTGTCCAGGCTGTGCACAAGCCAATAACCAAAGTAACCAAGACAATAATTAGCACTGACAAAACAGCATCGCTCATCATAAAATGATAGCTTTTCTTCAACTTTGAGGAGCTATTGAATATGTAATACAACCTCCAAGTCTTTGCAGTTACTGTTCCGAATACCAAGGTGAGTCCCAATGACAAGGCCCATGGAAATGCATTGCACAATACTGACTTGGCAGGAATGCTGACTGGGAAGGTCTCTGTGATTGTGTACATCAGTGTAGCCAAGAGGATTAGATAACATCCTGCATAAGCAAAATGGTTGAGCCTTGTGCTGGAGGCCTTGATAGCTTTGTGATTTCTGTAAGCAGTGTTCACAAAATGTATCCCTAACACCAGAAGAGCAGCTATTGCATCTACCACAATGAACACTGCAGCCAGGGGGAGAGAAACCAATATATGTACCTCTTCAAAGTCTGTTGACACAAACACAGCAATACTTTGATCTACTTGTATGCCATCAGAATCTGAGTATGTGGCTATAAAGTTTCCAGGAGGCGTTATTTCAAATACTGCAGAACGTGAAGATGAGATAGAGCCATCATGCTGATTGAATGTTATGAGACCTCCTGCCATACCTGTAAAATTTAACCCGTACATCTGCTGTCGAATTATTTGAGTGTATTCCTCTGTTCCGTACGTGTAGTTTGAGAGGGGTAGTCCGTTTCTCTGAAAAAGTTCAATGGAATTATTTAAGGACACTGCAAATGCCCAGACAGCATGGCACGACAACTGGGTATGTGTTCACCACATATACTGATCAAATAGTCGTAGCTGAGTTCCGTGTATTTTGGGACTGCAGGCTGTAAATCGATACCATAGTAGCAATTAAGGCTATGACTGAAGGCATTCAAAATAGCGGTTTCATTACAAGTGTAGGATTTTCCATAGTATACAAAGGGAACTTGTTCTAATAGGTCCCCTAATATTATCCATTGGTACTTCGGGTACGTCATGCCCATGTGGTAGGCCAGGCACAGCGTCCTCTGAAGAGTATCATCGCGTAGGAAGGATACAATTACACGCACGTATGTATTCTTCAGAGCGTCCAGCGGAATGTAATCAAGAGTCGCGGGAGAGACAAAGGACAGGTTCACAGCTCCGTTCAGCTTCTCTTGGAATAGCAAGAAAGAATTATAATTTCTTAGCGAGTCCCTGCTATACAGTACGGCAGCACGGGTCCAGTTGTTGTACGCAAACAAAGCCAGCATCAGATCAATACAGTTGGTTGTCGAAGGATTGATCCCAAAACTGTAAGGGTATAAGGAGCGATCGGCCAGCTCTGGTGCTGAACCAAGGTGGACGTTAATGAGCGCAATTTCCGGCTTACCCGTGAGAGAAGCCACCGCTTTAACTGCGTCGGAGCACTCCGGACCTATTATGCCAACAATCTGTTTACCGCCATAGTAGAGGTTATCGATCAGATTGATAACGGACTTCCAACCGAGTATACAGCCGTCATTAGCCGGGATAAGTTCCAGCCTATAGTTCTCGAGGAGGTCTGAACGATTGTTAATTTCCGCTACAGCCAGCTCGGCACCAGCAATGATAAAGTCACCATCAGTGATAGGCGATGTGTCATTATCGACGTAGGAGAGTAGCGTGAGCAGGTACAAAGTTTTAGGTTTTTCGAGAGCCCAGTTCAGCCGAGTTCCAATCGCGATAACAAGAAAAGCGGTAAGATAAACACTGCTTGTCGCCATGCTAATAACGAATGTGTGTGCGTATTTATAAAATGGTCATTATATATGGAACGGTTGCATGATTGAAATTATTCTATTCCAATATGCATGATGGAAATACATGTATAGCGATAATGGCTGCACCATCAGCAGAGGTATTTAAGATTAATTAGCTTGGTGCCCCACCCACATTCATAATCCCCATAACTTTAGGAGTACAAAATCAGATGAAGTAGTTGCAGTGACCGATAACTTTCTCTCGGCGGCTTTCGTTTCCGCTAATGAACTTCTTTGCAGTGTCAGTAAGATAGATTAACAGCTGCTAACAAAATACTTTATTAGCAATGACCAAGATTGGTGAGGCCATGGCCTGGTCGGCCTGACCGGTTCCGCCGCCACTGATAGGTAGTTAAAGCAGGTATAAAGATTCGGGGTTTTCGGGAGTCCTGCGGAACCATCCACGATCGCTAGTAATTTTAGTACACAATGCATCATGCATTGAGCTTCATGCTTATTAAGAATCTGTCAGCGGAATTCATTAACCAACACACTTGGGATTGATAAGGTGCAATATACCGGGGGAGTTGGCCTAGTACCTACCTCTCCTTACCTCTGGCACCTCCCCCTCTTCTCCTCTGGCACCTCCCTCTCTTCTCCTCCCTCTCCTGCCTAGCTAAACCATAAAGAAACATGTTAGGAGTTTAAGTGATTTATTAAATATTCCAGTGACACTTTTATTTATACCTTTCATAAGCCAAATGGAAAAGTTGTTGTCTGTATTAGACAACCCAAAGGACATCCATGCCGTACAGCTAATGCGCGTGCGTATGAGGAGCACTGCTATGGTTCCCACACATGGGTCTGGGGAACCAGCAGTGCTTCCCCCCTGGCCTGCATGGCCACTGCCACCCTGGCCCAACCCAGCGCTAGCATGGCGAGGAGGCCAGGGAGGAGGACATCCCCGCAGAAGATGAGGGCGCGGGCGAGGACAAATGACAACAAAATCGTACAATTATAATAATTCTATTTCATTAAGAGATAAAGGGAATCGTCAATATTCTATACGCTCTTCCAACATTTGATTATTGACTATGATACTGCTATGACAGGGTGAAAAAAAACTTATGAAACAGATAAATAAAACCATTCTCAACCAATGGTAGTATAAAAAGCACATGCAGAAACAAGAGTGAGAAATTTTACTGGAAAATTGAAATAGGCCAATTTAATTGAAATAGGCCAATTTTTAGCACACTTACAATATAACAGCGCGTGCCTGAGTAATGGGCTAAATTAAGGCCTATTTCGAATTTCCAGTAAAATTTCTGTCACTCTTTTTCTGTGCTTTTCACACTACCATTGGTCAATCCTATATACCAACAACTCTCTCGTTAGAGAATGTTTTATTTACTTGTATTCCTTTAAGATCCTAAGGGATTCCTATTAAGATCTTGATCACAATTTAACTGCTAGAATTCCTTAAATAAACTTATCGGAATTCAAGAATCCATCAAAGAAACCTCCAACATCTATTTTATGATTCTATTAATTACTAGAGATTCCTTAGAAATGACTGAAAGGATCTTATAAGAATCCTTTAAGAAATCTACAAGTTCCTTTAAGATAGCTTCAAGATTCTGTAAAGAAACTAATAAGGTTCTTATCGGACCCTACAAGATTCTTATAAACAATTAAAGGTTAGTAGATTAAAGATTCGATTCTATATGTCTGCCTTTCTGTGGCTCATACACCGCTCGCCAGATGGTACGTGGTCGCATCGAATTTATTTAAGAACTAGTACAACAAAGATTATGTATATAGTAGTAGTTTCTAAGACTCCCGCCTGTTCTTGGCTTTTCCCCACACACCACACACACGCGCGCGCGCGCGTGGCACGCACTGTACAGTCCTTACAGCTATTAAGTTCACACATACACACACAAACACACACACACACACACACACATGCTCGCGATGTTCAGTACTTTATACATGCGTTTTCAGTCTACAACACACACTGTTCAGTTCAGACACTTCTCACAATCCCACCCTCACCACGCGCACTATTTAATCCACACCCATACTACACTTCAATCACACTGTTCAGTCCTCACCACACACTGTTCATTCACCAAACACAACCATCCACACACTTTCACAGCACATATGCACCCATGCACATGCTACATGCACCGCACCACACAATTTTTAGTTCACACACACACTCATCGCGCACACAAACACTGTTCAGTCTACACACCACACATGACACTGCAGTTCACAGCCACACTATTTAGTCTACACACACTACACCACACATTGTTACATTCACACACACATGCACAATTATTAGTCCAAGAAACTCACTACACACACATACAGTTCAATTCACATACACATTGTTCAGGTGTGGTGTGTAGGTGTGTCCCTGGTGTGTAGGTGTGTCCCTGGTGTGTAGGTGTGTCCCTGGTGTGTAGGTGTGCCCTTCAAGGGGTGTAAAGCTGTGTTCCGTGTGTATAGGTTTGTCCTGTGTGTAGGTGGGTTCCTGTGTTGGTGTGTAGGTGTGCTCTTGACCTAGATAATAACTCTTTGTGCTTCTTTATATGTCCTCGTCCTTGTCAGTTCAAGTACAGGCAAGTGACAAACCCAAGTGATCACTCAAACGTGTGCATGCAAGTCCATCGATTTAGAGTCAAGGAATTTAAATGGTGTTGTGGGCCTAACAGAGCGGTTACTCTGATGTAGAAGTTTTAAAGTTGTAACTTGAATTCTTCACCATATATTGACCTATACAGCCGAATAGTTGAGCATCAGTTGTAAGTGCCAATTACGAAAATGGATGACTGCATGCATGTAGTAAGAAGGAATTAACTCCCCTCACATTCCTGGAAGCATTTATATATGTATACATAGCTTGTGGGTAAATGCTGCAGCGCTTACACTTAACTAGGCACAATACACTAATTGCAAAAAATATAACGCGAGTGCCGTAGTGACATACTTAGGTCCTAGATGGGATCAAATCGCTAAGGGTTACAATACAAATGAAACATATCAGATGTGAACACATCCATATATGGGCATTGCTTGAGGTCCTAAACCATGCATGTGTGGTACTTAGTATCAGGACCTCGTGTTTGGTGTACTGCTAAAATTTCATAAGCCGGACTTAGAAATTACCCAATGTTGTTGAGACAGCAGTGTTAATTCAGTACTGGTTTGATATACTGGTATGGTCTTTTAAACCAGCCATATTTTGAAGCAATGGTTTGACAAAAATTTGTTCAACCTATCAACCAAATTGGGACTGTGTCCAGCAAAATCAGTGTTCCCTTCTGGGTTTTCAAGTTTTTAAAATATTTGGAATTTCAAAGCACAGTTTATTCATGGCTGAGAAAGAAGGCCTTGAACTCACTGGGTTTTTGTTTGAACCACCGGAACCTACACGGAATATGTTCGCCAAATCCACCTGGATATTTTTCATTTTTTCCTGTGAACAGGTCGGTATTAATAAGTTTTATGTAGTGAGGACACGCCTACACATCACGAACACAAGTGCACACCACACCTGAACAATGTGTACATGAACTGAACAGTGTGTGTGTGTAGTGTGTTTCTTGGACTAAAAATTGTGTGTGTATGTGTGTGTGTGTGTGTGTGTGTGTGTGTGTGCTTCCAGGAATGTGAGGGGAGTTAATTCCTTCTTACTAGGTGCATGCAGTAATCCATTTACCTAGTTGGCACTTACAACTGATGCTCAACCATTCGGCTACATAGGTCCATAAAGGGTAAAGAATTCATTTACTGCTCCACGATCCATTTAAACTCCTTAATGCTAAATCGATGGGCTTGCATGCACGCGTTTGTCCTGGGGTATGAAATGTATGCATTTCACAGTTGAGTAATTACTTGGGTTTGTCACTTGCCTGTACTTGAACTGACATGGACGAGGGCATCTAACGATGCACTTGAAATCATTATTATCAACGTCCAGAGCACACCTACACGCCAACACAGGAACACACCTACACACAGGACAAACCTAGACACCAGGGACACACCTATACACCAGGGACACACCTACACACCAAGGACACACCTACACAAACAATGTGTACGTGAACTGAACAGTATGTGTGTGTAGTGTGTTTCTTGGACTAAAAATATTGTGCATGTGTGTGTGAATGGAACAGTGTGTGGTGTAGTGTGTGTGGACTAAACAGTGAGTATGCTGTGAACTGCAGTGTCATGTGTGGTGTGTAGAGTGAACAGTGTGTGTGTGTATGTGTGTGTGTGAACAGTGGTGTGATGTGTGTGAGTGTATAGCATGTGCATGGGTGCATATGTGCAGTAAAAGTGAGTGGATGGTTGTGTGTGATGAATGAACAGTGTGTGTGGTGAAGACTGAACAGTGCATGTGATTGGGGTATAGTGTGTGTGGACTAAATAGTGTACGTGGTGAGGGTGGGATAGTGTGAGGTGTGTGAACAGTGTGTGGGGTGTAGACTGAAAATGCATGTGTACAGTACTGAATAGTGTGGGCATGTGTGTGTGAACTTAACAGCGTATTTGTGGTGTGTGGGGAAAAGCCACAGACAGGCAGGAGTCTTAAAAAGTACTAACCTTTGTTGTACTAGTTCTAAAGAACATTCGATGTGACCATGCACTATCTGGCGAGCGGTATAATAGCCAAGGAAAAGCAGACATAGAATAGAATCTTTAAAATCTACTAAACTTTTTATATGTTATAAAAATAACTTACCGTGCAGTACTCTCTCTGTCTATAGGCCCATGCAGACCAAATACTCCCTAGTTGTGATGGATTTAGCTAGGGCCTGGTGGGGCATAAATTGCTAAGTTTACTGCACAATGAAACGTATGTCATGTCATGTTCATTAACATGTGAACTCCCCATTAATGGGCATTGCTTGGCTTAGGTTCTAAACCATATTATAGTCTAGGGCCTAAACCATGATTAAGGACCTAAATACTCTTCATGTTCGGCGTACTGCTAAAATATCCATAATTAGGACTCAGAAATTTTCGGATGTTGTTGAGACAGTTTTGCAAATGACATGGTTTTCTGCATTGCCAAGCTATACCCGTGGGGTCTGTCACATAAATTTCACAATCCATGGCAAGGACCTATAGGGTCCTGAAGATTATTTGGACAGACCGGCAGTGAATACAATAGCCGATTACACAAATGGCCCAGGAAGAAGGTATACAATGTAGTCCATCTTATTCGCTTGCCTGTTGGTAAGATACACAACCTGCTAAGGTACATGTATATATATTTTTGAAATCAGTGTATTGTGCCTAGTGCAGTGTAAACATTTACGCGCAAGCTACACATACATATATATAAATGCTACCAGGAATGTGAGGGAGTTAATTCCTTCTTACTATACGATCATGCAGTTATCCACGTCCGTAATTGGCACTTACAACTGATGCTCAACCATTCGGCTGCATAGGTCCATATATGGTGAAGAATTCAAGTTACGAGTTAGGCCCACGACACCATTTAAATTCCTAAGCTTGCATGCACACGTTTGAGTGATTACTTGGACTTGCCTGTATTTGAACTGACATGGACGAGGACAAATGATTTGCAACACTGTCTCAACAACATTCGAAAATTTCTGAGTCCGGATTATGGAAATTTTTAATTATTATTTAAATTAGTAGTACGCCGAACATGACGAGTGTTATGGTCCTAAACCATGGTTTAGGTCCTAAACTATAACGAGTAATAAAAACATTCTCTATGAGAAAGTTGGTGGCATATAGAATTGGAATTAGGCAATATTGGTGTAAATAGGAAGGAAACAAGGGTCTAATAAGAAGGGGAAATGGGCAAAATACACGTCGGAGTTTGTGGGTGAGTGTTTGTAATTTTTTACATACCCCTCAAGTATGCATGCTTAACTTTAATGTTTAGTGCAAGGGAAAGAATATGTGGTGGAGTCATGTGAAGAAATTTTATAATGAAGATTATAGTGCTGCTATGGGTTTAAGAATGGTGCCAAAACTGAAGTACGACCACCTACACATCAGTTCATTTTCTGCTATGCGGGTTGATCTTGCTGCACAGGTACAGGTTCTAGCTGCGTTAGCCTTTGCTAAAAGCATTTTTAATTGTAGGTGTTATGTGAGTCTGTTTCACATGCTCTGCATCTAACTGGTGGAGATGAGGCATCGAAAACTGCCCATTTTATTGGTTTGATGAATAGGTTTTTTGATTTTTTGATGCCCAACTTTAATAATGGTGCCAAAACGTTGAAACCATTTCAGATGCCTTATACGTCACAAACTGACTATCGGTTAAAGGTAATATATACATTATCATGAAGTGAATTGTGTATACAATTTATTTCTAATGGCTAAAGGAAGAATTTTTGGGCTATCTGAAGGACTGGAAAGCGTCAGTGGAACAGCGGGTTGAGTTGACAAGAACAGAACAAAACTTAATGCTCCTAAGTGCCGAAACACAGCTTGGTTTAGAGATGACCTGTATGATTTTTAGATCTTTTGTAGAAACTGCTTATTTTTGGGGTTTAATTTTTTTACAGGTATGTCATATTTGGAGTTAGTGCCATATCAGTTTTCTATGCCAGATGTTCAGTCCTTTCTCAGCCAGCGTTTATGCCAAGACCCACTGGAACGTTTTTTGGTCTACAAAGGCTGAGAGATGGTGTCCACGAAAACCCTAATGCTGTGGAATTTGCAAAAAATACTCAAGCATTGAGAGTTGTCAAATCTGTGTGCAAGAGTTCATCATTGGAAAATTGCCGGCGTGGACCTGTTGAATTGGCAAATATGGACGAACTTTGTGAACCACTGGCAAAAAGGAGGCATATTTCAGGATAAGCACTGTATGGGTATATTAGTGTAGTGGAATAATTTTATTTTATCCATCCAACAGATCGTTCAACCTCTCAACCACCTACATCATCTGCCTTAGAGCGATCTGATGCAAAAAAAATTCGATGCATTGCAGGCGTTCATGCAAATGGGTATACCTAGAGTTCTGACCTCTGAACAGGGCACAGTATTCCACAACCAGATTAATGAAGAACTAACGACATTGCTTAAAGTGGACCATCGTTTGAGCACAGCCTATCATCCACAGGTGCAAAAATATGGAGGAATTTGTATAGAACTGTGCTATTCAGGTATTAAACGTTACATCCCTATTATAGAACAATGGTTTGGATGAGCGGCTCAATCTAACTATTCATTTCATGCTTGTGAAATTCTGCAGTGATAGACACAGTACTGGGATACACACTCGCATGCTTGTACCTTTGCATACAACACTTCAAGAACAGGAGTCAACCAAATATATCTTTTCAGATGTACATAGGGTTAGTGTGTATGGTTAAAACTTGAAGCACTCACTTTTAGAGTTAAAATGTACATTCATGCACTGGATTATATATCAAATGTGCATTTATTGTATATGACAATGACATTGGGATTCAAAGTTGCACATTTGGCAGTGATTGTGCAGTGGCAAATGTTATATATGGGCTAACCAAGATGCGAATTAAACAGGGCACAGGAGACACAAGTGGCTTTAAGCATTTTTTGCGTTGTGAAAATATTAAACCAGGACTGTTATTCGATATGTACGAAATCATTTTATTTTATTTGGCTGGAAGCTTGATGATCAAAGAGAGATTATTTTATTATCTGCAAAATATGTGTTACTGCAAAACAAAAACAGAAGTCTAGCTTTTAATCAGAGATAATTATATTAACAGAATTAATATACTTCCGCTAAGAGTACTAGGATTGATTGCAAATATCATCACTGGGCCTTGGATGAGATCTTTTATAGTAATAGTGAACTTGATGTAAGGGTAACCTTGAAATAGTTCCCATGATTAAGATGTGCACAAAAATATTGCGGGACCTGATACAGAAACCAACTTTCTTTGTAACTGAAACATCAAATGTCTTTGGAGAGAAGCTAAGTGAATGGATGGGACTCTACTGTGTTTGCAAGCACAAATTCAATTATCAAGTGATGAGGAATCCCAATTTCATAAAGTTATGAGCTTGGCTACAAGAAGCACTCTTGAAGTTCTTGAGCATCAGCTGGAGCCATACTTGCATGGTTCTCTCAATAAGAATTCAAGCCGCTCCATTGCATTATATGCTATCTGAACAGACCCTTGGTCCTGTCGATTACCATGTTCAGCATGCATCTAATGTTAATATAGTATAGGCTTCATTGATTGGAAGGCGAAAATCTTTGCTGCCATGTATATCTTGTTCTCTTTATTGCAAACAATAAAAGTTTTTATCAGCTTTGCCCTGAAGCCAGGATAGAGTTTGAAGAAAAGCCATTATAGACTTCAAGAAGAACAAAAGAAGCAAGATAAAGTTTCAAGTGGCAAAACTGAAAAAGAGTAAAGTCTATACTTTCTAATGAATGCAAAATAGAAAAAACATTTCCTCAAATCTCAAAAGATACATTGCAATGTATAAAAATTGTTGTAGTAAACCCTTCATAGTTGTTAGGTAAATTAATAGAGCAGGAGTGGAACACGTCACCTGGAATGAACAAAAAATTTAATGGAAAAGTGCTGTCTGTAAAGAACAGTTTAAAACGAGGTACTAAATTAATTATTTCATATTGGACAGTGGAAGTAACTGAAGATAATGGAGAAGGTGAATCCATAACTTTGGTGCAGTTTGTTACAGATGTAATTCACAAAGATTTAGTTGTGCTTGTGTAAGTGTGTACTATTCATGTGCTTTTATTTTTAAATACATATTACAGATATTATGTATTGTAAATGTACTCCAATGTCTTTCAGATCATTTATTACCTGGGGTAATTTGATCTTTAATTTATTTCAAACATTCAAGCGGACGTCAAAAACTTAGTTTTATACATACTACATCGATAAAGGCAAGTTGAAATTCCACTACATTTAACTTATAAGGAAATAGTATTTCTTCCCTAATGCACATTCTTTGTGTAGGCCTACAACATGCCGTTCTCCATATAAAATTTGGAATTGAAATGTTGAAAGACAAAAATCATATGACCGTTTGAATATAGTCATTACGGGGATCACAGTTTTTATAAATAATATCTCCGCATCAATCACCATACATTGTTTCATCGGTACTTAAAGGCCCGTTTCTCCGGTTAGGATTAAGCTAAAAAAAAGATAAAAACTGTCTTGAAAACCATTCAATATGGGCTTTAAACTGATGCATTTAGTAATGCGTGAAAGATTGTTTGAAACTTTTTGGTAAAGTACCTCAACGTACTGCGGTGAATGGCATTTCCTTTCCGAGTGAGTTCTTTTATTATAGCCAGCGTTGAACCGTTTTTCTGACTGCGATGTAACTCTGCAAATAAAAATTAGCGATACGATTAGATTACTTACATGCACCTTCCAGTTCAGTGATCCTTAGAATTGTCTCTATGGGAATGTACATTAGGACGTACATACGAACAGCCCCTAGACTGGTCCTTTCGGCAGACCGTAGATATTCGATTACCTTACTGGTTTATCAGTACACTAAGTTAAGAACTATAGTACTACAAAGATTTTTTAAGACTCCTGCCTGTCCTTGGCTTCCCCCCCCCCCCACACACACACACACACACACATGTGGCACGCACTGTATAGTCCATGCACGTGCTGTTAAGTTCACACACACACATGCCCACAATGTTCAGCACTGTATATATGCGTTTTCAGTCTACAACACACACTGTACAGTTCAGACACTCCTCACAATCCCACCCTCACCACGCGCATTATGTAATCCACACACATACTACACTACAATCACACTGTTCAGTCCTCACACACAGTGTTCATTCATCATAAATACGACCATCAACACACTTTCACAACATATATGCACCCATGCACATGCTACACGCACCGCACCACACAATTTTTAGTTCACACACACACACTCATCGCGCACACAAACACTGTTCAGTCTACACACCACACATGACACTGCAGTTCACAGCCACACTTTTAGTCCACACATACTACACCACACACTTTTCCATTCACACACACACATGCACAAATTTTAGTCCAAGAAATACACTACACACACACAGTTCAGTTCACATACACATTGTTCAGGTGTGGTGTGTAGGTGTGTTCCTGGTTTGTAGGTGTGCCCTTCAAGGGGTGTACAGCTGTGTCCTTGGTGTGTAGGTGTGTCCTGTGTGTAGGTGTGTTCCTGTGTTGGTGTGTAGGTGTGTTCTTGACCTAGATAATAACTCTTTTGACTGCAAGTGGATCTTTATATGTCCTCGTCCATGTCAGTTCAAATATAGGCAAGTAACAAACCCAAGTGATCACTCAAACGTGTGCATGCAAGCCCATCGATTTAGAGCCAAGAAATTAAATGGTGTGGTGGGCGTAACAGAGAGGTTACACTGAACTAGAAGTTATAAAGTTGTAACTTGAATTCTTTACCATATATTGACCTATACAGCCGAATAGTTGAGCATCAGTTGTAAGTGCCAATCACGGAAATGGATGATTGCATGCACGTAGTAAGAAAGAATTAACTCCCCTCACATTCCTGGAAGCATTTATATATATGTATATGTAGCTTGCGGATAAATGCTGCAGCGCTTACACTTAACTAGGCCCAATACACTGATTGCAAAAAATATATAACAACAGCACGCGAGCGCCGTAGTGACATACTTAGGTCCTAGATGGGATTAAATTGCTAAGGGTTACAATACAAATGAAACATATCAGATGTGATCACATCCATATACTGGCATTGCTTGAGGTCCTAAACCATGCATGTATGGTACTTGGTAACAGGACCTAAACCTACTCGTGTTTGGCGTACTGCTAAAAATTCATAAGCAAGACTTAGAAATTTTGTTGAGGCAGCAGTGTTAATTTAGTATTGGTTTGAAATATTAGTATGGTCATTTCAACCAGCCACAATGGTTTAACAAAAATTTGTTCAACATACCAACCAAATTGGGACAGTATCCAGCAAAATCAGTGTTCCCTTCTGGGTTTTCAAGTTTTCAAATTTTTGGAATTTCAAAGCACTGTTTATTCAAGGCTGAGAAAGAAGGCCTTGAACTCACTGCATTTTTGTTTGAACCATCGGAACCTACACGGAATATGTTCGCCAAATCCACCTGGATATTTTTCATTTTTTCCTATGCACAGGTAGGTATTTAAATGGCTAAATTTTTTGTAGTGATGACACTACACCTGAAAAATGTTGAAGCGAACTGACACAGTGTGTGTGTGTGTGTGTAGTGTGTTTCTTGGACTAAAAATTGTGCGTGTGTGTGTGTGAATGGAACAGTGTGTGGTGTAGTGTGTGTGTGAACTAAACAGTGTGTGTGCTGTGAACTGCAGTGTCATGTGTGGTGTGTAGACTGAACAGTGTGTCTGTGTGTGAACTAAAAATTGTGTGAGTGTGAAGCATGTGCATGGGTGCATACAGTATGTGCAGTGAAAGTGTGTAGATGGTTGTATGTGATGAATGAACAGTGTGATTGTGGTGTAGTGTGTGTGGACTAATAATGCACGTGATGAGGGTGGGATAGTGTGAAGTGTGTGAACAGTGTGTATGGTGTAGACTGAATATGCATGTATACAGTATACTGAACAGTGTGGGCATGTGTGTGTGAACTTAACAGCGAGTGTGTGGACTGTGTGTGTGGTGTGTGGGGAAAAGCCATGGAAAAACAGGAGTCTTAAAAAGTACTAACCTTTGTTGTACTAGTTCTAAAGAACATTTGATGCGACCACGCACTATCTGGCGAGTGGTATAATAGCCATGGAAAAGCAGACATAGAATATAATCTTTAAAATCTACAAATATTTATATAATTAATATTATTGTTATAAAAATAACTTTCCATGCAGTACTCTCTCTTTATGGGCCCATGCAGACAAAATACTCCCTAGTTGTGATGAATTTAGCTAGGGCCTGGTGGGACATAAATCGCTTAGTTTATTGCACAATAAAACATATTTCATGTCATGTTCATTAACATGTGAACTCCCCATATATGGGCATTGCTTGGCTTAGGTATTATATTTTAGGGCCTAAGCCATGGTTTAGGACCTAAACACTCTTCATGTTCGGCGTACTGCTAAAATTTCCATAATCCAGACTTAGAAATTTTCGGATGTTGTTGAGACAGTGTTGCAAATGACATGGATTTCTGCATTGCCAGGGTCTGTTACGACAAACCATGGCAAGGACCTTACAGGGTCCTGAAGATTATTTGGACCAACCGGCAGTGAATAAAATAGCCGATTACACAAATGGCCCAGGAAGAAGGTATACATTGTAGTCCATCTTATTCGCTTGCCTGTTGGTAAGATACATAAGGTATATATTTTTTGCAATCAGTGTATTGTGCCTAGTGCAGTGTAAGCATTTAACCGCAGGCTACATATACATATATATATAAATATATAATATATATATATATATATATATATATATAACTGCTACCAGGAATGTGAGGGGAGTTAATTCCTTCTTACTATACGTGCATGCAGTTATCCATTTCCGTAATTGGCACTTACAACTGATGCTCAACCATTCAGCTGCATAGGTCCATGTATGGTGAAGAATTCAAGTTACTGAGTTACCGCTCTATTAGGCCCACGACACCATTTAAATTCCTTAACATTCCCACGTTTGAGTGATTACTTGGACTTGCCTGTATTTGAACTGACATGGATGAAGACATATAAAGATGCACTTGCAGTCATGAGTTATTATCAATGTCAAGAGCACACCTACACACCAACACAGGAACACACATACACACAGGACACATCTACACACCAGCTGCAGGGACACACCGACACACCAGGGACACACCGACACACCAGGGACGCACCTGCACACCGGGGACACACTGCACACCAGGGACACACCTACACACCACACCTGAACAAATATGTATGTGAACTGAACAGTGCGTAAAAATTGTGTGTGTGTGTGTGTGTGTGTGTGTGTGTGTGTGTGTGTGTGTGTGTGTGTGAATGGAACAGTGTGTGGTGTAATGTGTGTGGACTAAAGAGTGTGGCTGTGAACTGCAGTGTCATGTGAGGTGTGTAGACTGAACAGTGTGTGTGTGTGTTCGCAATGAGAACTGAATTGTGTGTGTGTGTGTGTGTGTGTGTGTGTATGTGTGTGTGTGTGAACTAAAAATGGTACGGTGCGGTGTGTGTGGCATGTGCATGGGTGGCTGTGCATAAGTGCAGTGAAAGTGTATGGATGGTGTGTGTGTGTGATGAATGGTCAGTGTGAGGACTGCACGGTGTGATTGTGGTGTAATGACGTATGTGTGGGGACTAAATAGTAGGGTGGGATTGTATGATGAACCGAACAGCCACCTCTCACCCAGTGAGTCCAGAAAATTATTGGTAATGTTATTTATTTACTTTACAGACTAATAGTCTACCTAGGCGGTTGCTGGTGGCTCCGCCGGCTATGTACATGTATATTGCACTGTCCGATTTGCTAAGCGAATTCAATACGAGACACGGACGTCCAGTCGCAAAGCTTGCTTCAAAGATGACGCATTGCCGCAGGGTCTTAGAACTACCAACAGAACAACCATCGAAAAGGTAAGATCAATGGCATATATGAACCTCGCTTTTATCAATTCGTGGGTTCACGTTGTCGATTGGATTGGATGCACGTCACGTGAGAGCATACTTCTATAGTGGCACTCCATGATATGGTAAGAACTATCCCTTGATCTCTGGCATCCTATGCAACTATTTTTTTAAGGCATGTTCGTGTAGCTTGGTCTGCGCCGCATCCCACTGTGTAATATGTTTTTAGCGTAATATGTTTTATAATTGGTGATGCGTGTGTTTGTATTTGTAGCTTATACCTGTAGTGATACCGAGAACTATCCCTTTATCTCTGCCATCCTATGTGACTATTAGTTTTAAAGAGCATGTTCGTGTAGCTTGGTCTGTGCTGCATCCCCCTGCGTAATTCGTTTCAAGCCCACGTGGACGTGGATTGCGCAAGGGATAGTTCCTACCACATCACGAAGTACCACTATTGAAGTATGCTCTCACGAAGTGCATCAAATCCCTCTAATTATTCTATGGTTGTTAAGGGAGGCTCATTATCTGGTGTATGTGTAAGGCTTCACATGCAGGCCTGTGCATGCTGGTAAAATTAATTACACTGCTATACCTGTGGCTAAATTATAACTAGGTAAAACAAATGTTTTTTAATGACTGCAATCAAGTCCTATTGATACTCCCTGTATGAACCCAGGAGTACAATGGTGGCTCTTGAAAAAGCTCCGCAAGCTGTACAGTAATAGTGTCCATTTGACTTCCACCAGTGGACACCCTACTAGCTTCATCAAGTTCCCTTCATGTTGGGACATCAACACCACTACAATGCCCCTTGCTCCTCCACATCAGGGTACCCCCATTTCCTTGGATGCTGCACTTCCACATCGGGACACTGCCTCTCTAGGCCCCCCCCCCCCCCCCCCCCCCCCACCTCCACACAGTATACCCCTCCTGCTCCACCACTGCATGCAACCCCCACTTCCACCTACACAATTAAACACCATTTGGGGATCCTAATACACCATCATCATATCTGGGGAGGGTCTGCTGCAACTAAATTATCTTGCAGCCCAATTGGACACCATGTTATTATCAGAAATTAAAAACAGATCTAGATGAAACAAGTAATAAAAACATTCTCTATGAGAAAGTTGGTGGCATATAGGATTGAAGTAAAAAGGAAGGAAACAAGGAGTAAATGCTGCCGCGCTTACACTTAACTAGACTCAATACACTGATTGCAAAAAATATATACCTTAGCAGGTTGTGTATCTTACCAACAGGCAAGCGAATAAGATGGACTACAATGTATACCTTCTTCCTGGGCCATTTGAGTAATCGGCGGTCGGTCCAGTTATCTTCAGGACCCTACAAGGTCCTTGCCATGGTTTGTGAAATTTATGTGACAGACCCCTGCATGGGTAAGGCAGGGCAATGCAGAAAACCATATCATTTGAAACACTGTCTCAACAACATCCGAATATTTCTGAGTCCGTATTATGAAAATTTTAGTAGTACGTCGAACATGAAGAGTGTTTAGGTCCTAAACCATGGTTTAGGTCCTAAACTATAACAAGTAATAAAAACATTCTCTATGAAAAAGTTGGTGGCATATAGGATTGGAATAAGGCAATATTGGTGTAAAAAGGAAGGAAACAAGGGTCTAATAAGAAGGGGAAATGTACAATAGGCCTATATTTCGCCCATCTGTAGGACATTATGATTGTGTGCGAAATATAGGACATTTTCCCTTCTTATTAGACCCACAAGCTGCATATGCATATACTTCCAGGAATGTGACGGGAGTTAATTCCTTCTTACTACGTGCATGCAGTTATCCACGTCCCTAATTGGCACTTACAACTGATGCTCAACCATTCGACTACATAGGTCTATATATGGTAAAGAATTTAAGTTACAACTTTAAAACCCGCTCTGTTAGGCCCACGACACCATTGAAATTCCTTAACGCTATATCGATGGGCTTGCATGCACCCGTTTGTCCTGGGGTGTGGAATGTATGCATTTCACAGTTGAGTAATTACTTGGGTTTGTCACTTGTCTGTATTTGAACTGACATGGTCGAGGTCATCTAAAGATGCACTTGCAGTCAATGAGTTATTATTGTCAACGTCAAGAACACACCTACACACCATGCAACACAGGGACACACCAACAGGACACACCTACACAGCAGGGACACACCTACATACCACAACTGAACAATGTGTGTATGTGAACTGAAAAGTGTGTAAAAATTGTGTGTGTGAGTGTGTGTGTGTGTGTGTGTGTGTGTGTGTGTGTGTGTGTGAATGGAACAGTGTGTGGTGTAGTGTGTGGAAAAATCAGTGTGTGCTGTAAACTGCAGTGTCATGTGTGGTGTGTAAACTGAACAGTGTGTGTGCGTGAACTAAAAATTGTATGGTGCTATGTCTGTAGCATGTGCATGGGTGCATGCATATGTGCAGTGAAAGTGCGTGGATGGTGATGAGTGAACAGG
The DNA here is from genome assembly GCA_963681505.1 of Eunapius fragilis. Classification (NCBI taxonomy): domain Eukaryota; kingdom Metazoa; phylum Porifera; class Demospongiae; order Spongillida; family Spongillidae; genus Eunapius; species Eunapius fragilis. The sequence goes on from OY811990.1 coordinate 2,434,268, forward strand.
GTGTGTGGTGAGGACTGAATTGTGGTGTCATGAAGTATGTGGGTGGACTAAATAGTGCGCGTAGTGAGGGTGGGATTGTATTAGAAGTGTGTGTCGTGTAGAATGAAAATACAGTACTGCAGTACTGAACAGTGTGGGCATGTGTGTGTGTGTTTGGTGTGTGAGGAAAAGCCACGGACAGGCAGGAGTCTTAAAAAGTACTAACCTTTGTTGTACTAATTCTAATGCGGCCACGTACTATCTGGCGAGCGGAATAATAGCCACGGACATAGATTAAAATCTACTAACCTTTAATTGTTGTAGAAATAACTTTCGGACGTTCATATCGGTCCTCAATACTAGTACTCTCTTTATCTATAGGCCCATGCAGACCAAATACTCCTTAGTTGTGACGTATTTAGTAAGGGCCTGGTTCACGCGAGAAATAGACATAATTCGCTAAGGGTTACCGTACAATAAAACGTCACATGTGAACTCGCCCATATATGGGCATTGCTTGGTTTAGGTATAGTTTAGGACCTATATACCATGATTTAGGACCTAAACACTCGGCGTAATACTAAAGTTTTCATAATCCGGACTCAGAAAATTCCGGAAGTTGAGACAGCGATCATAGCTAACGCTGGTAAAGTCTACTCGTTACACACTAACATTTAAACATAACACCACATAATATCAACCGGGCATTTAAAAATATAGGTTGAAGTATTTGGACGAGTCACGGTCTGCATACAGATTGTCGTCAGGGGAAAGGAATAGGTTTCACACTGTTATATATGTCAGTGATAAATGACAGCGCTAGCCTGCATACAGTGAGGTACATGCCTAAGGTTTCGTATTTCCAGGACATAGTAAATTAACGGGCATTGGGACTTGTGTTCCACAGCATCCCACTATTAAAATCCGCGGTTTTGAATATCTGTGCGGTGGAAAGTGGCAAAAGTATTTATAACCCCTCCGTTTATTTAAAAAGCAACTCGTTAGCGTCGTATTTCATACCCTTGCGACAGCCGGCTGAAAATATAAAGAATGCTGAAGGAACTGTTTCTTCTTGTGACCTTGCTGGCGCTTCTATCTGAGGCCCGTCCCAAGCACTATGAGGTTTGCGACTGTAAGCATACGTCATTTAGGTATTCAGCAGATCCATTTAAGATGAGCGAAGAGGTCGATATTAAAGGGCCCCTGATGGTTGATAACAGCGAATTATTCGATAATCATGGCGACATTCAAGAGAGTAAGATCGGTGCTGTAAAGGCGTGTATTAATTTATGGTTGTACCCGTATCTTAAGAAATGATAATCAGCTATTTGAGGGCAAAGAATTCTAAAAGTGTGAAGTTCCAGGTCAGAATGAATAATCCATTTATAGCATCGCATAACAAGCATTCTGATATATATTTCTTATCACCATGATATTGTTAGATTAAGAAGGTAAGTCTCTGCAATTACACTGCACCTTACTGTGCTTTTGGCTTATTCCTTGCGAAATCCGAACAATGCAGTGTGTAAGTATCAATGATGCTGCATTTGAGATTGTGCATTTACCATACCAACTTAATCATGGCCAACTCATGACAACTGCAGACTGTAAGATTAAATCATGTTACATATTCCACTGCACCTTAACATATTGTATCTCTACTTATTTCTCGGCTCTCTATCAAAATCACAATGAACAAAGCAGTCTGTAAGTATCAATGCTGTTGCATTTCCCATCACATCAAAACATGCCTAATTTTTACACATCGTGCACCTTATGAACAATGCATTAGAATGTAAGCATCAATTTCTCATTGCACTTTAACATGACTAACAATAATTTTTTGCCACCATGGATGTGCAATACTGAAGCTGGTAAGTTTCAAGGTATAATTCATGTATTATATTGTCATAATGCAACACGTAAGTATCAAGGATGTTGCATTTATCATTACACCTTACCACAAGTAAAGAAAAACATTCTCTAACGAGAAAGTTGGTGGGATATAGAAATTGGAGGCAATGGTGGTGTAAAAAGAAGGGAACATGGTTTTAAGAAAAGGGTAATGAGACAAAAATCCTATGTTTTGGTTCTGTTACATTTACACGTGCTAAATATAGGATATTTGTCTCATAACCCTTTTCTCAAAATCATGTTCCCTTCCTTTTTACACCACCATTGCCTCCAATTCCTATATCCCACCAACTTTCTCATTAGAGAATGCTTATCTTTACTTGTTTCCTCTATTTTTTATTAAACATTAAACAAGTAGTAAAATAGAACATACAATTATTAAACACATTACACACACAAACGGATCTAGCTCTATGACAGTGGGATAATCCTAGAGAGGATGGCTGTAGCATTGGCACGAACTAGATGGACATTAAGCCGGCCATAAATGTCATTCAGCACAACTGACTTGGACTTGCATGTAGAGGTGGCGAGTCTGGAGGCAATTGATGAAATGATAGAAGAGGCCTCATCGCCCCAAGCTCCATACGATTCTACCACCATGGGGACACATACCCATCCAAGTTCCGAACATTTGGGATCATTAGCTTGATGTTTCCTCGCCTCTGTGGCCTGAGCAGCAGACTTGGCCAAGACTCCCGCTTCCAAAAGGGTTAAAGGGTTTAGCGGAGACGTGATGGAGACATCTAGTGCTGCTGGTTTGCCTAAGAACCAATTGGATAGCAAGATATCAGCTGGGCGAGTCTTATTGTGGTCATGTGTGAGATTGTTGCCCACTTCCACCTGAACACCTATGTGTGCACGCCGACAGGTCTCCACCAGGATATCTCTGATCTTGTTGTGGCGGGAGACCACATCTCCACCAAATTTGCAGGTGACTGCATGGTGGCCAAGGTGATCAAGTACACCGGGACACAGGGTACACTGAGAGCCCTCTGAAGTATCGAGGCCAAGCCACCACTTTACAGCAATCTGGAAAACAGGTGGATCTAGATGGAGTCCAAGGCCCTCAGAGGGAGTTACAGACAGCCAGGCTGAAGCATGGGGTGAAGAGATGGACAATAGACGGGCTTTGTCTGCCAATGAAGATAGAGTGAGCAGATCGTCGAATAGATGGTCATCAATTTTGGAAGACAGTGTTTTCTGAATAGGAGGGGAAAGAAGAACAGACTCAACATTAATGGCTTCTACTGGTAAAACTAAGTTGTTAAAGACCTCCACAGCTTGAGATAGGTGGTGGACTGATTTGGATCCAAAGTCCGATGAACAAATGGAGGAGATGTAAGCTGCAGAAGAGTGGTGAGACAAAGATCGCAGGCCTAGGCCTCCTATGCTCAGGCTGAGCTGGGCTTGTTTCCAGGCAGTATCAGAGGTATCAACACCAGTGCACTCACTGAAAACCCTACGGATGTCATTGTCAAAAAGGCTGAGAGCTTGTGATGATAGAGATGGTGGTGTTGATCGGGCTAGGTGTACCAGCTTACAAAACCCTCCACACAGACGAAGGAGGACCAATGCAACCTGGGGATCCAACACACCAACTTGCTCAAGTTGGGATAGGAGAGCACTGGCCTCCATCCGCTTGGTAGTGATGAATGAAGAGAAAAAATCCAGATCTCCAATGGCCACACCAAGTATTACAATGTTTGGCTTGTCAGATGCTTTCATCCCAGAAGGGAACACATCAAGATTGTGGCGGGAGAAAACCTCACACTTTGACAAGTTGACAAAGATACCTAGAGCTGGACCCTGAACCTGGAGAAGACTGAGGCACCGGCACAGAGACTGCCTTGGGCCAGCCAAGACACCATCATCTAGGTACCATGCATGGAAAAGGTTGCTTTGTCTTCTGAGATTGCTTTAACAAGGACATTTAATACAAGAGAGAATAGCAGGGGACCAAGGGGATCTCCTTGTTGGACACCCGATTCTGAGGTCAAACAACCCAAAGTATGCCAGAGGTATGGATGTTGCCCATAGCACCAACCAACCCAAGGCAAGAGCTCTGGGAAATGCTCAGCACATGCACTCAGAGAGAAGAGCTTGGCGGGAAACCTGGTTGAAGGCATTCTTCATGTCCACCTTTAACACTCCAAAGTCCTCTTCTAACCAATGCTCCTCCACACACGCTCTCAGGCCATGAATAATTTCGGCTCCACGGGGGCAGGCCACTCCAAACTGGTATGGCTCAAAGAATGATGCAGCATTCACTCTGAGGGCAGCACAAAGGCATTTTCCCACAAGGCGGCGCAAAACCTCCCCAACAGCAATTGGGCGAATATCACCTAAGGTTGCCTTGTTAAGAGCCGTAAGATTCCCCCCGGCCAGGTGTTTATCTAATTCTTTAGGAGCTTTTCCTGAGGATAAGATGTTAATCACTGCCTTGAGGGACTGAAGAAGTGGAGTCTGTAGTGGTACTTCAGCTGCATCAATAAGGTGTTGAATTCTTAAACCTGAAGGACCTGCTGCAGTCAGCTTGGGGAATGACCTAAGGATGGACATGAGATTTTGATCACTAGGAAGCTTGAATTCAACATCTGAAACCTGGGGTACAGACGGGCATGGACTATGAGGGTGCTTACTGACCAAGAGTTTCCATGTATCATCATTATTTGGTGCCACTCCTGATGATGTGAGAGCTTGGCAAGCCTTTCCATAAAGCCCATCTTGTGCCAATGAGATGGCAGAAATGATCTTTTTATTTCCAGGGTCTCCTTCAGCACGATTGGAATGTGATGTGGTGGGTGAGCGTTGCAGGGCCCTATGCCACAGATCACTTAGGCGACCTTCCGACCACATCCTACAGAGAACATCAATTGGAACAGGCCTGTTGTGGCGGCCTCGACGCTTGGCACTTGGCAGTACACACTTTGGGAGCATTAAAAGCTTTGTCCAAGCCTCTACTGTGTTCTCACTGACTACTGACCTAAGGGTAGCAGATAGGACACGGGCAAATGCCGCTTTAGCATTGTTGGGCACAAATCGGAGAGTAGGACATCTGAGGTTACAAATATCGCTGAGGGAAGGCAAGGTCTCAGAAACCTGGCCCGAGCCAACTATTAGGATTGAAAGTGCAACAGATGACAACATAGGTGGCTTTGTGATGCACTTCTTGCTGTGTGACTGCTTGTGGGAGATGGCAACAAGACTAAGGCACTGGTGACAAATGAAAAGTTTCTTATCCTTCAGCCAGGAGTCTGGAACCAAACCACAAAAAGTACCTCGAATATGACCTTCCATGTAGGCCTTCCACATTGACTGTGCAACAAGTGCCTGACAACCTTGCACAATGCATGGTTCCCTAGACGAAGCCATATCATTAGGAATTGGTGATGACTGAGGTGACGATTTCGATGGTGGTGACCTTTGAACCATTCGAGATGGCTGCTGCGATAGGGTTGATAGTTGTTGGGGTTGTGGAAGCGGCACTGGTGACGTTGACTGGCGGCGCGGTTGTGAAGACGAAGTCCGGGTTTGAGACAAATGGTGTGGTTGCGGTTGCGGTTGTAAAGGAGGTCGTGAAGCGCCTGGAGAAACGGGCAATTGCGGATGTGAATCCGCTTGTGGATGGTGGGAAACCGATGAATTTGAAACCGACAACAGTGGAGTAAACTCGGATGAAGGTTGTGCAGCTGCGATATTCAAGTTTAAATTAGAATTTGCGTTAGAACAGCGGCCACGCTTCATGGGAAGGCAACTGAAACAAGCACGCTTTAACTTGCAGCAAACACACGACTTGCACCGAGCATTGTTCCCGTTGCAAGAACAACACTTAGACTTCTTCAAATTTCCTTCGTCACCCCATAGATTGAAGACAATCCATCTTATTATTTTTTTTTTTTTTACCAAATAAATTATTATTATTATTGATACAAGAGAATACAGATACAATAAAATAGTACATTATTATTCAAAAAACACCTTATTTAAATGCATACACAATTATTATTATTATTATTTATTATCATGATTATTAATACTGGCAAGCGCCCCCCCTCCCCCCCCCCCCCCCCCCCCCCCCCCCCCCACAGCCCTTTGCGGCTGGACAAAAGGGTCCATAATTAGACAATACCGTTAAACCAAGAAAACTCATTGCGGCTAGATGCGCCATGGCCTCATTTTTTGATAGAGCTGTATCTTGTTCGTTTTACCATTAAATACCTGTTGATCCCTCCCATTTAACTGGTGTATCGTCGTAGTAGAGACTATACCATATGCGCACTCTTCATATCGCAATCCTTAATAACGCGCAGCCAATTTATATATGGATATCGTAAGGGAGAGGGGGTACTTCACGCTGATAATACCAAGCACAGACAAATTCTCAGGAACGTCAGCATGCTGCTTTGTCAACTATACACATTTAGGTATACAGAAACACCATTTAGGTCCAGCCATACTTTTTTTTCACCACACAATAAAGGGTTTTGCTTTTCTATGAATAATGCGGTATTAGTAGCTTTATTCGGTCACATAGCCTAGATGAAACACCACACATACCAGCTCCAGAAACTTTTCAGAGCTTGTGGAAAACATTTGGTGGCTAGAGAGATCAAAAGGAGAGCATTCATGAGAGGGGGTTTATAATGGGTACATGACGGCAGGGGGTCCAGCTGCTTACTGTGGGAACATGGAGCAGACCAGCTGCTTATAGTAGGTACTTTGGGGCATGTGCAGGGGGTCCAGCTACTTAGTGAGTACATAGGGGCAGAGAGTACAGTGAGTACACAGGGGCAGGGGTCTAGCTGCTTACTGTGGGTACATGGGGGGCAGGGGTCCAGCTGCTTACTGTGTGTACATGGGGGGCAGGGGTCCAGCTGCTTACTGTGGGTACATGGTGGGCAGGGGTCCAGCTGCTTACAGTGGGTACATGGGGGCAGGGGGGGCCAGTTCCTTACAGTGGGTACATGGGGGCAAGGGGACATGGGTACATGGGTGAGGGGGACTAGCTGCTTACAGTGGGTACATGGGGGCAAGGGGGCCAGTTGCTTACAGTGGGTACATGGGGGCAAGGGGGCATGGGTACATGGGGGAGGGGGTCCAGCTGCTTACAGTGGGTACATGGGGGCAGGGGGCATGGGCACATGGGGGAGAGGGTCCAGCTGCTTACAGTGGGTACATGGGGGCAAGGGGGCCAGTTGCTTACAGTGGGTACATGGGGGCAAGAGGGCATGGGTACATGGGGGAGGGGGTCTAGCTGCTTACAGTGGGTACATGGGGGCAAGGGGACGTGGGTGCATGGGGGATGGGGTCCAGTTGCTTACAGTGGGTACATGGGGGCAGGGGGGCCAGTTGCTTACAGTGGGTACATGGGGCAAGGGGGCATGGGTACATGGGGGAGGGGTTCCAGCTGCTTACAGTTGGTACATGAGGGTAGGCATATGTGGGGGCAGTGTCTACCTGCTTACAGTGGGTACATGGGGGCACGGGGGCCAGTTGCTTAGTGGGTACATGGGGGCAGGGGTCCAGCTGCTTACTGTGGGTACATGGGGGCAAGAGGGTCCAGCTGCTTACAGTGGGTACATGGGGGCAGGGGGGTCCAGCTGCTTACAGTGGGTACATGGGGGCAAGGGTCCAGCTGCTTACAGTGGGTACATGGGGGCAAGGGGTCTAGCTGCTTACAGTGGGTACATGGGGGCAAGGGGGCCAGGGGTTCCAGTTGCTTTCAGTGGGTACATGACGGCAGGGGGTCCAGCTTCATACATGTACATGGGGCAGGGGTCCAGCTGCTTACAGTGGGTACATGGGGGAGGGGGTCCAGCTGCTTATAGAGGGTACATGTGGGCAGGGGATCCAGCTGCTCACAGTGGGTACATGAGAGCAGGGGGTAGCGGTGGGTGTATGGGGGCAGGGAGTCCAGCTGCTTACATGAAGGCCGGGGGATCAGCTGCTTACAGTAGTCATGTGGGGGAGGAGGTCCAGCTGCTAACAGTGGGCATATACATGGGGCAGGAGGTCCAGCTGTTCATAGTGGGCACATGGGGACAGGGGATTACAGTGTGGGTACATGGGGGCAGAGTGTAACAGTGGTACATGGGGCAGGGGGCAGTCAGGGGGTCCAGCTGCTTGCAGTGGGTACATGAAGGTAGGGGGTCCAATACATGTACATGGGGCAGGGAGTGCAGCTACTTACAGTGGGTAGGTAGGCTGGGTGTTCAGCTGACAGTGGGTACATAAGGGCAGGGGGGTCCAGCTGATTTTCACGTCAACACGTATATGTACTGGGCTAGTTTACACGGCTCAAACCACAGTACACTTCACATGCGTATACCATTGCGAAGAAAAAGTATGGCTACAGTTCCATACTGTATGTTGTAAGTTCCTTCTGTCTCCTTTTGTTATTCGCTTCCAACTGGGGTGCAGAATTTGCCTACGTGGTCCAAAAAGTACGTTGAAGACGATGCGTTCGTCGAAAAATGGCCGCTTGTAGGAAGCGGTGGAGAGAAAACTAGGCCATGTGACTTTGGCTACAAATAGAACAAAGATCCTTCATTCATTGTATGGCTTTAAAATGGTGACAAGTTCAAACATGTTAACATGTAGTGCAAGGTTTCTAAGGTTGTCGGTTGTCAAGGGTGGTTGCTAGAGCATTACGCCACTTTTTCAATATTTCAAGAGGTATGCCTTTTGTCCACAAATTGTATGGCCGCATAGGGCTGTGCCCCCCCCCCCCCCCCCCCCCCCCCCCCCCCCCCCGCATCAATTACCGTCACGAGCAGACGCCCGCTTTTGTTTGGGATCACTGTAAGGAACGCGGGAAAATTCTAACTCGTTGTTTCGTTGTTTAGCTCTCCTCTTTTGTTTGCACAATTCTAAATATACGTAAATGTCGCCATGGGAACGCTTCTATTTTACACTACGCCTTACGTAATGATTACGTTTATCAGTTCTATGCTTTATTCATATATCTGATACTTAAAGATGTCCTTCCAGGAGATTCTAAAGCGATTGGTATAATTTGCGCTCTTTAAAACCATTCCAATCCCGAGTTGTACTTGCGCGAGAAGAATTAGACGACGACGACGGAGAAGAATTGGCCTGGGGACGTAGTAAAACGCGAGCTTTTTTGTTCTCTTGAAGCAAACAGTTTGAAGACTGGAACAAAACATTTAAATGACAGTCTTTGCCTTCTGGTTCGATAGGAACAAAGAGCTAAACTATCTGTTTTTTGGTACGCGAGTTGTACGCTGGTTGCGTTTTTAAAAATGATATTCACGACCCGGGTCAATTCCTATATAGGAACTACTATCGTAGTTCCTGATACCTACTTATTTTGATGTTGCCATGGATATTACTGTGAACAATGTAGGCTGTACGCATCAATGATGTTGCATTCTTTATTGCTCTTTACCGTACACTTCTTCTCTCTACTACCTTGTGCATTGTGATGTTGCATTTGCCCTAACAAGTATAATTATCCCCGGGCTTTATCATGTACCATGCATGAACACATGTTGAAAAAATCCAGCTTGTATCAATAATCATGTTGCATTCCACCATAATATGCAAATGTATTCTTATTCATCATGCTATTAATCAGAAAGTTTATTGACATTGCATTTCTCATTATACCATGCATCACATGGCTACTAACCCCTTGGATGCTATTTTCAACACAGTCGTGCGTAAGTATAAGTGATGTTGTATTTTAAATTGTACAATAACATGCAAATTTATTCCCTGCCAATTTTATGACAAATGATGCAGAATGTAAGTATCAATGATGTTGTCCTTCAATTTGACATTTGTCATTCTTGCCACCATGGATTATATTCCTAACAACGCAGCCTGTAAGTATCAATCATGTTGCATTTCCCTATTTAACATGCCTCTCCATTCATTTTCACCATTGATACCAGCCTGTAAGTGCCTATGATGTCACCTTTCACATAGCACGTTGACATGTTCAATTATTACGGACTTTGTCACCATGGATACTATTGCAATCCAGTGTGTAAGTATCAATAATGCACTGCGTGAACTTTACCACACCTACTTAACCCATGTTGCCATGGATACTATCTGCGTCTTGGTAGTATCAATGATGCTGCATTTTCCATTGCACTTCCATACCTAATTATTCATTTATGTCATAGATAAATGCAGATTATTGTATATACAAATAGTTTTGCATTTCCCATTGCACCTTACCATGCCTACTTATTCTCTGTTGCCATGGATACTACTATGAACAATGTAGTATGTAAGTATCAATGATGTTGCATTTCCCATTGCACCTTACTTATTCTTTGTTCCCATGGATTCTACTATGTACAATGCAGGGTGTAAGTATCAATGATGTTGCATTTCCCATTGCATCTTACCATGCCTACTTATTCTCTATTGCCATGGATACTACTATGAACAATGTAGTATGTAAGTATCAATGATGTTGCATTTCCCATTGCACCTTACTTATTCTTTGTTCCCATGGATTCTACTATGTACAATGCAGGGTGTAAGTATCAATGATGTTGCATTTCCCATTGCACCTTACCATACCTACTTATTCTCTGTTGCCATGGATTCTACTATGTACAATGCAGACTGTAAGTATCAATGATGTTGCATTTCCCATTGCACCTCACCATACATGTTGCATTTCCCATTGCACCTTACTTATTCTTTGTTCCCATTGCACCTTACTTATTCTTTGTTCCCATGGATTCTACTATGTACAATGCAGGGTGTAAGTATCATTGATGTTGCATTTCCCATTGCACCTTACTTATTCTTTGTTCCCATGGATTCTACTATGTACAATGCAGGGTGTAAGTATCAATGATGTTGCATTTCCCATTGCACCTTACCATACCTACTTATTCTCTGTTGCCATGGATTCTACTATGTACAATGCAGACTGTAAGTATCAATGATGTTGCATTTCCCATTGCACCTCACCATACCTACTTATTCTCTGTTGCCATGGATTCTACTATGTACAATGCAGACTGTAAGTATCAATGATGTTGCATTTCCCATTGTACCTTACCATACCAACTTTTTCTCTGTTGCCATGGATACTACTATGAACAGAAGCTTGTAAGTATCAAAGATGTTGCATTTTCCATTGCACCTAACCATACCAACTTTTTCTCTGTTGCCATGGATACTACTATGAACAGAAGCTTGTAAGTATCAAAGATGTTGCATTTCCCATTGCACCTTACCATACCTATTTATTCTCTGTTGCCATGGATTCTACTATGATCAATGCAGCCTGTAAGTATCAATGATGTTGCATTTCCCATTGCACCTTACCATACGTACTTATTCTCTGTTGCCATGGATTCGACTATGAACAATGCAGCGTGTAAGTATCAATGATGTTGCTTTTCCCATGGCACCTTACCATACTTACTTATTTTTTGTTGCCATGGGTACTACTATGTACAACGCATGGTGTGATTATCAATGATGTTTCATTTCCAAATGTACCTTAACATTTCTACTCATTCTTTGTAACTACAGACAATTCAGTGTGTAAGTGTAAATAACTTTGCGTTTCCCAACTTACCACTTATTCCTTGTCACCATGGATACTATTTTGTACAATGCAGTGTGTAAGTATCAATGATGTTGCTTTCGCATTCCACTTTATTGCACCTATTTATTCCTTATTATTATGGATACCACTGTGTACAATGTACATAGTGCGTAAGTATCAATGATTGCATTTCTCATTGCACTTCATTATGACTAACAATAAATTCTTGCCACCAAGGATGTGCAATACTGAAGCCGGTAAGTTTCAAGGTATTATTCATGTATGCTATTCTGTTTTGCTACTATGCTCTACACCATTATTTCAACATGACCACCATAGTGATGACTGTAAGTTTGAGTAATGCGCATATATGTGTCTTCTCATGTATTAAACCACGTCATTTATACAGACTCAGAAAATGGTCAAGAAGCCTTATGGACATGCATGTAGAATGGTTTTCTGTAGCTGCTTGTAGATAGTGACTATAGTTTGATTTGAAATGAGGCATTTTATCAGTCATAAGCTGTGTTGCTGATGCAAAATACTACCCAAATTCACTGTATCATTCTCTAATCACGGCGCGACAGAGTACCGTATGCAGTCCTGTATATTACACCTGTATTGGTCGCTACGCGTCTGCACTCGACACGTGGGCAGTTTTTCACACAACGCGCATATGCAGGGTCAGTATACGCCTCAGAACGAACAATTCACCTACACGCGCATATCGCGGTCTACATACGGCGGCGGCATATTGATAGCCACCTGTCTGCATACTTCAGATGAACGTTTGCAGATTATGTGCACGTCATGTATTCGAATACTTTACAATGCACCCACTGATCTGCATACTGAAGATAGACAGGACCGGTAGTACACGCGGTTTATACGTCTATAATTAAGAGCAGGAAACTTATTCAACTACAGCAATACAAACAATCAAAATAAATTATCAGAGTTCAGTTGGCAGGAGCATTCTTCAAGCACCACATTTCAGACGCAGCATCCTTTTATCTGGTGGAGGTCTTTAAATTCAGCATGAACCTTTACTATCTTGGCACTTGTTGAGCTAGATAGTAGGAGAATCAGTTATCTTCTATAACCAAAGAAGAGGATTACCTTAGTGATAGGCTGCTGTCCTTTTCGTAGGCCTTGTGGTAGAGTCCTCCCTTACTACAGCATTTCATTGGCTAAAGAGCCGTCTGAATAATAAACATACATACACGCAGATATCCATTGGACTAGGCCCCTCACCTTTGGCTACAGAGTCTCAATGTGCTTGCTTTATTGACTCAAGTGTCTCCTTACAGCTTTTGATAGTGACACTAGTACGTTATTTATTTGTGTAAATAATGTATACTCATTACAACGTACTATGCACAATGGAAGTGGTGTTCCTTGTACATCAAGATTCCTTTTCATGGCATTTAAAGGTTCTATCATGTTCAATTTCGGCTGTGAAATAAAATAAAAAAGAATTTTAAAAGACGTGTATATACGGGCGGTAGTACCTTTGCGACAACTCTAACACAGCGCTGAGTCCATATTACGCGCGTTCACTTTGTCCTGGTTTGGTAAGGTGCATCTAGAGTAACGTTTGTACATAGCGTAACACGCAGCAACTTACAGCATCCCATATCTTGTGAGATGCTGCCATGTGCATGTCCACTAAGAGTGATTCGAGCAGCCTCAAGACACTATCCTATGCTGAGAAGATTTCTGTGGCTTTTGTACTCTGTGCGCATGAGTCACCTTTATCAGTGGCCCACATGGACGAAGCTCTTTCTTCTGGTAATGTAGAAGAGGTAGTACACACACTGGGCTTTGCAGATCTATCCCTGGTGTTTAGTGAAGATGGGAGTGAAAATGCAGTGTTTGTTGAAGATCACTCAGTATCTGGCCTTGGTCCCATTGAACACCATCTTTTGATAAGTCATGTAGGATCTGTCTCTATAGGCCCTCACCCCGAAAAGAGGAATATGAGTTCACACAATCATATGTTATACTTAACTCACAATCCTATCAGTCCTATCTGGCCCCAGCTCCGCCATTGCACCCAGCTCCGCTGCTCCCACTTGCGCCACTGCTGACCCCTGCTCCGCTGGCCCACGCTCTGCTTGCCCCAGCTCCACCGCTGGCCCCCTGCTCCGCTGCCACCTGCGCCACCGCTGGCCCCAGCCCCATAGGGAATATGCATGGCCCCATCCTTACTGGGGGCCTCCCGGAGCTCGGCCATATAGAAGGCGGCGAGGAAGGGGAAGGGGTGGACTTCACCTTAGTAATACATCAAACAATACGTATATTTATTACAATTATAACTAATGTTTTTTGCATGCTATATAGCAGGGCTACCGTTTGCGCCGTACCGATCTTCCGACCAAGTTAAGATAGTTTAGTTAAGAGCATGCATGTGATTTCGCCGGGATGAATTACTTCCTCTCCATGCGAAGTAATCTTGCACGACACGGCAACGATTATTCAATACATGCATCTCTGATATAATACATGTTTATAAATATAGCTTATTGCCAGAGGCGGATCCCGGCTTACATGTACAGCGCCTAGCTGGGAGTAGGCGTGCCCTGCTCTGCCCATTGCACCCCACCCTTGCCCACTTTTCGATTGCATGTGAGCAGATCAAACGGTCTCTTGTGCTACGATAGAGTATGATTCTATTATAAGGTTGCCCAATACATGCATTAATATGCATATACACTTCCTCCTTAGTTTATTCTCATGCATAAAAATGTGTTAAACAAGATATAAAAATTTTATAAAAATAAAATTGGTGATGTAGGATTTGTAGGAAGCAATTGAGTATAAAGTAAGGAAACAAGGAATTACGGATATTATGCATTAATTAAATTATAAATATTACATACCTACATTTAGCACAGTATTTCATGCAGGTAGGTAGATTTGCTAAATAATGTAGGTCTGTAATATTTATAATTTAATTAATGCATAATATCCGTAATTCCTTGTTTCCTTACTTTTTACTCAATTGCTTCCTACAAATCCTACATCACCAATTTTATTTTAATTAAATTTTAATATCTTGTTTATTGAGTAGTTAATAGTAGTATGATGGCAGTGTCAAACCTGGAGCTCGACAATGCGATAATTCGGACGTCTCAACAGCTGGGTTATGCGACGACTGATTCATCCAGACCAGAACAGAGCTATTAAAAGCTTCGTGGAAGGGCGTGATGTTTTTATTAGCAATCCGACGACGAGGTCTCGATATCGTGGTCCGGTGCGCTGGTCCTGAATTCTGTAAACTGTAGACGATATCCTCTTTACCACTTTGAACGGTCTACTCCGAGGGCAATGCAGCTTTCTTGGTACTCCTCTTGTTACTACTGGATTGTTCAACCAAACCAGATCACCTGCCTCAAACGAATCGCCGTGAACCTTACCATAGCATGTCTCTTTTGCTCTTTCAACTGCAGTGCCTACATGTTCGCTGTAAGCACGTTACAAGGTTTGCTTCCATTTCCTCGCATACTGGTGGTGCAACTCGGCCTCAGTAGGAACTGAGCCATATACGATGTCCAGATACAACTATTCTCCATTTTTGTATCGCTCGATTGCCACTAAGGACCCGACTCTTGGCAGCTCGATGAGAGTGATGTTTTTAATGACATTCATCATACTGAAAGATTCCTGTATCGCACCTAATCGCGTAGGTTCCGATTCAATCAGATGCCATATGACCCATATCCTTTTTCTGATGGCTTTTAAATGGACCAAGGACTTAGATGAACTGTGTCGTTACTATTAGTCATATGGGGGTGTTAAGTGACATCCAGATTGGAGGACTCTTAGTTTCACAAGATAACATAACATTAGCATGCATATATGCATGCTAATGTTACGTTATCTTGTGTATTTTTATGACATTCATCATACTAATCGCGTAGTTTCCGATTCAATCAGATACCATATCCTTTTTCTGTTGGCTTTTATAAATGGACCAAGGACTTAGATGGACTTAGATGAGCTGTGTGGTTACAATTAGTCATATGGGGGGGTATTAAGTCATCTTCAACATGACGTCCTACCTGGCCATTTACCAGTCCTGCCCCTAGTCATCAGTGGTGGCAGAGATTTAATTTAGGGCCGGTTGAAATACATATAACCACGCTGCATGATCACTTTTCTGATACTATTCCTTCCATGATTTTATGGCATGACAATTAAATATTTAAATGCACTGAAGCATAAGAATTTTATGAAATGAATGAAACGAACTGTCTTAACGAGAAAGGTATAAAGGGATGAATTAATACAAGGAAAAAAAGGGTCATTGACTGGGAAGAAAAAATGAAGTTGACCTATATTAGCATGTACACGTCACATTTCTATAACAATGTGTGCTAGTATACAATGTAGTTCAATTTCACTATTCCTCCCCATTCAGTAAACCTTTATTTCCTTGCTTGTTACTCCATGGGAGCTTCCTGGCCAGGATGGCCCTGGCAATGGGTTGAACCAGAGTCATATAGTGAGGATATGTATAACAGGCACAGTCAGACAGTCACGAGGAAAGGGTAGGCAGGTGGTGACCACCCACAATATCTGATCATGCTGAACAAATCCGTACAGAAGGTGGGTTAGCCAAACTAATAGTAGTAATATTTGCGCATACTGCTAAGACAACTCCAGTTTTAAAATCGTGCCCCGTACGTGTTGTAAGTATGGAACATTGTCGACCACACATAAACTATTTGCCAACTGCGTTAGTTTGGTTCTCTGCATGTGTCACGGAAATTTATAGGTCCGCAGATCTCATTCAAAGCACCTACTGCTCATCGTACAGTAATGTGTATGGAAGCCAACAATAGAGACAATAGAAAGGTCATAATTGCACGTGCACAATCCGTATAAACCTTATTCACAACATGGTCTAGCCAGAGAATAAATTCCTTAACAGCTAACACATTGGTCAGCTGATGAAGAGGTGGATATACACATGGAATGAAGTCCTGCAGTCCAACAATGCATCTTTAAATACAACAACAATTAATCACTGCATATATGGGACAGAGGCAGAAAAAAAGGGACCGAGCACGTATTTTTCATGTTTTCTAATTACTTGGCAGTGCATAAGGCTAATGGAGGAATATTTGCCTTGGAGCCTGAGATAGCAAAATAACAGGAAACATTACAACATTTTAATCTATATAGCAGTGAGTAGTATGTGCAATTTATAAAGTATGTGTGTGTGCGTGCCCCTTACTGTTCATTGTAACTAGGTTTGCTAAGCGTCTACTTCCCTGATTAGACTTCACAAAGTTAATCTTGATGTCATATCCCGGTGACCTTTTTTAGGATTCAGATAGCTGTCAATGGCATACACCACTGGATGTATAAATAATAGAATAGTGCATAGATATACAACAGATGTTAGAAGAAAGCTCAGTATTCCATACGATGTATTGACACCTGATTCCACTACCACTGTTATCAAGTAGATGACTCCTCCCACTACACTGATCAGTGTCAAGAGATAAGCTAGCACTATAATACTCTGGGTCTGAAACTCCTTTTTCTTTTTCTTATTATGTCTGGTGGAGAAGGCAAAATAGACCAGTAAGACGATGAAAACTGTCTGAAACGCTATAATTGCAGTTATCCATTGACCTTGAAACTTGCATGAGCAAAATTCTACTGTGGTGATGATCAATGTATCTCCAGAAGGTAATAGTGTTTGCTTAACATTCCGTTGGTAGGGATCATATATTGTCCAGGCTGTGCACAAGCCAATAACCAAAGTAACCAAGACAATAATTAGCACTGACAAAACAGCATCGCTCATCATAAAATGATAGCTTTTCTTCAACTTTGAGGAGCTATTGAATATGTAATACAACCTCCAAGTCTTTGCAGTTACTGTTCCGAATACCAAGGTGAGTCCCAATGACAAGGCCCATGGAAATGCATTGCACAATACTGACTTGGCAGGAATGCTGACTGGGAAGGTCTCTGTGATTGTGTACATCAGTGTAGCTAAGAGGATTAGATAACATCCTGCATAAGCAAAATGGTTGAGCCTTGTGCTGGAGGCCTTGATAGCTTTGTGATGTCTGTAAGCAGTGTTCACAAAATGTATCCCTAACACCAGAAGAGCAGCTATTGCATCTACCACAATGAACACTGCAGCCAGGGGGAGAGAAACCAATATATGTACCTCTTCAAAGTCTGTTGACACAAACACAGCAATACTTTGATCTACTTGTATGCCATCAGAATCTGAGTATGCGGCTATAAAGTTTCCAGGAGGCGTTATTTCAAATACTGCAGAACGTGAAGATGAGATAGAGCCATCATGCTGATTGAATGTTATGAGACCTCCTGCCATACCTGTAAAATTTAACCCGTACATCTGCTGTCGAATTATTTGAGTGTATTCCTCTGTTCCGTACGTGTAGTTTGAGAGGGGTAGTCCGTTTCTCTGAAAAAGTTCAATGGAATTATTAAAGGACACTGCAAATGCCCAGACAGCATCAAACAGGGCACGACAACTGGGTATGTGTTCACCACATATACTGATCAAATAGTCGTAGCTGAGTTCCGTGTATTTTGGGACTGCAGGCTGTGAATCGATACCATAGTAGCAAGTAAGGCTATGACTGAAGGCATTCAAAACAGCGGTTTCATTACAAGTGTAGGATTTTCCATTGTATACAAAGGGAACTTGTTCTAATAGGTCCCCTAATATTATCCATTGGTACTTCGGGTACGTCATGCCCATGTGGTAGGCCAGGCACAGCGTCCTCTGAAGAGTATCATCGCGTAGGAAGGATACAATTACACGCACGTATGTATTCTTCAGAGCGTCCAGCGGAATGTAATCAAGAGTCGCGGGAGAGACAAAGGACAGGTTCACAGCTCCGTTCAGCTTCTCTTGGAATAGCAGGAAAGAATTATAATTTCTTAGCGAGTCCCTGCTATACAGTACGGCAGCACGGGTCCAGTTGTTGTACGCAAACAAAGCCAGCATCAGATCAATACAGTTGGTTGTCGAAGGATTGATCCCAAAGCTGTAAGGGTATATGGAGCGATCGGCCAGCTCTGGTGCTGAACCAAGGTGGATGTTAATGAGCGCAATTTCCGGCTTACCCGTGAGAGAAGCCACCGCTTTAACTGCGTCGGAGCACTCTGGACCTATTATGCCAACAATCTGTTTACCGCCATAGTAGAGGTTATCGATCAGATTGATAACGGACTTCCAACCGAGTATACAGCCGTCATTAGCCGGGATAAGTTCCAGCCTATAGTTCTCGAGGAGGTCTGAACGATTGTTAATTTCCGCTACAGCCAGCTCGGCACCAGCGATGATAGAGTCACCATCAGTGATAGGCGATGTGTCATTATCGACGTAGGAGAGTAGCGTGAGCAGGTACAAAGTTTTAGGTTTTTCGAGAGCCCAGTTCAGCCGAGTTCCAATCGCGATAACAAGAAAAGCGGTAAGATAAACACTGCTTGTCGCCATGCTAATAACGAATCTGTGTGCGTATTTATAAAATGGTAATTATATATGGAACGCTTGCATGATTGAAATTATTCTATTCCAATATGCATGATGGAAATACATGTATAGCGATAATGGCTGCACCATCAGCAGAGGTATTTAAGATTAATTAGCTTGGTGCCCCACCCACATTCATAATCCCCATAACTTTAGGAGTACAAAATCAGATGAAGTAGTTGCAGTGACCGATAACTTTCTCTCGGCGGCTTTCGTTTCCGCTAATGAACTTCTTTGCAGTGTCAGTAAGATAGATTAACAGCTGCTAACAAAATACTTTATTAGCAATGACCAAGATTGGTGAGGCCATGGCCTGGTCGGCCTGACCGGTTCCGCCGCCACTGATAGGTAGTTAAAGCAGGTATAAAGATTCGGGGTTTTCGGGAGTCCTGCGGAACCATCCACGATCGCTAGTAATTTTAGTACTCAATGCATCATGCATTGAGCTTCATACTTATTAAGAATCTGTCAGCGGAATTCATTAACCAACACACTTGGGATTGATAAGGTGCAATATACCGGGGGAGTTGGCCTAGTACCTACCTCTCCTTACCTCTGGTACCTCCCTCTCTTCTCCTCTGGTGCCTCCCTCTCCTGCCTAGCTAAACCATAGAGAAACATGTTAGGAGTTTAAGTGATTTCCAATGACACTTTTATTTATACCTTTCATAAGCCAAATGGAAAAGTTGTTGTCTGTATTAGACAACCCAAAGGACATCCATGCCGTACAGCTAATGCGCGTGCGTATGAGGAGCACTGCTATGGTTCCCACACATGGGTCTGGGGAACCAGCAGTGCTTCCCCCCTGGCCTGCATGGCCACTGCCACCCTGGCCCAACCCAGCGCTAGCATGGCGAGGAGGCCAGGGAGGAGGACATCCCCGCAGAAGATGAGGGCGCGGGCGAGGACAAATGACAACAAAATCGTACAATTATAATAATTCTATTTCATTAAGAGATAAAGGGAATCGTCAATATTCTATACGCTCTTCCAACATTTGATTATTGACTATGATACTGCTATGACAGGGTGAAAAAAAACTTATGAAACAGATAAATAAAACCATTCTCAACCAATGGTAGTATAAAAAGCACATGCAGAAACAAGAGTGAGAAATTTTACTGGAAAATTGAAATAGGCCAATTTAATTGAAATAGGCCAATTTTTAGCACACTTACAATATAACAGCGCGTGCCTGAGTAATGGGCTAAATTAAGGCCTATTTCGAATTTCCAGTAAAATTTCTGTCACTCTTTTTCTGTGCTTTTCACACTACCATTGGTCAATCCTGTATACCAACAACTCTCTCGTTAGAGAATGTTTTATTTACTTGTATTCCTTTAAGATCCTAAGGGATTCCTATTAAGATCTTGATCACAATTTAACTGCTAGAATTCCTTAAATAAACTTATCGGAATTCAAGAATCCATCAAAGAAACCTCCAACATCTATTTTAAGATTCTATTAATTACTAGAGATTCCTTAGAAATAACTGAAAGGATCTTATAAGAATCCTACAAGTTCCTTTAAGATAGCTGTAAAGAAACTAATAAGGTTCTTATCGGACTCTACAAGATTCTTATAAACAATTAAAGGTTAGTAGATTAAAGATTCGATTCTATATGTCTGCCTTTTTGTGGCTCATACACCGCTCGCCAGATGGTACGTGGTCGCATCGAATTTATTTAAGAACTAGTACAACAAAGATTATGTATATAGTAGTAGTTTCTAAGACTCCCGCCTGTTCTTGGCTTTTCCCCACACACCACACACACGCGCGCGCGCGCGTGGCACGCACTGTACAGTCCTTACAGCTATTAAGTTCACACATACACACACAAACACACACACACACACACACACACACACACACATGCCCGCGATGTTCAGTACTGTATACATGCGTTTTCAGTCTACAACACACACTGTTCAGTTCAGACACTTCTCACAATCCCACCATCACCACGCGCACTATTTAATCCACACCCATACTACACTACAATCACACTATTCAGTCCTCACCACACACTGTTCATTCACCAAACACAACCATCCACACACTTTCACAGCACATATGCACCCATGCACATGCTACATGCACCGCACCACACAATTTTTAGTTCACACACACACTCATCGCGCACACAAACACTGTTCAGTCTACACACCACACATGACACTGCAGTTCACAGCCACACTATTTAGTCTACACACACTACACCACACATTGTTACATTCACACACACATGCACAATTATTAGTCCAAGAAACTCACTACACACACATACAGTTCAATTCACATACACATTGTTCAGGTGTGGTGTGTAGGTGTGTCCCTGGTGTGTAGGTGTGTCCCTGGTGTGTAGGTGTGTCCCTGGTGTGTAGGTGTGTCCCTGATGTGTAGGTGTGTTCCTGGTGTGTAGGTGTGCCCTTCAAGGGGTGTAAAGCTGTGTTCCGTGTGTATAGGTTTGTCCTGTGTGTAGGTGGGTTCCTGTGTTGGTGTGTAGGTGTGCTCTTGACCTAGATAATAACTCTTTGTGCTTCTTTATATGTCCTCGTCCTTGTCAGTTCAAGTACAGGCAAGTGACAAACCCAAGTGATCACTCAAACGTGTGCAGGCAAGTCCATCGATTTAGAGTCAAGGAATTTAAATGGTGTTGTGGGCCTAACAGAGCGGTTACTCTGATGTAGAAGTTTTAAAGTTGTAACTTGAATTCTTCACCATATATTGACCTATACAGCCGAATAGTTGAGCATCAGTTGTAAGTGCCAATTACGAAAATGGATGACTGCATGCATGTAGTAAGAAGGAATTAACTCCCCTCACATTCCTGGAAGCATTTATATATGTATACATAGCTTGTGGGTAAATGCTGCAGCGCTTACACTTAACTAGGCACAATACACTAATTGCAAAAAATATAACGCGAGTGCCGTAGTGACATACTTAGGTCCTAGATGGGATCAAATCGCTAAGGGTTACAATACAAATGAAACATATCAGATGTGAACACATCCATATATGGGCATTGCTTGAGGTCCTAAACCATGCATGTGTGGTACTTAGTATCAGGACCTCGTGTTTGGTGTACTGCTAAAATTTCATAAGCCGGACTTAGAAATTACCCAATGTTGTTGAGACAGCAGTGTTAATTCAGTATTGGTTTGAAATATTGGTATGGTCTTTTAAACCAGCCATATTTTGAAGCAATGGTTTGACAAAAATTTGTTCAACCTATCAACCAAATTGGGACTGTGTCCAGCAAAATCAGTGTTCCTGTCTGGGTTTTCAAGTTTTTAAAATATTTGGAATTTCAAAGCACAGTTTATTCATGGCTGAGAAAGAAGGCCTTGAACTCACTGGGTTTTTGTTTGAACCACCGGAACCTACACGGAATATGTTCGCCAAATCCACCTTGATATTTTTCATTTTTTCCTGTGAACAGGTCGGTATTGATAAGTTTTATGTAGTGAGGACACGCCTACACATCACGAACACAAGTGCACACCACACCTGAACAATGTGTACATGAACTGAACAGTGTGTGTGTGTAGTGTGTTTCTTGGACTAAAAATTGTGTGTGTGTGTGTGTGTGTGTGTGTGTGTGTGTGTGTGTGCTTCCAGGAATGTGAGGGGAGTTAATTCCTTCTTACTAGGTGCATGCAGTAATCCATTTCCCTAGTTGGCACTTACAACTGATGCTCAACCATTCGGCTACATAGGTCCATAAAGGGTAAAGAATTCATTTACTGCTCCACGATCCATTTAAATTCCTTAATGCTAAATCGATGGGCTTGCATGCACGCGTTTGTCCTGGGGTATGAAATGTATGCATTTCACAGTTGAGTAATTACTTGGGTTTGTCACTTGCCTGTATTTGAACTGACATGGATGAGGGCATCTAACGATGCACTTGAAATCATTATTATCAACGTCCAGAGCACACCTACACGCCAACACAGGAACACACCTACACACAGGACAAACCTACACACCAGGGACACACCTATACACCAGGGACACACCTACACACCAAGGACACACCTACACAAACAATGTGTACGTGAACTGAACAGTATGTGTGTGTAGTGTGTTTCTTGGACTAAAAATATTGTGCATGTGTGTGTGAATGGAACAGTGTGTGGTGTAGTGTGTGTGGACTAAACAGTGAGTATGCTGTGAACTGCTTGTGTCATGTGTGGTGTGTAGAGTGAACAGTGTGTGTGTGTGTGTGTGTGTGTGTGAACAGTGGTGTGATGTGTGTGAGTGTGTAGCATGTGCATGGGTGCATATGTGCAGTAAAAGTGAGTGGATGGTTGTGTGTGATGAATGAACAGTGTGTGTGGTGAAGACTGAACAGTGCATGTGATTGGGGTATAGTGTGTGTGGACTAAATAGTGTACGTGGTGAGGGTGGGATAGTGTGAGGTGTGTGAACAGTGTGTGGGGTGTAGACTGAAAATGCATGTGTACAGTACTGAATAGTGTGGGCATGTGTGTGTGAACTTAACAGCGTATTTGTGGTGTGTGGGGAAAAGCCACAGACAGGCAGGAGTCTTAAAAAGTACTAACCTTTGTTGTACTAGTTCTAAAGAACATTCGATGTGACCATGCACTATCTGGCGAGCGGTATAATAGCCAAGGAAAAGCAGACATAGAATAGAATCTTCAAAATCTACTAAACTTTTTATATGTTATAAAAATAACTTTCCATGCAGTACTCTCTCTGTCTATAGGCCCATGCAGACCAAATACTCCCTAGTTGTGATGGATTTAGCTAGGGCCTGGTGGGACATAAATCGCTAAGTTTACTGCACAATGAAACATATGTCATGTCATGTTCATTAACATGTGAACTCCCCATTAATGGGCATTGCTTGGCTTAGGTTCTAAACCATATTATAGTTTAGGGCCTAAACCATGGTTTAGGACCTAAACACTCTTCATGTTCGGCATACTACTAAAATATCCATAATTAGGACTCAGAAATTTTCGGATGTTGTTGAGACAGTGTTGCAAATGACATGGTTTTCTGCATTGCCAAGCTATACCCGTGGGGTCTGTCACATAAATTTCACAATCCATGGCAAAGACCTATAGGGTCCTGAAGATTATTTGGACCGACCGGCAGTGAATACAATAGCCGATTACACAAATGGCCCAGGAAGAAGGTATACAATGTAGTCCATCTTATTCGCTTGCCTGTTGGTAAGATACACAACCTGCTAAGGTACATGTATATATATTTTTGCAATCAGTGTATTGTGCCTAGTGCAGTGTAAGCATTTATGCGCAAGCTACACATACATATATATATATAAATGCTACCAGGAATGTGAGGGAGTTAATTCCTTCTTACTATACGATCATGCAGTTATCCACGTCCGTAATTGGCACTTACAACTGATGCTCAACCATTCGGCTGCATAGGTCCATATATGGTGAAGAATTCAAGTTACGAGTTAGGCCCACGACACCATTTAAATTCCTAAGCTTGCATGCTCACGTTTGAGTGATTACTTGGACTTGCCTGTATTTGAACTGACATGGACGAGGACAAATGATTTGCAACACTGTCTCAACAACATTCGAAAATTTCTGAGTCCGGATTATGGAAATTTTTAATTATTATTTAAATTAGTAGTACGCCGAACATGACGAGTGTTTTGGTCCTAAACCATGGTTTAGGTCCTAAACTATAACGAGTAATAAAAACATTCTCTATGAGAAAGTTGGTGGCATATAGAATTGGAATTAGGCAATATTGGTGTAAAAAGGAAGGAAACAAGGGTCTAATAAGAAGGGGAAATGGGCGAAATACACGTCGGAGTTTGTGGGTGAGTTTTTGTAATTTTTTACATACCCCTCAAGTATGCATGCTTAACTTTAATGTTTAGTGCAAGGGAAAGAATATATGGTGGAGTCATGTGAAGAAATTTTGTAATGAAGATTATAGTGCTGCTATGGGTTTAAGAATGGTGCCAAAACTGAAGTACGATCACCTACACATCAGTTCATTTTCTGCTATGCGGGTTGATCTTGCTGCATAGGTACAGGTTCTAGCTACGTTAGCCTTTGCTAAAAGCATTTTTAATTGTAGGTGTTATGTGAGTCTGTTTCACATGCTTTGCATCTAACTGGTGGAGATGAGGCATCGAAAACTGCCCATTTTATTGGTTTGATGAATAGGTTTTTTGATGCCCAACTTTAATCATGGTGCCAAAACGTTGAAACCATTTCAGATGCCTTATACGTCACAAACTGACTATCGGTTAAATGTAATATATACATTATCATGATGTAAATTGTGTATACAAGTTTTTTCTAATGGCTAAAAAAAGATTTTTTGGGCTATCTGAAGGACTGGAAAGCGTCAGTGGAACAGCGGGTTGAGTTGACAAGAACAGAACAAAACTTAACGCTCCTAAGTGCCGAAACACAGCTTGGTTTAGAGATGACCTGTATGATTTTTAGATCTTATGTAGAAACTGCTTATTATTGGGGTTTAATTTTTTTACAGGTATGTCATTTTTGGAGTTAGTGCCATATCAGTTTTCTATGCCAGATGTTCAGTCCTTTCTCAGCCAGCGTTTATGCCAAGACCCACTGGAACGTTTTTTGGTCTACAAAGGCAGAGAGATGGTGTCCACGAAAACCCTAATGCTGTGGAATTTGCAAAAAATACTCAAGCATTGAGAGTTGTCAAATCTGTGTGCAAGAGTTCATCATTGGAAAATTGCCGGCGTGGACCTGTTGAATTGGCAAATATGGACGAACTTTGTGAACCACTGGCAAAAAGGAGACATATTTCAGGATAAGCACTGTATGGGTATATTAGTGTAGTGGAATAATTTTATTTTATCCATCCAACAGATCGTTCAACCTCTCAACCACCTACATCATCTGCCTTAGAGCGATCTGATGCAAAAAAATTCGAGCATTGCAGGCGTTCATGCAAATGGGTATACCTAGAGTTCTGACCTCTGAACAGGGCACAGTATTCCACAACCAGATTAATGAAGAACTAACGACATTGCTTAAAGTGGACCATCGTTTGAGCACAGCCTATCATCCACAGGTGCAAAAATATGGAGGAATTTGTATAGAACTGTGCTATTCAGGTATTGAACGTTACATCCTTATTATAGAACAATGGTTTGGATGAGCGGCTGAATCTAACTATTCATTTCATGCTTGTGAAATTCTGCAGTGATAGACACAGTACTGGGATACGCACTCGCATGCTTGTACCTTTGCATACAACACTTCAAGAACAGGAGTCAACCAAATATATCTTTTCAGATGTACATAGGGTTAGTGTGTATGGTTAAAACTTGAAGCACTCACTTTTAGAGTTAAAATGTACATTCATGCACTGGATTATATATCAAATGTGCATTTATTGTATATGACAATGACATTGGGATTCAAAGTTGCACATTTGGCAGTGATTGTGCAGTGGCAAATGTTATATATGGGCTAACCAAGATGCGAATTAAACAGGGCACAGGAGACACAAGTGGCTTTAAGCATTTTTGCGTTGTGAAAATATTAAACCAGGACTGTTATTCGATGTGTAGGAAATGATTTTATTTTATTTGGCTGGAAGCTTTATGATCAAAGAGAGATTATTGTATTATCTGCAAAATATGTGTTACTGCAAAACAAAAACAGAAGTCTAGCTTTTAATCAGAGATAATTATATTAACAGAATAAATCGATAATATACTTCCGCTAAGAGTACTAGAATTGATTGCAAATATCATCACTGGGCCTTGGATGAGATCTTTTATAGTAATAGTGAACTTGATGTAAGGGTAACCTTGAAATAGTTCCCATGATTAAGATGTGCACAAAAATTTTGCGGGACCTGATACAGAAACCAACTTTCTTTGTAACTGAAACATCAAATGTCTTTGGAGAGAAGCTAAGTGATTGGATGGGACTCTACTGTGTTTGCAAGCACAAATTCAATTATCAAGTGATGAGGAATCCCAATTTCATAAAGGTATGAGCTTGGCTACAAGAAGCACTCTTGAAGTTCTTGAGCATCAGCTGGAGCCATACTTGCATGGTTCTCTCAATAAGAATTCAAGCAGCTCCATTGCATTATATGCTATCTGAACAGACCCTTGGTCTAGTCGATTACCATGTTCAGCATGCATCTAATGTTAATATAGTATAGGCTTCATTGATTGGAAGACGAAAATCTTTGCTGCCATGTATATCTTGTTCTCTTTATTGCAAACAATAAAAGTTTTTATCAGCTTTGCCCTGAAGCCAGGATAGAGTTTGAAGAAAAGCCATTATAGACTTCAAGAAGAACAAAAGAAGCAAGATAAAGTTTCAAGTGGCAAAACTGAAAAAGAGTAAAGTCTATACTTTCTAATGAATGCAAAATAGAAAAAACATTTCCTCAAATCTCAAAAGATACATTGCAATGTATAAAAATTGTTGTAGTAAACCCTTCATAGTTGTTAGGTAAATTAATAGAGCAGGAGTGGAACACGTCACCTGGAATGAACAAAAAATTTAATGGAAAAGTGCTGTCTGTAAAGAACAGTTTAAAACGAGGTACTAAATTAATTATTTCATATTGGACAGTGGAAGTAACTGAAGATAATGGAGAAGGTGAATCCATAACTTTGGTGCAGTTTGTTACAGATGTAATTCACAAAGATTTAGTTGTGCTTGTGTAAGTGTGTACTATTCATGTGCTTTTATTTTTAAATACATATTACAGATATTATGTATTGTAAATGTACTCCAATGTCTTTCAGATCATTTATTACCTGGGGTAATTTGATCTTTAATTCATTTCAAACATTCAAGCGGACGTCAAAAACTTAGTTTTATACATAATACATCGATCAATGCACGTTGAAATTCCACTACATTTAACTTATAAGGAAATGGTATTTCTTCCCTAATGCACATTCTTTGTGTAGGCCTACAACATGCCGTTCTCCATATAAAATTTCGAATTGAAATGTTGAAAGACGACCGTTTGAATATAGTCATTACGGGGATCACTGTTTTTATAAATAATATCTCCGCATCAATCACCATACATTGTTTTATCGGTACTTAAAGGCCCGTTTCTCCGGTTAGGATTAAGCTAAAAAAAAGATAAAAACTGTCTTGAAAACCATTCAATATGGGCTTTAAACTGATGCATTTAGTAATGCGTGAAAGATTCTTTGAAACTTTTTGGTAAAGTACCTCAACGTACTGCGGTGAATGGCATTTCCTTTCCGAGTGAGTTCTTTTATTATAGCCAGCGTTGAACCGTTTTTCTGACTGCGATGTAACTCTGCAAATAAAAATTAGCGATACGATTAGATTACTTACATGCACCTTCCAGTTCAGTGATCCTTAGAATTGTCTCTACGGGAATGTACATTAGGACGTACATACGAACAGCCCCTAGACTGGTCCTTTCGGCAGACCGTAGATATTCGATTACCTTACTGGTTTATCAGTACACTAAGTTAAGAACTATAGTACTACAAAGATTTTTTAAGACTCCTGCCTGTCCTTGGCTTCCCCCCCCCCCCCCCCCCCCACACACACACACATGTGGCACGCACTGTATAGTCCATGCACATGCTGTTAAGTTCACACACACACATGCCCACAATGCTCAGCACTGTACATATGCGTTTTCAGTCTACAACACACACTGTTCAGTTCAGACACTCCTCACAATCCCACCCTCACCACGCGCATTATGTAATCCACACCCATACTACACTACAATCACACTGTTCAGTCCTCACACACAGTGTTCATTCATCATAAATACGACCATCAACACACTTTCACAACACATATGCACCCGTGCACATGCTACACGCACCGCACCACACAATTTTTAGTTCACACACACACTCATTGCGCACACAAACACTGTTCAGTCTACACACCACACATGACACTGCAGTTCACAGCCACACTTTTAGTCCACACACACTACACCACACACTTTTCCATTCACACACACACATGCACAAATTTTAGTCCAAGAAATACACTACACACACACAGTTCAGTTCACATACACATTGTTCAGGTGTGGTGTGTAGGTGTGTCCTGTGTGTAGGTGTGTTCCTGTGTTGGTGTGTAGGTGTGTTCTTGACCTAGATAATAACTCTTTTGACTGCAAGTGGATCTTTATATGTCCTCGTCCATGTCAGTTCAAATATAGGCAAGTAACAAACCCAAGTGATCACTCAAACGTGTGCATGCAAGCCCATAGATTTAGAGCCAAGGAATTAAATGGTGTGGTGGGCGTAACAGAGCGGTTACACTGAACTAGAAGTTATAAAGTTGTAACTTGAATTCTTTACCATATATTGACCTATACAGCCGAATAGTTGAGCATCAGTTGTAAGTGCCAATCACGGAAATGGATGATTGCATGCATGTAGTAAGAAAGAATTAACTCCCCTCACATTCCTGGAAGCATTTATATATATGTATATGTAGCTTGCGGATAAATGCTGCAGTGCTTACACTTAACTAGGTCCAATACACTGATTGCAAAAAATATATAACAACAGCACGCGAGCGCCATAGTGACGTACTTAGGTCCTAGATGGGATTAAATTGCTAAGGGTTACAATACAAATGAAACGTATCAGATGTGATCACATCCATATACTGGCATTGCTTGAGGTCCTAAACCATGCATGTATGGTACTTGGTATCAGGACCTAAACCTACTCATGTTTGGCGTACTGCTAAAAATTCATAAGCAAGACTTAGAAATTTTGTTGAGGCAGCAGTGCTAATTCAGTATTGGTTTGAAATATTAGTATGGTCATTTAAACCAGCCATATTGAAGCAATGGTTTGACAAAAATTTGTTCAACATACCAACCAAATTGGGACAGTATCCAGCAAAATCAGTGTTCCCTTCTGGGTTTTCAAGTTTTCAAATTTTTAGAATTTCAAAGCACTGTTTATTCAAGGCTGAGAAAGAAGGCCTTGAACTCACTGGGTTTTTGTTTGAACAATCAGAACCTACACGGAATATGTCGCCAAATCCACCTGGATATTTTTCATTTTTTCCTATGCACAGGTAGGTATTTAAATGGCTAAATTTTTTGTAGTGATGACACTACACCTGAAAAATGTTTAAGCGAACTGACACAGTGTGTGTGTGTAGTGTGTTTCTTGGACTAAAAATTGTGCGTGTGTGTGTGTGAATGGAGCAGTGTGTGGTGTAGTGTGTGTGGACTAAACAGTGTGTGTGCTGTGAACTGCAGTGTCATGTGTGGTGTGTAGATTGAACAGTGTATCTGTGTGTGAACTAAAAATTGTGTGAGTGTGAAGCATGTGCATGGGTGCATACAGTATGTGCAGTGAAAGTGTGTAGATGGTTGTATGTGATGAATGAACAGTGTGATTGTGGTGTAGTGTGTGTGGACTAAATAATGCACGTGGTGAGGGTGGGATAGTGTGAAGTGTGTGAACAGTGTGTATGGTGTAGACTGAAAATGCATGTATACAGTATACTGAACAGTGTGGGCATGTGTGTGTGAACTTAACAGCGAGTGTGTGGACTGTGTGTGTGGTGAGTGGGGAAAAGCCATGGAAAGGCAGGAGTCTTAAAAAGTACTAACCTTACCTTTGTTGTACTAGTTCTAAAGAATATTTGATGCGACCACGCACTATCTGGCGAGTGGTATAATAGCCATGGAAAAGCAGACATAGAATAGAATCTTTAAAATCTACTAATATTTATATAATTAATATTATTGTTATAAAAATAACTTTCCGTGCAGTACTCTCTCTGTCTATAGGCCCATGCAGACCAAATACTCCCTAGTTGTGATGAATTTAGCTAGGGTCTGGTGGGGCATAAATCGCTTAGTTTATTGCACAATAAAACATATTTCATGTCATGTTCATTAACATGTGAACTCCCCATATATGGGCATTGCTTGGCTTAGGTATTATATTTTAGGGCCTAAACCATGGTTTAGGACCTAAATACTCTTCATGTTCGGCGTACTACTAAAATTTCCATAATCCAGACTCAGAAATTTTCGGATGTTTTTGAGACAGTGTTGCAAATGACATGGATTTCTGCATTGCCTAGGGTCTGTTACGACAAACCATGGCAAGGACCTTACAGGGTCCTGAAGATTATTTGGACCGACCGGCAGTGAATAAAATAGCCGATTACACAAATGGCCCATGAAGGAGGTATACATTGTAGTCCATCTTATTCGCTTGCCTGTTGGTAAGATACACAACCTGCTAAGGTATATATTTTTTGCAATCAGTGTATTGTGCCTAGTGTAGTGTAAGCATTTATCCGCAGGCTACATATACATATATATATATATATATAATTATATATATATATATAATTATAATTATATATATGGGACAGGGTCTGAGAAAATGTCGTATCGCTATATATATATATAAGTTATAAAAATGATTCACTTTAAAATCGCTACATCTCCCGAACCGTAAATGCTATTGACTTCCTATTTTCAACACTTCATACTACATCATTTCTCTTTGGTAAAATAAATTTTGGGCTCTTGCATTAGCTTCGTGCCAGTGTTGCAACGTCCGATACCCCCTTGGGGTTCAAACTGGCCATATCTTTCGGCAGGACATCTCAATTAACTTCAAATTCGGTTTATACGCAGAGGGGTCCTGTACCTATCGATTTGTCCTGTTCGTTAATTTTTACTTGATCCATTACAGAGATACAGCTGTGCAAAGTAATTGCACATTTCTCGTTCATTTCGCGCCATTAACCTACTACAACCTGGTTCCCGCTACTCCGAGCACATGAATATACAATAACCTCCCGTGCCCATGCCACTACATGTACAACTGAAGTACCACCGTTAATATACGTTCTTACAAACGTCAGTGGTTCTCTTCTATAACGAACAAGATTCGTTAAGCGATCAAAATGCGTGGGATTCAGCTACCATCACCATACAAAACACGGTACGTACTATCAGTACCGATACGCGCGCACAACAATATGTGTCCCTGTCGATTCGGTCATACTCTTTGGGTGCCACTCGTTGCGTGGCCATTTATAGGCTCACAACCTATAACAGTACGTCAGAGCCATGAGATATAGTGCACGGTGTATCAGCTAGGCTATGGGAGAGGCGTGGTCGATTTAAAGACACATGCAGCGCAGCTAGGCTGGAACGCATGTAACCCTTCCTGATTTGCGTTCTGCTGGCACATATATTTTAAACGCCCACCGTTTTTCATTTCATCTGCATGGCTGGCACACACATACACCCATGAACCAACACATACACACGTCTCACGTCACACTTATACACACTCTTTCCACTATTCTTTCCCCTTGCTGTACACCCTGTAAATTGCTATGTGCTACATGGATTCACTCATAAGCTTTGTCTATTTGAACTTTTTTTGGTTACAGTGCTTTCACTGGCTTACTATCCAACTATTTATATTCTGACTGATGTGTTTTTCACGTGTGTAACTGGATTGTGTGTTTTATACACTGTGGTATAGGAGCATGGGGGCCATGGGGGCAAAGGCCCCAACAATTTTTTCAGAGGAAGGCCCCCCTCCCAACCCCTCCCCCCATTGGTTGTATGTATGTACTGGGTTAATGTGTTGTATGTACTGGACTATTTGTTCCTGTCTCACAGTACCTGCCACATCATGACGTACCATGCCTCATGTCCCATATTCCATTGCATGCATCCATTTACACACTCACGCACTAATACAGACACAAATCACTATAAACGCTGAAGATATGAGTGTGTACCATTGAGAGGTTTAAAAAGACATAGGACGTACTATTTATTACCTTCCTTTGTTAAATAAAATTTCCAGGGCCCTGATCTTTATCTTTAGGGATAAAGCAGGAATAAATATTCCTCCCGGGCTTATATACAAAAGTAGGTTTAAAGAGTAGTAGATCTACATGTAATATCACAAAAGATAAATAGCACAGATTCCTAGAAGGGGCCCATGTATAATGCTATACACACACACACACACACACACACACACACACACTCACACATGCACACACATACACGTATACACACACACACACACACACAAACCAGTGCTACTTAGAATTAGTGGTTCTGGTGGGTATGAATGTCAGTTTGCTATGACCAGATGCAAAGCCACCCATGGAAGTCACCCATGGAATGTTGATTTACACGAGATGGTGGCAAATAGATAGGCTAATGCCTTTGTGTTTAGGACTCTGCCATTAAGAGACATATGGTCACATACCCACCTGAGGATCAGAGCACTTGGTGTCATATTTTATGTATTTTTTTGGATCTGGGGCAGTGCCGCTTCCAAACATGTTACAGACCTGTGAGTTCCATAGGCTTTTGCATTTGGTCATATGTGTAGCAAACATGACAGTCATCCTCACCAGAACCACTAATCCTAAGTAGCATTGGAATTTCCGTATGTGTTTGTGTGTGTGTGTATGTGTGTGTGTATGTGTGTGTATTTGTGTATGTGAGTGTATGTATGTCTACGTAGCATTGGAATCTTTCTTTGCAATTTATTTTTGTAATGTGTTGACAAGCTACTTCTAGATCTGCTCACCTAGAGATGGAAGCCTTGCATACAAGTAATAAAGACATTCTCTATGAGAAAGTTGATGGCATATAGGATTGGAAGGCAAAAGGAAGAAAACATGGGTCTACTAAAGGGAAATGTAATGCACACACAGTTCAACAACACAATGTCCTACAAATGTGCTAAATATAGGGCTATTACATATTTCCTTTTTACACCTATATTGCCTTTTTAAAATCATATATACCAACTTTCTCACAAAGAATGTTTTTTTTTTACTTGTTCCATCAGTTCTTTTTCTTCATGAGATAGAACATAACAAATTTAGAGTATTTTGAAATAAGACCATTTGGTGTTACACAGTTTAGGAGGGGTATACTGTGTGGAGGAGGAGGGGGGGTGTCTCCTGGATGGAATGGTAAAAAGGGGGAAGGAGATCCCTACGTAGAAGTGTGACATCTATGGAAGAGGGGGTGCCCTGATGTGGAGGAGCAAGGGGCACCTGCTGTGAAGTGGGTGGGAAATCCCATGTGAAAGAGGTGTCTACTGGTGGGGATGGAAGCCCTGATGTGGAGGAGCAAGTAACATGCATCCATTAGTGGCCTTGTAGTCATGGGTGTCCCAACATAAAGGGGCTAGCTTAGTGTCCACTGGTGGAGGTCCGGATACAGCTTGCTAAGCTTTTTCAAGACCACTATTGTGTGTGTGTGTGTGTGTGTGTGTGTGTGTGTGTGTGTGTGTGTGTGTGTGTGTATGTGTGTGTGTGTGTGTGTGTGTGTGTGTGTGCTTGTAGCATTGGTACCTTTCTTTCTCTGAGGATTTTCTTTTTTGTGCAAGCTACTTAGGAAGCCTTGCATAAGTGGCAGTGGCTAGCCTATCTGGAAAGACTGGGCCACTGTACAGTTTATACAGAGCATTCACTGACATGGCTTCTATTTACCCAATGGGTATACACGCAGCACTGAGTTGGTATTTTACTTACACAACAGAGATGAAGCTTCAGGACTAGTATGCAGCTATATATACAAAAGCACCTTGATGGGGACATGACATTTGAGCCCATCCCCCCCCACCCCCCCCTCCCACATCATTCCAACTCTTTCATGACCACTATCAGCTGAAATAGAGGAGTCTTTAAAACCCTCCCAATGAAGCACAGTCTGAATTTGAGTACAGTTAATGGTATATGGGACATGTATAGTGGAGCGTCATGGGGGCCTCTGACAAACGTATTGTGACATTTGCCCCCACGACCCCCGTGCTTCCTACCCCACTGACACCAGTCCAATACATGCATACTGCATACTGGTCTGTTGATACCATGCATGTGTCTACTGCAATTCTAACGCATATGATCCTTTAATTCTGGGAGGCGATGATTGTTATTACAGGGGTTCGTGCAGGTTATCATTAGTTGTGTGTGACACATGCATGCACCAAATTTGTGAACCCCTCCTTTTGGTGTGTGACACGTAAGTATATATTGTATCTGCATTGCTAAAGAGATCAGGATATTATCAGTTGTCATTGCTATTGAGATCGGGATCTACGTTCCACTACACAAGGTAAGTTCAGATCTCAGTCAAAAACTTTACTAGCCAGGTTTCATGACAATCAATTGACCACTTGTACCCTCATCTCATCTCCAGCCAACCGTGCCCATCTGTTATTGACTTATTCTTAGCTTGATCTTAAAACGGTGACTTCGAATGTACACATCCTCACAGGTACATTGCCCTCACTGCCCTGACCACCAGCTGGCCATGGATCCTCTGGGGCATCATGCCGTGAGGGTGGTGATGTTGTTGTGTGCCACAATGCCCTGAGGGATGTTTTTGCCTAATTCTGTCATAGGGCTCGGCTGGGTGGGCAACTTAAAGTAGGTCACGGGTCTAAGGTGATGGTACAAATAGCTGGCCAGCGGACATCCTGGTTGACTTGCAAGCCAGCTGCTTTTGATTTAACTGTAGTCTCTAAGCTTAACTCCGAGACATTGAACAAAGTAGGAGCTACAGGTGCATCAGCAGCTGGTAATGCCGAAGCTCGCAAACATATGGCCAACAATCAGAAGTGCAGAGAGCTAGGTTGGATCTACATCCCCTTGGCAATAGAGACCTATGGTTGTTGGGGTGTCATTTCACATGAAACAGGACCACCCTCAAACCATCACCATCTCATATCCTTACACAACTTTCCATATATATTTTCCCTTCAACTACACTCAATTGCTGCATATTTGTATACCCCAAGTCAGTTTAGTTTATAAAATGCAACCGTTTGAATAATTTAGCACCCAGAACCCAAGAAGACCATTCTCATAGTTGATCCCACTTTCAAGGATGAAGCCAATGCTATCTTTCAACCCTTGGGTATAAGTGTGGTCAGTGGTCATCGTTTCCTAGGAGGATTTATTGGTGACTCTGATAGTACAAGACAATTTGTTCAGTCTAAGGTCACAGAATGGATTTCATGTATTATGGAACTCAGCAAAGCTGCAGAAAAGTACCCCCCAGGCTGCTTTTTCAGCATTGTCTAAATCACTACAGTTTGAATGGACATATTTGCAGAGGGTAGTGCCTGATTGTAGTGCTGCCTTTGCTCCTGTTTGGGATGCCCTGAACACTTTTTTCTGGCCAGCAGTTTTTGAAGGATCTATTTCCGAAACTGAAAAACGCTTATTCACACTTCCTACCCGAATGGGTGGTATGGGAATACGAAATCCTATTGAAACAGCTAACAATGCATACAAAACGTCAAGAACAGGAACAAGTGTAATTGTAGATGCAATTAAGGGGAAGGTTCCTTTTTCAATGCTGGACCACAATGATCATTTTGCTAAGACAATATCTAGTATGCACTGTAATGTTAGACATCAGGACCAGGCCACACAAGACTCTATTCTTTCTGTCTTGGATGCAAAGAAGAGGCGAGCATTTCGGTGTTCAATTGATGGGAAAACTTCTGCATGGCTAGCAGTATTGCCACTGTGTACACACCACTTCGATTTGTCTGCTACAGAATTCAGAGATGCACTGGCGATGAGATACCAGCGCCCTTTGCTTAGGATGCCAGCCACCTGTGATGGATGCGGTGCAGCATTCAATCTTGAGCATGCCCTAGACTGCAGAAAGGGGGGGCTGGTCATCCAACGCCATAATGAAATCAGAGATGCACTTGGAGATCTGGCCTCAATAGCATTCAGGAATGTGATAAAGGAGCCAGTTGTGAAGGAGGCTAACATCAGAGACGGTACCCCTGCCTTGATTGCGGACATCAGTATTAGAGGTCTTTGGGAACCTCAGGCAGTAGCCTTGCTAGATGTGCGAGTAGTAGACACCGATGCACCATCACACATACATCGGAACACAGTTGCAGTACTTTCCTCAGCAGAAGAAGAGAAGAAACGGAAGTACAACAGTGCAGCTGAAGCACGTCGAGCATCTTTTACCCCTTTTGTTGTATCTACTGATGGAATGCTGGGTAGAGAGGCGAATTTCTTACTAAAAAGGTTAGCCTAAAGCATTAGCATTAAATGGGAGAAACCACTGGGGCAAACTACAGGATGGCTGCGTGCAAAGCTGAGTTTTGCAATACTTCGAGCAACAAATCTTTGCTTGCGTGGTTCTCGCATCAAGTGGAGAAGTGGTGTTGGAATGGATGATGGTGCTGGGCTACCGGCAGAATTGCCAAAATTGGATTAAAACTTTTATTTCATTCTTTTGTTCTGTTTGTTTTGTTGATTATGTTTATGTAATAAATGGTGTGCTGTGTTGTGTTTATTAATAATGATATTGATCTTCAAATGGAGATTTCTATAGGGTCTCTACCAGATTTTGTACAGTAACTTGCTCTGTAACTTGCTCTGTATCATAGATGCTAGCACATGCAACAAAAAGCAATGCAGATTTTGCATATAATAATGTTAATATATATATATGTATCGACAATTATAGCAGCAAAAATAACATACTCCCAATTACACTAATTTTTTAATGAGTTGCTCATTATATCGCTAGATCGCTTTGCTTTAATTTTTATTGGGATTCATATGCATTGGGCTGGGAGGCCTGCTTTAGGTATGTGGGTCCTAGTTAGCCACTCATGGTGGAGTGTATGTTGCGTTGACCTTGCATTTTGTGTATATTCAAAGATGCTGTTGAAATGTGTACCTTGGCGTGGTTTGAACCACTGACCAAGCACTGTGATTACACCGATGTAACCACTGTGCCAATCTGACCACCCCCTACCCCCTCCCATTTAGGGAAAGAGCCATGCTTTATGGGACATCACATGCCATAAAAAGGGGTGCAAAATTGGAAGTAATTAAACGGACAGTTGATATAACACACACAATTTAAAATTAAAATAGGAGGGTCAGTCTAATAATACAATAGAAACTGAACAACTAATAATGTTGCTGGCGATGTGCAAGTTTAGGGCATGACCACGGCATTTGCCCCCACGGCCCCCGTGCTTCCTACCCCACTGACACTAGCCTAATACATGCAACACACAGTCCAGTTACATGCATGAAAAACACATCAGTGACATGGAGGCCTTTGGACATGACCATGTAGAGGAGGCCATGGGATATGAGCATACAGTGGTGGGCATGAGTCTGACAAGACATACTACCATTTTGTGCTGATACAATTATGACCACTAAAGAAATAGAAGGTAATGGAATATTTGCACATGTAGGACCAAACATAAAGAGAATGAATCTGAATATAAATAGTTGAGAAAGAGGTTGTATATTAGGCCAGTGAAAGCACTGTAACCGAAAGACATAGAAAAAAAAGTTCAAATTGACAAAGCATATGAGTGAATCCATGTAGCACATAACATAACAATTTACAGGGTTTACAGCAAGGGGAAAAGAGTACTGTCTTATGGTGGAAAGAGTGTGAATAGTCATGACATGAGACATGTGTATGTTCATGGGTGTGGTTCATGGGTGTGTGTGTGCCAGCCATGCAGATGAAATGAAAAACGGTGGGCATTAAAAATATATGTGCCAGCAGAACGCAAATCCCGACAATAAGGAAGGGTTACATGTGTTCCAGCCTAGCTGCGCTGCATGTGTCTTTAATTCGACCACGCCTCTCCCATAGCCTAGCTGATACACCGTGCACTATATCTCATGGCTCTGACGTACTGTTATAGGTTGTGAGCCTATAAATGGCCACGCAATGAGTGGCACCCAAAGAGTATGACCGAATCGACAGGGACACGATTTCTACATGATGTTATGCGTGCGTATCGGTACTGGTAGTACGTACCGTACAATCCTTGTCAGACATTACAAAAATATATTGCACATCCTCCAAGAAAGAAAGTTCCAATGCTACACACACAAGCACTCATACTCACTCACACACACAAACACACACACACACACACACACACACACACACACACACACACACACACACACACACACACACACACACACACACATACGGAGATTCCAATGCTACTTAGGATTAGTGGTTCTGGTGAGGATGACTGTCATGTTTGCTACACATATGACCAAATGCAAAAGCCTATGGAACTCACAGGTCTGTAACATGTTTGGAAGCGGCACTGCCCCAGATCCAAAAAAAAATTCATAAAATATGACACCAAGTGCTCTGATCCTCGGGTGGGTATGTGACCATATGTCTCAATAATGGCAGAGTCCTAAACACAAAGGTATTAGCCTATATATTTGCCACCATCTGATGTAAATCAATATTCAATGGGTGACTTCATTGCATCTGGTCATAGCAAACTGACAGTCATACCCACCAGAACCACTAATTCTAAGTAGCACTGGTTTGTGTGTGTGTGTACGTGTATGTGTGTGCATGTGTGTGTGTGTGTGTGTGTGTGTGTGTGTGTATGTATAGCATTATACATGGGCCTTTTCTGGGAATCTGTGCTATTTATCTTTTGTGATATTACCACTCTGTAAACCTACTTTTGTATATAAGCCCGGCAGGAATATTTATCCCTGCTTTATCCCTAAAGATAAAGATCAGGGCCCTGGAAATTTTATATAACAAAGGAAGGTAATAAATAGTACGTCCTATGTCTTTTTAAACCTCTCAATGGTACACACTCATATCTTCAGCGTTTATAGTGATTTGTGTCTGTATTAGTGTGTGAGTGTGTAAATGGATGCATGTAATGGAATATGGGACATGAGGCATGGTACGTCATGATGTGGCAGGTACGGTGAGACAGGAACAAATAGTCCAGTACATACAACACATTAACCCAGTACATACAACCAATGGGGGGAGGGGTTGGGAGGGGGGCCTTCCTCTAAAAAAATTGTTGGGGCCTTTGCCCCCATGGCTCCCATGCTCCTATACCACGGTGTATAAAACACACAATCCAGTTACACACGTGAAAAACACATCAGTCAGAATATAAATAGTTGGATAGTAAGCCAGTGAAAGCACTGTAACCAAAAAAAGTTCAAATAGACAAAGCTTATGAGTGAATCCATGTAGCACATAGCAATTTACAGGGTGTACAGCAAGGGGAAAGAATAGTGGAAAGAGTGTGTATAAGTGTGACGTGAGACGTGTGTATGTGTTGGTTCATGGGTGTATGTGTGTGCCAGCCATGCAGATGAAATGAAAAACGGTGGGCGTTTAAAATATATGTGCCAGCAGAACGCAAATCAGGAAGGGTTACATGCGTTCCAGCCTAGCTGCGCTGCATGTGTCTTTAAATCGACCACGCCTCTCCCATAGCCTAGCTGATACACCGTGCACTATATCTCATGGCTCTGACGTACTGTTATAGGTTGTGAGCCTATAAATGGCCACGCAACGAGTGGCACCCAAAGAGTATGACCGAATCGACAGGGACACATATTGTTGTGCGCGCGTATCGGTACTGATAGTACGTACCGTGTTTTGTATGGTGATGGTAGCTGAATCCCACGCATTTTGATCGCTTAACGAATCTTGTTCGTTATAGAAGAGAACCACTGACGTTTGTAAGAACGTATATTAACGGTGGTACTTCAGTTGTACATGTAGTGGCATGGGCACGGGAGGTTATTGTATATTCATGTGCTCGGAGTAGCGGGAACCAGGTTGTAGTAGGTTAATGGCGCGAAATGAACGAGAAATGTGCAATTACTTTGCACAGCTGTATCTTCGTAACGGATCAAGTAAAAATTAACGAACAGGACAAATCGATAGGTACAGGACCCCTCTGCGTATAAACCGAATTTGAAGTTAATTGAGATGTCCTGCCGAAAGATATGGCCAGTTTGAACCCCAATGGGTATCTGACATTGCAACACTGGCACGAAGCTAATGCAAGAGCCCAAAATTTATTTTACCAGAGAGAAATGATGTAGTATGAAGTATTGAAAATAGGAAGTCAATAGCATTTACGGTTCGGGAGATGTAGCGATTTTAAAGTGAATCATTTTTATAACTTATATATATATATAGCGATACGACATTTTCTCAGACCCTGTCCCATATATATATATATATAACTGCAACCAGGAATGTGAGGGGAGATAATTCCTTCTTACTATACATGCATACAGTTATCCATGTCCGTAATTGGCACTTACAACTGATGCTCAACCATTCAGCTGCATAGGTCCATGTGTGGTGAAGAATTCAAGTTACTGAGTTACCGCTCTATTAGGCCCACGACACCATTTAAATTCCTTACCATTCCCACGTTTGAGTGATCACTTGGACTTGCCTGTATTTGAACTGACATGGATGAAGACATATAAAGATGCACTTGCAGTCATGAGTTATTATCAACGTCAAGAGCACACCTACACACCAACACAGGAACACACATACACACAGGACACATCTACACACCAGCTGCAGGGACACACCGACACACCAGGGACACACCTGCACACCGGGGACACACCTGCACACCAGGGACACACCTACACACCACACCTGAACAATATGTATGTGAACTGAACAGTGCGTAAAAATTGTGTGTGTGTGTGTGTGTGTGTGAATGGAACAGTGTGTGGTGTAGTGTGTGTGGACTAAAGAGTGTGGCTGTGAACTGCAGTGTCATGTGAGGTGTGTAGACTGAACAGTGTGTGTGTGTTCGCATTGAGAACTGAACAGTGTGTGTGTGTGTGTGTGTGTGTGTGTGTGTGTGTGTGTGTGTGTGTGTGTGTGTGTGTGTGTGTGTGTGTGTGTGTGAACTAAAAATGTACGGTGCGGTGTGTGTGGTATGTGCATGGGTGGCTGTGCATAAGTGCAGTGAAAGTTTATGGATGGTGTGTGTGTGTGATGAATGATCAGTGTGAAGACTGCACGGTGTGATTGTGGTGTAGTGACGTTATGTGTGTGGACTAAATAGTAGGGTGGGATTGTATGATGAACTGAACAGCCACTACTCACCCAGTGAGTCCAGAAAATTATTGGTAATGTTATTTATTTACTTTACAGACTAATAGTCTACCTAGGCGGTTGCTGGTGGCTCCGCCGGCTATGTACATGTATATTGCACTGTCCGATTTGCTAAGCGAATTCAATACGAGACACGGACGTCCAGTCGCAAAGCTTGCTTCAAAGATGACGCATTGCCGTAGCGTCTTAGAACTACCAACAGAACAACCATCGAAAAGGTAAGATCAATGGCATATATGAACCTCGCTTTTTACAATTCGTGGGTTCACGTTATCGATTGGATTGGATGCACGTCACGTGAGAGCATACTTCTATAGTGGCACTCCATGATATGGTAAGAACTATCCCTTGATCTCTGCCATCCTATGCAACTATTTATTTAAAGGCATGTTTTTGTAGCTTGGTCTGCGCCGCATCCCACTGTGTAATATGTTTTTAGCGTAATATGTTTTATAATTGGTGATGCGTGTGTTTGTATTTGTAGCTTATACCTGTACGGATACCGAGAACTATCCCTTTATCTCTGCCATCCTATGTGACTATTAGTTTTAAAAAGCATGTTCGTGTAGCTTGGTCTGTGCTGCATCCCCCTGCGTGGTTCGTTTCAAGCCTACGTGGACGTGGATTGCGCAAGGGATAGTTCCTACCACATCACGAAGTACCACTATTGAAGTATGCTCTCACGAAGTGCATCAAATCCCTCTAGTTATTCTATGGTTGTTAAGGGAGGTTCATTATCTGATGTATGTGTAAGGCTTCACATGCAGGCCTGTGCATGCTGGTAAAATTAATTACACTGCTATACCTGTGGCTAAAATATAACGTAGGTAAAACAAATGTTTTTTAATGACTGCAATCATGTCCTATTGATACTCCCTGTATGAACCGAGGAGTACAATGGTGGTGCTTGAAAAGCTCCGCAAGCTGTACAGTAATAGTGTCCATTTGACTTCCACCAGTGGACACCCTGCTAGCTTCATCAAGTTCCCTTCATGTTGGGACATCCACACCACTACAATGCCCCTTGCTCCTCCACATCAGGGTACCCCCATTTCCTTGGATGCTGCACTTCCACATCGGGACACTGCCTCTCTAGGCCCCCCCCCCCCTCCACACAGTATACCCCTCCTGCTCCACCACTACATGCAACCCCCACTTCCACCTACACAATTAAACACCATTTGTGGATCTTAATACACCATCTTCATATCTGGGGAGGGTCTGCTGCAACTAAATATTCTTGTAGCCCAATTGGACACCATGTTATTATCAGAAATTAAAAACAGATGAAACAAGTATTAAAAACATTCTCTATGAGAAAGTTGGTGGCATATAGGATTGAAGTAAAAAGGAAGGAAACAAGGAGTAAATGCTGCCGCGCTTACACTTAACTAGACTCAATACACTGATTGCAAAAAATATATACCTTAGCAAGTTGTGTATCTTACCAACAGGCAAGCGAATAAGATGGACTACAATGTATACCTTCTTCCTGGGCCATTTGTGTAATCGGCGGTCGGTCCAGTTATCTTCAGGACTCTACAAGGTCCTTGCCATGGTTTGTGAAATTTATGTGACAGACCCCTGCATGGGTAAGGCAGGGCAATGCAGAAAACCATGTCATTTGAAACACTGTCTCAACAACATCCGAAAATTTCTGAGTCCGGATTATGGAAATTTTAGTAGTACGCCGAACATGACGAATGTTTAGGTCCTAAACCATGGTTTAGGTCCTAAACTATAACAAGTAATAAAAACATTCTCTATGAGA
Organism: Eunapius fragilis; assembly: GCA_963681505.1. NCBI lineage: Eukaryota > Metazoa > Porifera > Demospongiae > Spongillida > Spongillidae > Eunapius > Eunapius fragilis. Next base: position 2,477,997 of record OY811990.1, read on the forward strand.
AAGTTGGTGGCATATAGGATTGGAATAAGGCAATATTGGTGTAAAAAGGAAGGAAACAAGGGTCTAATAAGAAGGGGAAATGTATAATAGGCCTATATTTCGCCCATCTGTAGAACATTATGATTGTGTGCGAAATATAGGACATTTCCCCTTCTTATTAGACCCACAAGCTGCATATGCATATACTTCCAGGAATGTGAGGGGAGTTAATTCCTTCTTACTACGTGCATGCAGTTATCCATTTCCCTAATTGGCACTTACAACTGATGCTCAACCATTCGACTACATAGGTCTATATACGGTAAAGAATTTAAGTTACAACTTTAAAACCCGCTCTGTTAGGCCCACGACACCATTTAAATTCCTTAACGCTATATCGATGGGCTTGCATCCACCCGTTTGTCCTGGGGTGTGGAATGTATGCATTTCACAGTTGAGTAATTACTTGGGTTTGTCACTTGTCTGTATTTGAACTGACATGGTCGGGGTCATCTAAAGATGCACTTGCAGTCAATGAGTTATTATTGTCAACGTCAAGAACACACCTACACACCATGCAACACAGGGACACACCAACACAGGACACACCTACACAGCAGGGACACACCTACATACCACAACTGAACAATGTGTGTGTGAACTGAACAGTGTGTAAAAATTGTGTGTGTGTGTGTGTGTGTGCGTGTGTGTGTGTGTGTGAATGGAACAGTGTGTGGTGTAGTGTGTGGAAAAAAACAGTGTGTGCTGTAAACTGCAGTGTCATGTGTGGTGTGTAAACTGAACAGTGTGTGTGCGTGAACTAAAAATTGTATGGTGCGATGTCTGTAGCATGTGCATGGGTGCATGCATATGTGCAGTAAAGTGCGTGGATGGTGATGAGTGAACAGGGTGTGTGGTGAGGACTGAATTGTGGTGTCGTGAAGTATGTGTGTGGACTAAATAGTGCGCGTAGTGAGGGTGGGATTGTATGAGAAGTGTGTGTCGTGTAGACTGAAAATACAGTACTGCAGTACTGAACAGTGTGGGCATGTGTGTGTGTGTTTGGTGTGTGATGAAAAGCCACGGACAGGCAGGAGTCTTAAAAAGTACTAACCTTTGTTGTACTAATTCTAATGTGGCCACGTACTATCTGGCGAGCGGAATAATAGCCACGGACATAGATTAAAATCTACTAACCTTTAATTGTTGTAGAAATAACTTTCGGTACGTTCATATCGGTCCTCAATACTAGTACTCTCTTTATCTATAGGCCCATGCAGACCAAATACTCCTTAGTTGTGACGTATTTAGTAAGGGCCTGGTCCACGAGAAATAGACATGATTCGCTAAGGGTTACCGTACAATAAAACGTCACATGTGAACTCGCCCATATATGGGCATTGCTTGGTATAGTTTAGGACCTATATACCATGATTTATGACCTAAACACTCGGCGTAACACTAAAGTTTTCATAATCCGGACTCAGAAAATTCCGGAAGTTGAGACAGCGATCATAGCTAACGCTGGTAAAGTCTACTCGTGACACACTAACATTTAAACATAACACCACATAATATCAACCGGGCATTTAAAAATATAGGTTGAAGTATTTGGACGAGTCACGGTCTGCATACAGATTGTCGTCAGGGGAAAGGAATAGGTTTCACACTGTTATATATGTCAGTGATAAATGACAGCGCTAGCCTGCATACAGTGAGGTACATGCCTAAGGTTTCGTATTTCCAGGACATAGTAAATTAACGGGCATTGGGACTTGTGTTCCACAGCATCCCACTATTAAAATCCGCGGTTTTGAATATCTGTGCGGTGGAAAGTGGCAAAAGTATTTATAACCCCTCCGTTTATTTAAAAAGCAACTCGTTAGCGTCGTATTTCATACCCTTGCGACAGCCGGCTGAAAATATAAAGAATGCTGAAGGAACTGTTTCTTCTTGTGACCTTGCTGGCGCTTCTTTCTGACGCCCGTCCCAAGCACTATGAGGTTTGCGACTGTAAGCGAACGTCATTTAGGTATTCAGCAGATCCATTTAAGATGAGCGGAGAGGTCGATATTAAAGGGCCCCTGATGGTTGATAAAAGCGAATTATTCGATAATCGTGGCGACATTCAAGAGAGTAAGATCGGTGCTGTAAAGGCGTGTATTAATTTATGGTTGTACCCGTATCTTAAGAAATGATGATCAGCTATTTGAGGGCAAAGAATTCTGAAAGTGTGAAGTTCCAGGTCAGAATGAATAATCCATTTATAGCATCGCATAACGGGCATTCTGATATATATTTCTTATCACCATGATATTGTTAGTTTATGAAGGTAAGTCTCTGCAATTACACTGCACCTTACTGCTTGTTGGCTTATTCTTTGCGAAATCCGAACAATGCAGTGTGTAAGTATCAATGATGCTGCATTTGAGATTGTGCATTTACCATACCAACTTAATCATGGCCAACTCATGACAACTGCAGACTGTAAGATTTAATCATGTTATATTTTCCACTGCACCTTAACATATTGTATCTCTACTTATTTCTCGGCTCTCCATCAAAATCACAATGAACAATGCAGTCTGTAAGTATCAATGCTGTTGCATTTCCCATCACATCAAAACATGCCTAATTTTTACACATCATGCACCTTATGAACAATGCATTAGAAAGTAAGCATCAATTTCTCATTGCACCATGACATGACTAACAATAATTTTTTGCCACCATGGATGTGCAATACTGAAGCTGGTAAGTTTCAAGGTAAAATTCATGTATTATATTGTCATAATGCAACACGTAAGTATCAAGGATGTTGCATTTATCATTACACCTTACCACAAGTAAAGAAAAACATTCTCTAACGAGAAAGTTGGTGGGATATAGGAATTGGAGGTAATGGTGGTGTAAAAAGGAAGGGAACATGGTTTTGAGAAAAGGGTAATGAGACAAAAATCCTATGTTTAGCACTTCTTTTGGTTCTATTACATTTACACGTGCTAAATATAGGATATTTGTATCCATAACCCTTTTCTCAAAACCATGTTCCCGTCCTTTTTACACCACCATTGCCTCCAATTCCTATATCCCACCAACTTTCTCGTTAGAAAATGTTTTTCTTTACTTGTTTCCTCTATTTTTATTATCATTTTTTATCGATTATTAATACTGGCAAATGCCCCGTCCCGCATCAATTACTGTCACGAGCAGACGCCCGCTTTTGTTTGGGATCACTGTAAGGAACGCGGGAGAATTCAAACTCGTCGTTTCGTTGTTTAGCTCTCCTCTTTTGTTTGCACAATTCTAAAAATACGTAAATGTCGCCATGGGAACGCTTCTATTTTACACTACGCATTACGTAATGATTACGTATATCAGTTCTATGCTTTATTCATATATCTGATACTTGAAGATGTCCTTCCAGGAGATTCTAAAGCGATTGGTATAATTTGCGCTCTTTAAAACCATTCCTATCCCGAGTTGTATTTGCGCGAGAAGAATTAGACGACGACGACGGAGAAGAATTGGCCTGGGGACAAGGTAAAACACGAGCTTTTTTGTTCTCTTGAAGCAAACAGTTTGAAGACTGGAACAAAACATTTAAATGACAGTCTTTGCCTTTTGGTTCGATAGGAACAAAGAGCTAAACTATCCGTTTTTTGGTACGCGAGTTGTACGCTGGTTGCGTTTTTAAAAATGATATTCACGACCCGGGTCAATTCCTATATAGGAACTACTATCGTAGTTCCTTATACCTACTTATTTTGATGTTGCCATGGATATTACTGTAAACAATGTAGGATGTACGTATCAATGATGTTGCATTCTTTATTGCTCTTTACCGTACACTTCTTCTCTCTACTACCTTGTGCATTGTGATGTTGCATTTGCCCTAACATGTCTAATTATCCCCGGGCTTTATCATGTACCATGCATGAACACATGTTAAAAAAATCCAGCTTGTATCAATAATCATGTTGCATTCCACCATAATATGCAAATGCATTCTTATTTATCATGCTTTTAATCAGAAAGTTTATTGACATTGCATTTCTCATTGTACCATGCATCACATGGCTACTTACCGTGGTCAACATGGATGCTATTTTCAACACAGTCGTGCGTAAGTATAAGTGATGTTGTATTTAAATTGTACAATAACATGCAAATGTATTCCTTGCCAATATTATGACAAATGATGCAGAATGTAAGTATCAATGATGCTGTGCTTCAATTTGACATTTGTCATTCTTGTCACCACGGATTCTATTCCTAACAACGCAGGCTGTAAGTATCAATCATGTTGCATTTCCTTATTTAACATGCTCTCCATTCATTTTCACCATTGATACCAGCCTGTAAGTGTCTATGATGTCACCTTTCACATAGCACGTTGACATGTTCAATTATTACGGACTTTGTCACCATGGATACTATTGCAATCCAGTGTGTAAGTATCAATAATGCACTGCGTGAACTTTACCACACCTACTTAACCCATGTTGCCATGGATTCTATCAGCGTCTTGGAAGTATCAATGATGCTGCATTTTCCATTGCACTTCCATACCTAATTATTCATTTATGTCATAAATAAATGCAGATTGTATGTATAAATAGTTTTGCATTTCCCATTGCACTTTACCATGCCTACTTATTCTCTGTTGCCATGGATACTACTACGAACAGCAGTCTGTAAGTATCAATGATATTGCATTTGCCATTGCACCTTACCATGCCTACTAATTCTCTGTTGCCATGGATACTACTACGAACAATGTAGTATGTAAGTATCAATGATGTTGCATTTGCCATTGCACCTTACCATGCCTACTTATTATCTGTTACCATTGATACTACTATGAACAATGTAGTATGTAAGTATCAATGATGCTGCATCTCCCATTGCCCTACTTATTATCTGTTGCCATGGATTCTACTATGAACAATGCAGCCTGTAATTATCAATGATGTTGCATTTCCCATTGCACCTTACCATACCTACTTATTTTCTGTTGCCATGGATTCTACTGTGTACAATGCAGGGTGTAAGTATCAATAATGTTGCATGTCCCATTGCACCTTACCATACCTACTTATTCTCTGTTGCCATGGATTCTACTATGAACAACCCAGCCTGTACGTATCAATGATGTTGCATTTCCCATTGCACCTAACCATACCTACTTATTCTCTGTTGCCATGGATTCTACTATGAACAATGCAGGGTGTAAGTATCAATGATGTTGCATTTCCCATTGCACCTTACCATACCTACTTATTCTCTGTCGCCATGGATACTACTATGTACAATGCAGATTGTAAGTATCAATGATTTTTGCATTTTGCATTATACCTACTTATTCTCTGTTGCCATGGATACTACTACAGCATGTAAGTATCAATGATGTTGCATTTCCCATTATACCTACATTTCTATGTTGCCATGGATACTACTACAAATAATGCATCAATGATGTTGCATTTCCCATTGCACCTTACCATGTCTACTTATTCCTTTTTGCCATGGATTCTACGATGAACAATGCAGGCTGCTGTAAGTATCAATGATGTTGCATTTACCATTATACCTACTTATTCTCTGTTGCCATGGATTCGACTATGAACAATGCAGCGTGTAAGTATCAATGATGTTGCTTTTCTCATGGCGCCTTACCATACTTACTTATTTTTTGTTGCCACGGGTACTACTATGTACAACGCATGGTGTGATTATCAATGATGTTTCATTTCCAAATGTACCTTAACATTTCTACTCATTCTTTGTAACTACAGACAATTCAGTGTGTAAGTGTAAATAACTTTGCATTTCCCAACTTACCACTTATTTCTTGTCACCATGGATACTATTTTGTACAATGCAGTGTGTAAGTATCAATGATGTTGCTTTCGCATTCCACTTTATTGCACCTATTTATTCCTTATTATTACGGATACCACTGTGTACAATGTACGTAGTGCGTAAGTATCAATGATTGCATTTCTCATTGCACTTCAATATGACTAACAATAATTTCTTGCCACCATGGATGTGCAATACTGAAGCCGGTAAGTTTCAAGGTATTATTCATGTATGCTATTTCGTTTTGCCACTATGCTCTACACCATTATTTCAACATGACCACCATAGTGATGACTGTAAGTTTGAGTAATGCCCATATATGTGTCTTCTCATGTATTAAACCATGCACCTCATTTATACAGACTCAGAAAATGGTCAAGAAGCCTTATGGACATGTAGAATGGTTTGCTGTAGCTGCTTGTAGATAGTGACTATAGTTTGACTGAGGCATTTTATCAGTCATAAGCTGTGTTGCTGATGCAAAATACTACCCAAATTCATGCACTGTATCATTCTCTAATCACGGCGCGACAGAGTACCGTATGCAGTCCTGTATATTACACCTGTATTGGTCGTTACGCGTCTGCACTCGACACGTGGGCAGTTTTTCACACAACGCGCATGCAGGGTCAGTATACGTCTCAGAACGAACACTTCACCGACACGCGCATATCGCGGTCTTCATACCGGCGGCGGCATATTGATAGCCACCTGTCTGCATACTTCAGATGAACGTTTGCAGATTATGTGCACGTCATGTGTTCGAATACTTTACAATGCACCCACTGATCTGCATACTGAAGATAGACAGGACCGGTAGTATACGCGGTTTATACGTCTATAATTAAGAGCAGGAAACTTATTCAACTACAGCAATACAAACAATCAAAATAAATTATCAGAGTTCAGTTAGCAGGAGCATTCTTCAAGCACCACATTTCAGACGCAGCATCCTTTTATCTGGTGGAGGTCTTTAAATTCAGCATGAACCTTTACTATCTTGGCACTTGTTGAGCTAGATAGTAGGAGAATCAGTTATCTTCTATAACCAAAGAAGAGGATTACCTTAGTGATAGGCTGCTGTCCTTTTCGTAGGCCTTGTGGTAGAGTCCTCCCTTACTACAGCATTTCATTGGCTAAAGAGCCGTCTGAATAATAAACATACATACACGCAGATATCCATTTTACTAGGCCCCTCACCTTTGGCTACAGAGTCTCAATGTGCTTGCTTTATTGACTCAAGTGTCTCCTTACAGCTTTTGATAGTGACACTAGTACGTTATTTATTTGTGTAAATAATGTATACTCATTACAACGTACTATGCACAATGGAAGTGGTGTTCCTTGTACATCAAGATTCCTTTTCATGGCATTTAAAGGTTCTATCACGATCAATTTCGGCTGTGAAATAAAAAAAAAAAGAATTTTAAAAAGACGTGTATATACGGGCGGTAGTACCTTTGCGACAACTCTAACACAGCGCTGAGTCCATATTACGCGCGTTCACTTTGTCCTGGTTTGGTAAGGTGCATCTAGAGTAACGTTTGTACATAGCGTAACACGCAGCAACTTACAGCATCCCATATCTTGTGAGATGCTGCCATGTGCATGTCCACTAAGAGTGATTCGAGCAGCCTCAAGACACTATCCTATGCTGAGAAGTTTTCTGTGGCTTTTGTACTCTGTGCGCATGAGTCACCTTTATCAGTGGCCCACATAGACGAAGCTCTTTCTTCGGGTAATGTAGAAGAGGTAGTACACACACTGGGCTTTGCAGACCTATCCCTGGTGTTTAGTGAAGATGGGAGTGAAAATGCAGTGTTTGTTGAAGATCACTCAGTATCTGGCCTTGGTCCCATTGAACACCATCTTTTGATAAGTCATGCAGGATCTGTCTCTATAGGCCCTCACCCCGAAAAGAGGAATATGAGTTCACACAATCATATGTTATACTTAACTCACAATCCTATCAGTCCTATCTGGCCCCAGCTCCGCCATTGCCCCCAGCTCCGCTGCTCCCACTTGCGCCACTGCTGGCCACTGCTCCGCTGGCCCACGCTCTGCTTGCCCCAGCTCCACCGCTGGCCCCCTGCTCCGCTGCCACCTGCGCCACCGCTGGCCCCAGCCCCATAGGGAATATGCATGGCCCCATCCTTACTTCACCTTAGTAATACATCAAACAATACGTATATTTATTACAATTATAACTAATGTTTTTTGCATGCTATATAGCAGGGCTACCGTTTGCGCCGTACCGATCTTCCGACCAAGTTAAGATAGTTTAGTTAAGAGCATGCATGTGATTTCGCCGGGATGAATTACTTCCTCCCCATGCGAAGTAATCTTGCACGACACGGCAACGATTATTCAATACATGCATCTCTGATATAATACATGTTTATAAATATAGCTTATTGCCAGAGGCGGATCCCGGCTTACATGTACAGCGCCTAGCTGGGAGTAGGCGTGCCCTGCTCTGCCCGTTGCACCCCACCCTTGCCCACTTTTCGATTGCATGTGAGCAGATCAAACGGTCTCTTGTGCTACGATAGAGTATGATTCTATTATAAGGTTGCCCAATACATGCATTAATATGCATATACACTTCCTCCTTAGTTTATTCTCATGCATAAAAATGTGTTAAACAAGATATAAAAATTTAATTAAAATAAAATTGGTGATGTAGGATTTGTAGGAAGCAATTGAGTATAAAGTAAGGAAACAAGGAATTACGGATATTATGCATTAATTAAATTATAAATATTACATACCTACATTTAGCACAGAATTTCATGCAGGTAGGTAGATTTGCTAAATAATGTAGGTCTGTAATATTTATAATTTAATTAATGCATAATATCCGTAATCCTTGTTTCTTTACTTTTTACTCAATTGCTTCCTACAAATCCTACATCACCAATTTTATTTTAATTAAATTTTTATATCTTGTTTATTGAGTAGTTAATAGTAGTATGATGGCAGTGTCAAACCTGGAGCTCGACAATGCGATAATTCGGACGTCTCAACAGCTGGGTTATGCGACGACTGATTCATCCATACCAGAACAGAGCTATTAAAAGCTTCGTGGAAGGGCGTGATGTTTTTATTAGCAATCCGACGACGAGGTCTCGATATCGTGGTCCGGTGCGCTGGTCCTGAATTCTGTAAACTGTAGACGATATCCTCTTTACCACTTTGAACGGTCTACTCCGAGGGCAATGCAGCTTCCTTGGTACTCCTCTTGTTACTACTGGATTGTTCAACCAAACCAGATCACCTGCCTCAAACGAATCGCCGTGAACCTTACCATAGCATGTCTCTTTTGCTCTTTCAACTGCAGTGCCTACATGTTCGCTGTAAGCACGTTACAAGGTTTGCTTCCATTTCCTCGCATACTGGTGGTGCAACTCGGCCTCAGTAGGAACTGAGCCATATACGATGTCCAGATACAACTATTCTCCATTTTTGTATCGCTCGATTGCCACTAAGGACCCGACTCTTGGCGGCTCGACGAGAGTGATGTTTTTAATGACATTCATCATACTGAAAGATTCCTATATCGCACCTAATCGCGTAGGTTCCGATTCAATCAGATGCCATATCCTTTTTCTGATGGCTTTTAAATGGACCAAGGACTTAGATGAACTGTGTCGTTACTATTAGTCATATGGGGGTGTTAAGTGACATCCAGATTGGAGGACTCTTAGTTTCACAAGATAACATAACATTAGCATGCATATATGCATGCTAATGTTACGTTATCTTGTGTATTTTTATGACATTCATCATACTAATCGCGTAGTTTCCGATTCAATCAGATACCATATCCTTTTTCTGTTGGCTTTTATAAATGGACCAAGGACTTAGATGGACTTAGATGAGCTGTGTGGTTACAATTAGTCATATGGGGGGGTATTAAGTCATCTTCAACATGACGTCCTACCTGGCCATTTACCAGTCCTGCCCCTAGTCATCAGTGGTGGCAGAGATTTAATTTAGGGCCGGTTGAAATACATATAACCACGCTGCATGATCACTTTTCTGATACTATTCCTTCCATGATTTTATGGCATGACAATTAAATATTTAAATGCACTGAAGCATAAGAATTTTATGAAATGAATGAAACGAACTGTCTTAACGAGAAAGGTATAAAGGGATGAATTAATACAAGGAAAAAAAGGGTCATTGACTGGGAAGAAAAAATGAAGTTGACCTATATTAGCATGTACACGTCACATTTCTATAACAATGTGTGCTAGTATACAATGTAGGTCAATTTCACTTTTCCTCCCCATTCAGTAAACCTTTATTTCCTTGCTTGTTACTCCATGGGAGCTTCCTGGCCAGGATGGCCCTGGCAATGGGTTGAACCAGAGTCATATAGTGAGGATATGTATAACAGGCACAGTCAAACAGTCACGAGGAAAGGGTAGGCAGGTGGTGACCACCCACAATATCTGATCATGCTGAACAAATCCGTACAGAAGGTGGGTTAGCCAAACTAATAGTAGTAATATTTGCGTATACTGCTAAGACAGCTCCAGTTTTTAAATCGTGCCCCGTACGTGTTGTAAGTATGGAACATTGTCGACCACACTTAAACTATTTGCCAACTACATTAGTTTGGTTCTCTGCATGTGTCACGGAAATTTAGGTCCGCAGATCTCATTCAAAGCACCTACTGCTCATCGTACAGTAATGTGTATGGAAGCCAACAATAGAGACAATAGAAAGGTCATAATTGCACGTGCACAATCCGTATAAACCTTATTCATAACATGGTCTAGCCAGAGAATAAATTCCTTAACAGCTAACACATTGGTCAGCTGATGAAGAGGTGGATATACACATGGAATGAAGTCCTGCAGTCCAACAATGCATCTTTAAATACAACAACAATTAATCACTGCATATATGGGACAGAGGCAGTAAAAAAGGGACCGAGCACATATTTTTCATGTTTTCAAATTACTTGGCATGCAGTGCATAAGGCTAATGGAGGAATATTTGCCTTGGAGCCTGAGATAGCAAAATAACAGCAAACATTACAACATTTTAATCTATATAGCAGTGAGTAATATGTGCAATTTATAAAGTATGTGTGTGTGCGTGCCCCTTACTGTTCATTTTAACTAGGTTTGCTAAGCGTCTACTTCCCTGATTAGACTTCACAAAGTTAATCTTGATGTCATATCCCGGTGACCTTTTTTAGGATTCAGATAGCTGTCAATGGCATACACCACTGGATGTATAAATAATAGAATAGTGCATAGATATACAACAGATGTTAGAAGAAAGCTCAGTATTCCATACGATGTATTGACACCTGATTCCACTACCACTGTTATCAAGTAGATGACTCCTCCCACTACACTGATCAGTGTCAAGAGATAAGCTAGCACTATAATACTCTGGGTCTGAAACTCCTTTTTCTTTTTCTTATTATGTCTGGTGGAGAAGGCAAAAAAGACCAGTAAGATGATGAAAACTGTCTGAAACGCTATAATTGCAGCTATCCATTGACCTTGAAACTTGCATGAGCAAAATTCCTCTTTGGTGATGATCAATGTATCTCCAAAAGGTAACAGTGTTTGCTTAACATTCCGTTGGTAGGGATCATATATTGTCCAGGCTGTGCACAAGCCAATAACCAAAGTAACCAAGACAATAATTAGCACTGACAAAACAGCATCGCTCATCATAAAATGATAGCTTTTCTTCAACTTTGAGGAGCTATTGAATATGTAATACAACCTCCAAGTCTTTGCAGTTACTGTTCCGAATACCAAGGTGAGTCCCAATGACAAGGCCCATGGAAATGCATTGCACAATACTGACTTGGCAGGAATGCTGACTGGGAAGGTCTCTGTGATTGTGTACATCAGTGTAGCCAAGAGGATTAGATAACATCCTGCATAAGCAAAATGGTTGAGCCTTGTGCTGGAGGCCTTGATAGCTTTGTGATTTCTGTAAGCAGTGTTCACAAAATGTATCCCTAACACCAGAAGAGCAGCTATTGCATCTACCACAATGAACACTGCAGCCAGGGGGAGAGAAACCAATATATGTACCTCTTCAAAGTCTGTTGACACAAACACAGCAATACTTTGATCTACTTGTATGCCATCAGAATCTGAGTATGCGGCTATAAAGTTTCCAGGAGGCGTTATTTCAAATACTGCAGAACGTGAAGATGAGATAGAGCCATCATGCTGATTGAATGTTATGAGACCTCCTGCCATACCTGTAAAATTTAACCCGTACATCTGCTGTCGAATTATTTGAGTGTATTCCTCTGTTCCGTACGTGTAGTTTGAGAGGGGTAGTCCGTTTCTCTGAAAAAGTTCAATGGAATTATTTAAGGACACTGCAAATGCCCAGACAGCATCAAACAGGGCACGACAACTGGGTATGTGTTCACCACATAAACTGATCAAATAGTCGTAGCTGAGTTCCGTGTATTTTGGGACTGCAGGCTGTAAATCGATACCATAGTAGCAATTAAGGCTATGACTGAAGGCATTCAAAATAGCGGTTTCATTACAAGTGTAGGATTTTCCATAGTATACAAAGGGAACTTGTTCTAATAGGTCCCCTAATATTATCCATTGGTACTTCGGGTACGTCATGCCTATGTGGTAGGCCAGGCACAGCGTCCTCTGAAGAGTATCATCGCGTAGGAAGGATACAATTACACGCACGTATGTATTCTTCAGAGCGTCCAGCGGAATGTAATCAAGAGTCGCGGGAGAGACAAAGGACAGGTTCACAGCTCCGTTCAGCTTCTCTTGGAATAGCAGGAAAGAATTATAATTTCTTAGCGAGTCCCTGCTATACAGTACGGCAGCACGGGTCCAGTTGTTGTACGCAAACAAAGCCAGCATCAGATCAATACAGTTGGTTGTCGAAGGATTGATCCCAAAACTGTAAGGGTATAAGGAGCGATCGGCCAGCTCTGGTGCTGAACCAAGGTGGACGTTAATTAGCGCAATTTCCGGCTTACCCGTGAGAGAAGCCACCGCTTTAACTGCGTCGGAGCACTCTGGACCTATTATGCCAACAATCTGTTTACCGCCATAGTAGAGGTTATCGATCAGATTGATAACGGACTTCCAACCGAGTATACAGCCGTCATTAGCCGGGATAAGTTCCAGCCTATAGTTCTCGAGGAGGTCTGAACGATTGTTAATTTCCGCTACAGCCAGCTCGGCACCAGCAATGATAAAGTCACCATCAGTGATAGGCGATGTGTCATTATCGACGTAGGAGAGTAGCGTGAGCAGGTACAAAGTTTTAGGTTTTTCGAGAGCCCAGTTCAGCCGAGTTCCAATCGCGATAACAAGAAAAGCGGTAAGATAAACACTGCTTGTCGCCATGCTAATAACGAATCTGTGTGCGTATTTATAAAATGGTAATTATATATGGAACGGTTGCATGATTGAAATTATTCTATTCCAATATGCATGATGGAAATACATGTATAGCGATAATGGCTGCACCATCAGCAGAGGTATTTAAGATTAATTAGCTTGGTGCCCCACCCACATTCATAATCCCCATAACTTTAGGAGTACAAAATCAGATGAAGTAGTTGCAGTGACCGATAACTTTCTCTCGGCGGCTTTCGTTTCCGCTAATGAACTTCTTTGCAGTGTCAGTAAGATACAATGTACATCACAGGTATATATTGTATTTTAGCTGCTGGTGTTGTGAGCATTGTGTAGTTAGCAAACCGTAGCATCTTATAAGAAGTTGTTTTCAATTGCGCCGTTATTTACTTATGATATAGAATTTATGTGTACAACACCATTCATGTAATGGTTTTAATTTTGCTTCAATGGTTTTTCTCCAAATTTGGTGGTTTCATAATGAGGATTTTAAATATATACCGTAATTCTAGTTCACACGAACGTGTTGCATGCATGCATTTTAATTTGCTGGCGGGTCAGCTGGTTAGTGTTCCGGGTCACACGGGTTTGTGCGAGTTGATTGGATAGGCAATAACTTTCAATCCTCTACCGTTAGCGTCATCAAGCATGATCCGGTTAGTACCAGAAAAGGGGAGGGGGGGGGGGAGGATAAATATATAGGGTGTCTTACATGAAACATGTAATGTTGTTGCTCGGTTCCGTAAACATTTCCATGGATTAATTGTCGTGCTTCGAGCAAATAGTTTTATATATGTGGTTTCATTCTGTACCTATAGTTCAATTGTTGAGTTGCTTTGTTTGGTCTGCATGCATGCGTGCTTTTCTGGCACTGAATCCCGCATCTGTGGATCTTTGCTGTAGAAAGAGACCTTACACGTTTTCTAAGTCCGAATGATTTCATTTTAAGGTATACTTATAGGCAATCACGATTAAACTTGCAAGCTCAGGCAGATTATACTATATAACATACATCCAAGCACATGTGCAACTGTCTACCCGCAGCGCTTCATCGACTAGCTCGTTTCCTAGCCAGCTCGCCAGTGTATAATATACTTAGCTATAGGACAGGAATGCAGATATGAGGGGACGAAAACCAACTTGCTGCCCAAAACCATGTCATACACAGAGACATACATTGGACCCACAAACACAGGTGCCTCAGGATTATGAGATTTTAGTTCAGCTGTCAAGTTCCCTTGCATGTTTCAATAAGTATTTTAGTTGTAGCATCTTCATTTTTGTATTTTAGTTGTAGTGGTCATCTTTCAGGGGCTAAGTAACATCTGTATTCAATATAGGGGAATTAGCTCAAGTTGTAAAGCGCTTCCTTATAGCGTGCTAGAGGTACCAAGAACAATGTCTGGATTCTCCTAAACAAATTTTTTAACCTTTGCATGCACAACACGGCAAATGAATTCATAACTAATGATGACTGTCAGGTAAAATTTTTTTCCTCTAAATCCGGGCAGGTATTGTCTCATGTGGATATGCCCACTGACACTGTGTATGCACTGAAGGTTAAGAAGACAACTTCTTTGGACACTGTGGTGTTGAACCATTGTATCCTGTGTCATTGACTGCTTTGTTGAGCCATTTCGGGCTGCGTTGACCATGTCGAGCCATTTTGTTGTGTACCAACCTATGTGTGTTGGCTGTTAAAGACAATAACTACATGGAGGGTACTAGATTATTTTCATTTATTGATCTGATGCCTGGCCTCTGCTTAAGGATCTGGAGGACCTTGCACATTATGTCTAGCCCAAATCTGACAGGTTGTTTTAGAATTTCAGTCCAGAGGAATTCAATCATTTGGGCCTGTAGGCTGCCTTTTTTTTCTTTGTGTTCTCCAATAAATGTATTAACAAATCACTGCACAATATTAGTACTGTGTAGTACCATCAATGCACACCTTTTTTGATCCAGGGCAACGTATTCAAACAGTATCCTAATTTGTGGGGTGATCAGAGGAGGAATACTAAGATTGAATGCATGCATGGAGACTAATAGACTGGTATGTACCACAAAGGATCAGTATAATATCTGAAGTGACCCAGAAGAGATTTTTGAAGCTTAAAATCTCCTACTGCCCTGTCTGCAGTTTTCCTTCTCCCTATCTAGCTATATATGCATGCATTATTTGAAGGCCAAGAGACCTTAACTCTGAACATTGCAGTCAGTGTGTAGTATTTAGCAGTGTGACATGTACTGCATAGTTAGGTTGCAAGCGTGGAGTTTTGCAAATTAAACTACACATGGATGCCTTAATTCCTTCCTAATGAGTGCATGCTGTCATCCAGTTATTATATTGGTGGTGCGCTTACAATTGATGCCCTACAACTGCATATCATCATGTCATAAATTGATGAAGATTTTCAAGTTAAGCTTATTAATTGTACTAAATTACAGCTGACTAACATACATGTAGATGTGTTATATTTGGCCTTTACTTCCATAAAATTAATCTACATGCTTGCATGCATTTGTTCTGTGGTGTGAAATGCAAACATTTCACAGTTGTTAGATTAGTTTGTCACTTAACTGTATTTTGCCAGACGTAACTAAGAATATGAATTTGTCAGTCAAAGAGATATTTAGTTCTGGAAGTGCATGTCTCCCATGGGGGGAGGATGCCCATGTCTTTGAGGCATCATAACTAACTCCCCCACATGTGGCAACAACACCAACCTGTTTCACTGGATCTATATGGCTGTAGTCACAGGATGTGCACTGTACATGTGTGAAATTCTCAACTGCACATTCCATTTCAGCACGTTAGCACTCTCATGTTTACTATTTATTCATGTGGTGCTAATGTACATGTGTAAGGTCATGGGTCCAGCAAATGTGGTAGAGGTCATGTGATCACATAATGCTATATCTTTTGTTGCCATGTACTATATACATACATATTTTTGACATGGATTTTTGAAATTGATGATATGAGAAGTAGCATGTCACTTAGTGCTGTAGCTATACTTCAATTGCTGCGATGTTAATCTGTGTTTCCTTCAAACGTGGTTTACTTGTTCTAATGTGCCATACCAGCACCTAAGCAAGAGGAAGTGTTAGTGTAAACAGTGCTAATGTGATGCAGCACAGCTCACCTCTTCAGAGTTGCTCCTACATTCCAAAGTTTCCCTTGATGCCTCTAGCATTTCAAGGAATACCGTTTCCATGTAGCCTATTAATACTGTACTGTTGTCCTTGTGTTTGCCGACCCAGACATCTGGGTGTTCAGAAAGCGCTTTTATATTCACTGCAAATCCTGCCATATCTATAGGAAATTTCCTATATGTAAAAAAAAAAGATTATTTATTTTGGCTGTGCTCAGAAAAATGGCTAACTATACTATAATTTTTGCACAGAACCCATTATGGGGAAGTACCAGGGATGGAGCACACTATAAGTATTATATAATTTATTGCATCCATTTTTTAATCAGTTGTGAGCTTGAATAATGCACATACTTATCAAAGGCACACTCCTTTTGTGTGTGCATGGGGGGGGGGGGGGGGGAGGTTGGGCAAATTCATGATATGGTTTTGAATGGGCTATGGTTGATCTGTCTGTGACCAATAGCTGCTAAAGGTATTCTTTCATTGGTTTGTGATTTCACACCGCAGCAAAATATATTAACAACACCTTTTGTTGATGAAAGTAAAAGTCAGGTTTGCATGCGTATCCTCCAACACCGTCTACTACTCTTCCCCATGTATAATCATACTAATATACCTGCCTCCTCCCCATCCTGTTCTCCACCTCTCTGCCTTGCCATTCTTGCAGTAGGGTCCTTCAATAGCAATACCTCCTGCATAACCCACATTCATCACAGAGACCCTCTGTGTTTCCCTTATCTGCAGCAGCAAATGGTAGCTCATGGCATGTAAAACACCACAGTAGTTGTAACAAGTACTCTTACCGCTTCGAACATTCTAAGGTCGTACTTATTGTCATCGTCACCAAAGTAGACCACCCCATTGCAGCTCTGAGCCTTGCATGTATCTTTGACCCACTTCAGACCCAAGTACCTCTGTTCAATGGCCAGGACATCGGGAGACTCCACATTCATGTGCACGCTGGTCACGTTGCACCTTGAGAGAAGATTGGTGACCAAGGCTGTCTTTACGGGAGAGTCCTCAACCACTATCCATACCAGCTTGGGGACATGCATTAGAGTTTGGCAGAGAGAGGTGAGGTCCACCTTCTGTGTGCGCCGGGCGTACGTAGGAGTGATGAAATATATGGTGGTACTGACATTCACCAAGTAGAGGGGTGCAACAGTGGAAGTGAATGAGACGTTTGTCTTGTGCACAGAGGGTGTGGCTAATGAGTAGTTGTGGGCGGTGGTGGCATTTGAACCACTTGCATTCAAAGCATGTTTTATCAATCTATCCTGAAAATCATCTGAGAAGGATTAAAATAGTAATGTGCACGATTCAGGTACATGGAGGTGATGAAACATTTGAGGTCATATATTTGCGTGCACTTCTTACATATCTACCCTTACAATTATATGTTGAATTCAGCACCATGTATGCAAACAGAATCCTCGCATGCAGCCACCAAAATGGCAGTATTAAGAAGCAAGTATAATCTAATACGTACTAGGATGTGCATACTTCCATACATTTTACATATGTTTGTTTATGTGTGTGTGTGTGTGTGTGTGTGTGTGTGTGTGTGTGTTTCCATATGTGTGCACATATGTATTCCACACCAGTTTATCAGATCAGCTGTGTATTGGGGCAATTTGGGCTTGAAACAGAACCATTTTTCCTAGGTGTGTATATATAATGTCGGTTGATATGGGGTTTATGTGGTTGATATGGTTGATACTGCTATATCTGCACTGTTAACAGACTCCTCTGTCCGAGTTAAGCAGAATCCCAGCAATGGCCATGTTGCAGTAAATATTCCTGGTTTTTGCAGAATAATTGGGGCAATATTTATCTAGTTACCATACGGGATACTTTTTTGCCATTGAGAACTAGTCTTTACCCTGCATTCACTGGGATATTAGCACCATTACCTGATTACATAATTAGAGAACTACCTGCACCTCTTTGTGTGCACACCTTTATGCCAGCCCCATGATATATAGTAATCACATAATGGCCTGGGTACTCTAATGTATAAGTTCCATAGCTTTATAGTGTATCTTGCCATATAAAATTCATGTGTTTTCAGTGGGTAGGAAGCACGGGGCGTTAGGGGCACGGGAAGTGGGGGGGGGGGGGGGGGAGGGGGGCAGTCCACACCTTTGTCAGCAGTTGTTTCATTCCATTGAAGTATGGGCAAACAGGTTTGTGTACGATTAAATGGATAAATAGAAAAGAATCCTTATACTGGCATGCCTAGCCATATCTGTAACTATGTAGTGTGTAAAACCCTTGAGTGGCATGTCCACGATTGGAATAAACATACACTGAGCTGTCAAAGGTAGCAACTTACATCACAATTACAATTGATCTGCACTAGTTGGTATGCTGGCAACGTGCAAGTGCATACATGTTATATGATACATTTACCAAAATGTACTAACTAATGAAAAAATAAGATAGCGAAGTGCATTGCTCGTGACAAAAGTCCGGAATAGCCCAGCCCACTCACCACTTTAGCTACAACCAATCCTAAATTCTTTCAACCGTCATGTGCGCATGGGTGTTGTTTGCAAGCCCATTTCCTCATTACGTGACGTAAACGCAATAATTGCTCATTAGAACGAACAACAAGTGGTGCATAATTGGTTAGCGTAGGTGCATGCGCTATAGCGTAGGTAGTGTTCGGGACCCGATGGACTATTTAAAGGGAACGTAGTTGCATTACTTACTGCTTCCTAAGACAACCTAGAAGAATGGATTTTATCCTTTTAAACGCCTTCTTGAAGGCGCTGTGTTGTGTTGAAAGTGCGGTGGCCGACCACCGGCCCCCATACCCTACGCTAACCCAGACGACCCTATGTGGATATAATATAATGTGGATGTGCACGGGTGCGCAAGAACCGTAAATTGCATATTTAATACCCATCCGTGTCGGAAGGAAGAAATCCCCCCCCCCCCCCCCCCCCGCCTTGCACTCATTCAGTACCATAAAGGCATAAAGGGAGAGGTAGATTTAGATCAGCCCCGCGTCCATTTATATTTCATTAATACTTTTAAATAGCCTACCTTCCTACGCATCTGGTTAAATAAACAAATAAACACACGAAACGAAAGGCAAATGCGTGCATGAGTCTGAAGCTAGATGCGTAACACTTGACAGGTCTGTCGATATGTTGTGCCCAATTTGTGTGAAAAGCACCTTAAAGAACGCGGTAGTAACCCAGTACAGTAGCATGTTCCCATCAGGTGTGGGGATCCGATCTAACCTTTATTTTGAAAGCGGCTCACGGACAGTAAGGCCACGAAGACAACGGTGAAGAGGTTGGAGGCTGAAACGATAAGCATCGTAGTGAAGAGGCGGGAAATCATGGCTTGCAGGTGTATAATGACGTCATGTTTTGCATTGTATGAATGACATCATAAATACAGTTGTAAATAACTTATCCTATAATACCAATGTCAAGTCGATACATTTCTCGGTCATTTGAGTAACGAATTAGACAGCTCCCAGCAGAATATGGATTCATAGCCTACATGTATGCCTTGTCATGTTGCAGTGCATGAACTCGTAGATCGATTTAGGGGTGTGTGTGTGTGTGTGTGTGTGTGTGTGTGTGTGTGTGTGTGTGTGTGTGTGTGTGTGTGTGTGTGTCTGTGTGTGTGTGTGTGTGTGTGTGTGTGTGTGTGTGTTTGTGTGTGTGTGAATGTGAAGCTGCATCTCAGGGGACGGAGCACATGATCTGTAGAATCGCCTTCAGCTGTATGGGGGTGTGCCCATGGATATATAAGGTTGGTGGAGGAGTTTTAGAATCAGTCTAGGCGTATTGTGCACAACCACTGGCAGATCTAACCCCGCTTTTTTCACTATTTTGTGAGGATGCAAGTGTAATTGAGAGAGTGGTTCAGAGTAGTTGCAGGGGCGGATACAGGATTTTGGAAGGAGGGGGGGGTCTGATTATTATATTCAAAAATGAGGGTGGGTACCTGAGGGGTGTGCCCACATCTTGAGACAGCACAGGTGCTCCAGGTGAGGTCTGGAGCTTCATCCTAGCCAATTCATAAATTTATTTAACATGCATGAAATTGAGCATGCACTTTGACAGTAAATATCATAACAACTTTAAGTTAATGTGATTTGCTTGCAACATTGACATGCAACCACGTCACATTGTTTGCAGCCATGTTGTTATTCATTATCAGTTAGGTTACGTTCTGATTTTAGTTTTACTACTCTAACAAAATCTCCTGACGAAATAGCAGCGTGTAAAGCATCGTCTCGCTTGCTTTCACATCTGGTTTCAGCGTTTTAGTTGAATCAATAATGATGCATGAAATACAAGTGCTATTTTGAATTGCAGAGCGAGCCACTAGTATTAGATCTATTATGAAGTAAAGTTATTGTGTTCTCTGGCGGTGTGTTGGATAAGGGGGGCCATAGGGTATTCAAGGGCCGATTTGGAGACGGGGGGATTGGGGTCTGATCTAAGTGTGAGTCTGTTTTGGCAGTCTATGTCTCTGAGTTTACATATTCTACACCATTCCATTTTCCGTTGTCTACGCGTGTCTACAAATTTGCATTAGGGTTCTTGTTTGATCGGATGCTCAGTGTTAGATCTTTTTCTAAAGTACGAGTCTATGCTGTTTTTTTTTACATGTAGACGAAGATAGTCTGCGGTAATTGGTAGGATTAAGTTAGTGGTTTCTTTAATTTGTTTTGATGAGGCACACACAACCAATGAATAACACAAATGTACATACAGTTTCCTTGGGGGTGGTCATTCATTCCATACTTGCCTGAAGAAGGAACAGTATTAATGAACACATGCATGTACACATGTACATTTTTTAATTGGGTTATAATAATTGGGTGTGGTCTGCATCCAATTATATTATCTCTGGTGTAGTTTGCTGAAACACTGCACTGTTTGTAAATGTCAAGATGCTGTGGGTCGTTTGGATACGTGTGTGGTGTTTCTTTCTTGAGTCTGGCTCTAACCAACATGTTCCCCAATGATTTGTTCTTTTTCAGCGCAATTCTTGGGGGATCTGACTCTGGGAATAGTCGGTTTAGCACGAGGTCTTTTTTTGACATCCAGCCAAATTCAGTGAAGTAATTCTCTGACTAGAGGCACATGCGTATTGAATGTGATTGCCATGACGAAGATGTTTGCGTATCACGTGATGTCTGTCTTTGAAGTGTAGCATTTTAAGATGTGTTTGTGTCGCTTTTTGTTGTAGCCTCTAGCAAGGAGAGCTTTTCTGGAGTTTGGTCATCTGTTGTCTGAAGTTTGCCTCATCTGTGTTGGTGTGGAGAAATCTGTATGCTTCCCTAAGGGCAATGTTTTTTCCTGTACCTCGGGGGTGGAATGGACATACATGTAGGTTTTTTGTATGTTTTTGTGTCGAGTATTTAATTGGTTTCGAAATCTGTGACTGTGTGTATATATATATATGTATGGTGACATCTAGGAAGTGGATTTCTGTTGTTGAGCATTCTCCTGTGAATTTCATGGTTGGGTGGATTGTGTTGCAGGTCTGTAGAAATGTTTGGAACTCAATCTGGCTATCTGACCGAAGGATCAGTATATCGTCTATGTATCTTAGCCATAGTTTGATTTTGTTATGGTTGAGTTGTCAAGTTCACCCATGAATATACTACTGTATGAGGGTGCCATGATGTTTCTCATGGGGACACCTCTGGTTTGGAGGTAGAATTCGCCATTGAATTCAAACACATTGTTTTTAATGACAGTGTCTAGCAGTTCAGCTAGTACTGAGAGGTCTGGCATTTGGGTGTGGGTTTTAAGGTTGAGGGCTCAAAGGGCTGTTTGGTTTTCTTCTCCAGTTGGTATATTTGTGTACATGTTAGTGACATCAGCTGTGCACAGGTGGATGTCTCTAGCGACATCAGCTGTGCACAGGTGGATGTCTCTAGTGACGTCAGTGTGCACTGGTGGATGTCTCTAGTGATGTCAGCTGTGCACAGGTGGATGTCTCTAGTGACATCAGCTGTGCACAGGTGGATGTCTCTAGTGATGTCAGCTGTGCACAGGTGGATGTCTCTAGTGATGTCAGCTGTGCACAGGTGGATGTCTCTAGTGACTTCAGCTGTGCACAGGTGGATGTCTCTAGTGACTTCAGCTGTGGCACAGGAGGATGTCTCTAGTGACGTCAGTGTGCACAGGTGGATGTCTCTAGTGATGTCAGCTGTGCACAAGTGGATGTCTCTAGTGATGTCAGCTGTGCACAGGTAGATGTCTCTAGTGACGTCAGTTGTGCACAAGTGGATGTCTCTAGTGATGTCAGCTGTGCACAGGTGGATGTCTCTAGTGATGTCAGCTGTGCACAGGAGGGTGTCTCTAGTGACTTCAGCTGTGCACAGGTGGATGTCTCTAGTGATGTCAGCTGTGCACAGGAGGGTGTCTCTAGCGACGTCAGCTGCTCACAGGAGGGTGTCTCTAGTGACGTCAGCTGTGCACATGTGGATGTCTCTAGTGACTTCAGCTGTGCACAGGTGGATGTCTCTAGTGACGTCAGCTGTGCACAGGTGGATGTCTCTAGTGACATCAGTTGCGCACAGGAGGATGTCTCTAGTGATGTCAGCTGTGCACAGGTGGATGTCTCTAGTGATGTCAGCTGTGCACAGGTGGATGTCTCTAGTGACTTCAGCTGTGCACAGGTGGATGTCTCTAGTGACGTCAGCTGTGCACAGGTGGATGTCTCTAGTGACGCCAGCTGTGCACAGGTGGATGTCTCTAGTGACTTCAGCTGTGCACAGGTGGATGTCTCTAGTGACGTCAGCTGTGCACAGGTGGATGTCTCTAGTGACGTCAGTTGTGCACAGGTGGATGTTTCTAGTGATGTCAGCTGTGCACAGGTGGATGTCTCTAGTGATGTCAGCTGTGCACAGGTGGATCTCTCTGTCAAATGTTTTGCGTTTCATTATTTGAATGAGATGTCTTGTACCTCTGATGTAGGTCGGCAGTTGTACAATGGCTTGTTTCAGCCAGTAGTAGAGGAAGCTGGATAGGTTGGAGGTGATTCAGTTTGTACACCAGCATATGGGTATCTATATGTGTAAGGGTTTTTGTGTAGTTTGATGAGGAAGTACATTAGGCTCGTTCTGTGTGTTTCAGGGTGGGGGGGGGGAGTAACTACTTGTACTGTCTGTTGGTAAGTAGATCTGCTTTACATCGTCTGTAAAGTTTGATTTTTGATGGTGTCTGTGATGTTGTGTTCCTGCCCTTGTGTATGCTGCTAGGTGTCTGTGTCCTTCTGCATGTATGTAGGTGTTTCTGGCAGATATCTTCATCTAAAAGTACAAACAAAACAGCATATATACTTGTACTTCAGAAAAAGATCTAACACTGAGCATCTGATCAAAGAAGAGCTCTCAACGTACGAAATTTGTAGACATACGTAGACATCAGAAAATGGAATGGTATGGAATATGTAAACTCAGAGACATATAGAATGCCAAAACAGACTCACAATTAGATCAGATCCAATTCCCCCATCCCCAAATCAGCCCTTGAATACTCTACGGCCCCCCCTTATCCTACGCACGGCCTGAGACAAGGCCTGCCATACACACAATGCATACAATGCATGCTGGATCGAAGCATTCATGGATCCCACAGACTATATAAACCAACAAACGGGATTGAAAGATCATGCTGACGGAACTCACCACAATTCAAATTAATGAAAAAAATAATAACCAGACCAAAACCAAAGCAGAACAAACTCAGTGTCACACATAAAACAAACTAAGCTAACCAACTTTAGCCACCTTTGTTCTCCCACAGACATCTCAGTCCACCACCATAGACAAACAGCCCCCAGATGGGACAGCGGCATGTCACTCTCCCTGGAGGAGGGGACCATGTGGATGGCCCCTGTTACTGGGCTCTTAAAAGTTCACTTCACATGTAGTATTCACCTAGCTCCCAATACACCCAATATCACACATCACATCCTTATAAAACAAGTAATTCACATGTTAAAATAATATATTACTCAAACCAGGGGTCTGATTCTGACTGTGGTCTGTCAGCCTCTAATGGTGGAAGCGACAAGCATTTTTAAAAATGAACATATTATTGTGGAAATCTCACCTTTAAATGAGTAACAACAGTATGAGTACAAGTATAAAATATCGTTACCTTGAAATGGTGCAAACTGAACTGTTTCCAATAACCTCATAGGCTGCCGTGTGTCCTATCTGGACTGATGTGACTTTCAACTATCAGCCCCTATACGTTAGCGCATAGTCATGCACAATACATGCACCTAGCTGTGCACATGATAGATTTAATTACTGGCTGGCTCAACCTCAAGTATTTGTGTATCCATGCACAAATTATTTAACTCTGAAATGATTGACAGCATCACTTATAAACAATCAGAATCGATGTGGTATATGCTTACACTTACAGGTAAACAATCATTTATTCATCTTCCCCATTGTCCGTCACATCCACTGAGGGCATCATTGTGTATATCTATTTCAGTTCATTAATACTTAGTTGCTTCATTATCTCAAAACATTTAACACTTGTGCGTGGTAGTGTGCGATCCATAGGATTATGAATCCCTGCTGCAACAAGTAAATAAAAACATTCTCTAACGAGAGAGTTGTTGGTATATAGGATTGACCAATGGTGGTGTAAAAAGCACGGAAACAAGAGTGACAGAAATTTTACTGGAAAATTGAAATAGGCCTATATTTAGCACACAATATAACACACATGCCTGAGTAATGGGCTAAATATAGGCCTATTTCAATTTTCCAGTAAAATTTCTGTCACTCTTGTTTCCGTGTTTTTTACACCACCATTGGTCAATCCTATATACCAACAACTCTCTCGTTAGAGAATGTTTTTATTTACTTGTTTCATAGGTTTTTTTTCACCGTCGATGAAATGTAGGAAGAGCATATATAATTTGGACGATCCCCTTTATCTCTTAATGCAATAACAAATAACTTAAATAATAATAATAATAATTATATGAAGTAGTAGTGTTTATTGTTAATTGTCCTCGCCCGCGCCCTCGTCTCCTGCGGGGACGTCCTCCTCCCCGGCCTCCCCGCCATGCTGCATTCTGCCAGGGTGGCAGTGGCCATGCAGGCCAGGGAGGGAGCACAGTCGGCGGTGGTACCTGCGGGAGCGCAGCTGGTGGTGGTGGTGGCGGGATTATCCCTGCTTGTTGTTCCGCCAGGAACACCGGCGGGGGCAGCGCTGGTGGTGCCGGCGGGGGTAGCGCTGGTGGTGCCGGCGGGGTCAGCGCTGGTGGTGCCGGCGGGGGCAGCGCTGGTGGTGCCGGCGGGGGCAGCGCTGGTGGTGCTGGCGGGGGTAGCGCTGGTGGTGCCGGCAGGGTCAGCGCTGGTGGTGCCGGCGGGGGTAGCGCTGGTGGTGCCGGCGGGGGCAGCGCTGGTGGTGCTGGCGGGGGTAGCGCTGGTGGTGCCGGCGGTGGTAGCGCTGCTGGTAGTGGTGGTGGGGGCAGTGCTGCTGGTGGTGGTAGGAGTGGCGGGGCTTCTGGAGGTGGCGGGGTGAAGGGGAGAGGAGTCGGACGATGTATGTCATCCTCTTCCTCCTCCGACCCCTCTTGATTAAAAAAACCCATAAGGTCTTCAGCTGACATCTACATGTACGTGACAGAGACTGAGAGTATGATTTTAAAAATTTTTACCTTATTCTTTTTTCAAGCAAGTTTACACGTGAATCCACATAGAGTATATTCTTACCTCTTTTTGCAAAGTGCACTATAATTCAGCGGGTGCATGACTGACTTTTATACCTGCAAAGCCTTAACATGTGTACAGACTGTGCTATATTTCTATTGGTCCAATTCCATCATATTAACGGCATGTGCTAAAATGTTATTGGTCAAATTTGAAAAGGCTCCAATCTAAACATGGAGGTGTAGCCTACATGAAGTAAAGCTGGATAGTGTGGGAACTCAGGAAGTGAACTACATGACTGCATGTAGATAACTACATGACTGCATGTAGAACTACATGACTGCATGTAGATCTGGGATAACATGGCACCATGCAGATTGATAAGGATATGTTTTCAGATGAGTAATATCTGTGGACAGGGTCTGCATGTTATGAGTGTGGGCAGAATGTCTGAATTTTTCACTACATAAATGTGAGAGTAGAAGTACCTTATGGTAGCTATAACAAGTTGATTTGCCAAAGTACAAGACTATTGGTGGCATGTGGTGGCAAGAAAGTCTGCTGCTAGTGCTGGTGGTGTGTACGATGGACAAAGCACTTGAAATGTACATGAGATTGGCTTAAGTTAGGTGAATGCCACACTTTTGCATGTATCATGAATTGATACATGTGCTTTAGAAACCAATGCCTCTGCCCCAATCTTACTTACTGCTGCATGGGCAGATCTAGTAACAACCTTTTGAGCTAGCAATGGATGAGACTTACAAAAGGCATCATTTACTTCACTTAGAAGCTCCATTAGTGCATGAGATTTGGGTTCATACAAGGAGTAGCTATATGGGAGAAGGATAAGGTTGCAGTTATTTTCATTTCACCTATAGTTCTCAGCCCTTGCAACTGCAATTATATTCATAGTTGCAACACATGTACATGGCTAGACAGATAAGGAAGTCTTCAAATAAGCCTTTTTATACATCAGATTAAAACAATAGACACTATACTACTGTACACACAGTTGCATGCTTTACATGTGAAGTGAATGGTTTTGTGCAGATCCGTGCTGTACATAGTTGTGCGGGCCCTTCTACCGCGTTTGGTCAGGTAGTAGGGTGACAAGCCCGACCAAACACCGCCCGACTATGCTCTACAAATGTTGCATGCACAGCTTTTTAATGTTAATACAACATGCCATAACATACCATTGGGTGGTAGTGGTAGTGCATGCTGTGACCGCTGCGGTACCGCGTCCTCTCGGAAGCACATTTAGCCAATCGGACGCGGGGTCATTCCAATACCGATTCCTTTTAGATGCTTTAATGGCAGCTGAATTGTCTCCGTATTTCTGCCTGTTAGCAGCGCGGTTTCCCTCGAGGTCCTCTTCATATCGCCGCCTTTTAGCTGCACGGTTCTCCTCGAGGTCCTCTTCATATAGCCGCCTTTTAGCAGCACGGTTCTCCTCGAGGTCCTCTTCATATCGCCACCTTTTAGCAGATCGCTTAGATTCAATACCTGCGTTGTAGCTGTCGCGTACAGAGGCCTTCTTCTTTTCAGGATC
Source organism: Eunapius fragilis (assembly GCA_963681505.1). Taxonomy (NCBI): domain Eukaryota; kingdom Metazoa; phylum Porifera; class Demospongiae; order Spongillida; family Spongillidae; genus Eunapius; species Eunapius fragilis. The sequence continues at coordinate 2,505,615 of OY811990.1, forward strand.
GACCTTGTAGCTGTCGCGTACAGAGGCCTTCTTCTTTTCGGGATCGGCCTTGTAGCTGTCGCGTACAGAGGCCTTCTTCTTTTCGGGATCGGCCTTGTAGCTGTCGCGTACAGAGGCCTTCTTCTTTTCGGGATCGGCCTTGTAGCTGTCGCGTACAGAGGCCTTCTTCTTTTCGGGATCGGCCTTGTAGCTGTCGCGTACAGAGGCCTTCTTCTTTTCGGGATCGGCCTTGTAGCTGTCGCGTACAGAGGCCTTCTTCTTTTCGGGATCGGCCTTGTAGCTGTCGCGTACAGAGGCCTTCTTCTTTTCGGGATCGGCCTTGTAGAGCGCTTGGGCTTTAGCTTTATTCTCGTCTTGCTTTTGGAGGTATTCCGCTCGTTGCTTAGATCTCTTCTTTTGATTACGCGAAGGCATTATTAGAAAAACAACTTCACTAGCCAAAGCAACAACCAGAGATAATATATCTCTGCAACAACTAAACTGCGATAGGAACACCAGATATTTTAGTGCAGGTTAGAGTATTTATACTGACTAAAATTATTAATTAATATCAATTACATACATTATTAAATAGAACTTGATATGTGTCTATATGACATGTAAGGATAACGTGCCGGTAAATTTCGAAGCGATTGGTACTATTCCCGTCCTTCTAAACCGTTCCTAGCTCGAGTTATACCTTCCTAAGAAGAAGAAGAAGAAGACGACGATGGAGAATTATTTTAGGACTGGGCACGAGAAACAGGAAATTGTTTGTTTCTCTATAACCACACCGTTTTATGACACGGAACAAACGTAGAACTGTAGATCGTTGTGCTCTCATTCCGCCGCGATAAAGAGATATAAGCGATCCGTTTCTCCGTTGTCCCTCCAGACGCTAGTTAAGTTTTATTAATGACATTCATCAACCCTCAATCAATCCTATATTGAACCTGCTGCCGCAGGTTCAGATCACACAGTATGCTAACTTATACACACTATTCATACCTTATCTGTTCCACTAGTGGTTCAGATAATTCACTGGGGATACCATGTTTATGCGTATTTGTTGACTCACTAACAGATGTAACCACCATTAGTCCGATAAGTATGTACGTTGATATGAACTCATGCAAGTGCATATTTACACGTCCTCAGCAGTGGCGGATCTACCATAGAGTTGGGGGGGGCGGCCGCCCCCCCCATCGATATAAAATGCCGCCCCTATTATTAAATTGCCGCCCCCCTTCACACTACGACATATACATGAACACTACGCGTGTCACTGTGTTTCCACATCGCGGTGATGTAATCCACTCGCAGCTGTCGGGAATCGTGTCTACTACGGTTAAAATAGTTATTGCTATTTGTTAAATCTTTATTATGAATTATCAGATCCTGAATGATAATTGATAATAAAAGTCCCGACAAATTATAAACAATAATAAAATCATGCCTGTTTTTAAAAACAATTAAGTTATATATAGCGTGCATGATATGGATGCGTGAAAGGTTAATTTATGACGAGCCCCAGATTTCCAGACCCAGTGTGACGTGGAAGGTAGGGGGACCGTGAGGGCCGCAGTGGCAGCGCAAGGAGGGGGGGGGGTCTCGAGCCCCAATAATGACATAGGGGGGCTCAGCCCCTCCTAACCAAACAACAGTATAATTGTTATTCTTCGCCTGCGAGATCGCTCGCGTAAATACCGTTTATATAATGACATCCAGAAAAGTTTAGATCTGCCGCCATAGAAGACCGCTCGATGTAATTTCTTACCCCCCCCCCGGCAGACGAAAGGAATATGGTGAACAAATGCCCCCATTGAAATTCATGAATTTAATTATCCTCGCTTTTGGAAGCCCCCCCAATTATATATACTTTCCGCCGCCCCTGCGCCCCTGAGGGGGGGGGCACAAGAGCGCGCTCCAAAATATGCCGCCCCTCCAATATAACCGCCCCCCCCCATTGCCTTATTCCTGGATCCGCCACTGGTCCTCAGTCCCATGTCATTCCAGACACAAGCAACTTTTACACAGGCAACTTTGACCAACCCAAGTAATTGCTCAACTGTGCAATGGAAACATTTCACACCCCAAGCAATAATGCGTTCAAGCCTCTAGATTAAGGTGTCCTGGGCCTAATTCCACATCTGTACAAAGTGGTTAATTTGATGTAGAATTTTGAAAGCTGTAACTTGAATTATTTTTAATATGGTAATGCCATACATGATAAAATGAAATGTACGATCCACTGGTGAATTATTTTAAAACAATAGGTCATGTCTGCACAACTCTAATTCACGTGATGTGTTTTTTGCTGTTTGTTTTTTTCCCGAATTACTCAATAAATTAGTAGTACAGCATAAATTACACTGCAAAAATTTGCTAAACATACAGTCCATTAACGAGACCCACGGCTTCCTAGCATTGGATATTCAAGTTCCCAAGCCTGACCTGAGATGACCATGCACTGACCTATATGGCCTATGTGCATGTGTGTATAGTTGCAGGGTGCATGTTGTGTTTTCGTGTGTGTAAAAAAAATAAATAAAGACGCCCACTGTGACAACAAATTTCTCAGTCCGGATTATGAAATTTTTGTATTTCGAGTGGTGTGATCCTAAACAGTAGGTTTATGTCCTAACCATGGTTTAGTGGCAAGCCCATATATGGCCGAGTTTACACCCATCGTTAGGCTCCAGGTCCTAAGTATACATCCACAACTGCGGAGTATTATTTGGTCTGGGGCCTTGGCAGGTCAGCAGAGGTCTGTCACGGCATAGATTAAAGACCTTACGGAACATCTTCAATCTATGGTCACGGAGGAAAGTGTCCGTCGGAGCATAGATTGAAGATATGTTATCCTACCGGACATTTTACTCCGGAGTAAATTGTCTCCTGACGGAGTAAGTGGTCCGTCATATATATATCTTGTATATTGCAATTCAAACTAGTGCGCAGCCACGTGGTGTAAGTTGTTAATCACTACCGATAATATAAGGAGCGTACCTGCCAGCTGGCTTTCAGAAGTTGCATGTGACTTCTACTACATTTAGAGCTGGTGTAAATGGATGAAACTCATGAGAGGACAGATGAAATGGAGGAAAGAGTTTACTGATGTCCCCAGGTACCTAACTGAAGGTATTTATCGCGATGACTTCACCGCTAATGAAAGCCGAGAATCCTACGAAGAAAAGCAAACAGGTATAGATAGTTCACCAGTAGATGGGGACAGCTTACTCCGAAGTAACTTGTCCTAGAAGGACACGTTGCATCGGAGTAAAGTGTCCTAAGACAACTTACTCCAGAGTAAATGGTCCGGGCGGACACTGTACTTTGTGGACAGTTTCCTCCGTGACAGTTCACCAGTAGCTTCATTTATAATAGCCATGTTCTTCGCTTATGTGTGAGCACCAGTTACAAGCAGTATTTAAATGTATCATCTAACGTTCGTGAAGTATACTACTGCGGAAAAATTGTATATGCTCTGTTTTATTCATTTAAATACTATACAGGTTCAGAGTGGAAGATAAAAAATGCAGTACAAGGCAAGGAAAGGCATGTGGGTGGAAGTGATATTCAGCAAGCACCAGAGGAAGCAGATCATGGAGTCCTGCCACAGCGACCCTACTGCAGGTCATTCTACAGAACGTGTCAGAACGTTTTACTGGCCTGGAATCTTAATTCAATGATAATGGTATGTACATTTATTACATTGTGCTTGACATTAAATTTTTTTAAGTATTTTCCCAATATAATGTAAACTACACTGTTCACAGTTGAGAATATAACACTGTCACTATAATAATGAATGCCAACACGTGTACAGACAATCAGGTTAAGGTGATAGGGTACCCTCCTGGAATTTGAAAAAAAATCATACTAGCTTGTAGCCTGAGAGCATCTTAGAGGACCGTATCATTTTGACAGTTATTAGATGAGCAGTAAAAATGGTACAAATATTCTAAGAACAAAACTTTATAATTGGTTTGTTGAAAACTGTAGTGCTTAAAAATCACCAAATTTGGAGGATAAATATGAAATAATATCTTCTTTCGTTTGGTGCATTCGTTTCGAAACGGAGCAGTAGGTTTGTGCCAAAGCTTATACTAACCATCGTTTCAGGGTAAACTAATTAGGCTACTCATGGATTACTCATGCTGGGCATTCCAGAACAGCTACTTTATCGTGATTACACGTTCTTCATTACTTAATTGTCCTTTTGGTGCATCGATAACGTTACTACCCTTTTCCACAAATGTACAGCAATTTTTTACAAAGTTACGCATCCCTGGACGCCATATTTGTACCTTGAAATTGAAATGTTATTAATAGATAGATTTTTGGTTTTCGGCTATTTAGAAAAAAGTAACTTATTTTGAAAACAAGGACAAGATATTTTCCTACAAGTACGCTCTTCTTGGTGCTTAGCTCCTATCGTAATAATATGCTCAGCACTTGATCATAAGGTCTGTTGTCCTGAATGTGCAGGAAAAAGAGTTTTTACTGTTCGTATTTCAAGGTGCTCGTAAAACAAGCGGTGCTAGTGTTTCTGCGCGTTATTGAAATGCTATCAAGGTGGTATATCTTAAACAATAAGGTGGATTCTCTCCGAATTATATACGGTACTTGAACAGAACTACCAATTGTTGATGACGTATTTTAATAATTCAGACCCCAAAATACATGGCGGACCTAAACTGCGCATGCGTGCGCGAAATACAAGATGGCGGGTGCCAAAGTTTAAGGCATTGCGCTCGGTTAAATACGTTACTTATCCAAATGATATCAAGGTGGCATATCTTAAACAATAAGGTGGATCTTACCAACTTTTTTTCCAAATAAACCACGTTATGGGTACTACTACCTTAAATATCCCTCTCCCCATGCCACACCCACATCTCGAACATACCGGGCTGTTCTTAATCACGCGAGTCCTAATTCCCTCCTTTGAAGGAGTCTGTCTCAGACTCTCAGATGTGGGATTCTTGGTAAAAGCCAGGGGGTGGACGGGCACGTGCGGGGTATCTGCGGGCTACAAGAGGGTCACCAATGATTGTACGATGTCCATCTGCATGTGGCTCCAGTACAGGGGCTTCAGGGTCTGGTGCTCCGCCTCCATCGTTGATTGGCCTGGCAGGATCTGGTGGAGCATCAATTCTGTCGGGTGGCAGGACCTCTTCGACCTCAGGTGTTAGAGGTGGAGTGTCGTCATCACCATCCAGTAGCGTAATCCGTTCGTTCGGTCCTGTAACCCTTCTGACTGGTTTTGATCGTTTCCAGGGTTTATGCCGTTCCTCACGTATGGCAGCTTGTGGTTGCTCCATGCGTGTGTCCTCTGTACAGCGCTTCAGCCTATCAAAGTGTACCACTAACTTCTTTCGAGGATTGCAACAATCCTGCAACCGATAAGTGGTATCAGCAATCCTCTTGAGCACCTTCCAGGGTCCTGTCCAGGGATGGTGTAACTTCCTTGTCTTTCCTCGGGCAACCACAGTAGAGTGCAACCAGACCAGATCTCCTGGGGTATACGGTTTTCCATGACACTTCTGGTCATAAAACTGCTTTTGTGCCCGCTGTTCCTGGCCAAACTTAGTTCTCACCCGATCATACGCCTTCTCTATGCTGTCCTTCATCCTGGTGGCATACTCGCTATGAGTGACCGTCTCCGGTGTGCAACTGTGGTACATCAGGTCCAGAGGGAGACGGGCTTCACGACCAAACATCAGGAAGAATGGGGTGTAGCCAGTGGTCGCTTGAATGCTGCTGTTGTACGCTAGACACACTCTCCTAATATGACCATCCCAGTCGCCAGGCTGTTCCTTTGTCATGGTAGCCAGCATGTCAAGTAGTGTGCGGTTGAAGCATTCTACAAGTCCATCTCCCTGTGGATGGTAAGGAGTGGTACGCGTCTTATGGATTTTAAGGATCCTGCACACTTCGGCTATCAGGTCAGACTCAAACTGGCGACCCTGATCTGAGTGGAGCTGCTCTGGGGTTGAGAACCGGCAGAAAAGCTCATCCACGAGTTTCTGGGCGACTGTGACTGCCTCCTGGTTGGGGATTGCATATGCCTCTACCCACCTGGTGAAGTAATCAGAGGCCACGAGAACATATGCATTGCCATCCTTGGTTTTAGGTAGAGGCCCCAAGATGTCAACAGCTACAATCTGCATCAGGTAGCCTGCTCGAATAGTCCCTAGTGGGCCCCTTTGCCTAGGGGTAGGAGTTTTCCTTGTGACACACATGGGACAAGTGCAGCACGAGTTACGTACATCTGCCCACTGTCCAGGCCAATAGAAACGGGCTTGAAGTCGGCCCATTGTCTTCTCCTCTCCAAAGTGGCCCCCAGCAACGCCCCCATGTAGCTCCTCCAGGATCTGGTTTCGCAATGAATGCGGGACAATTAGCTGGAACCACTCGGAGTCGTCTTGGTTGACAAACCGTCTCCCTAGGACCCCATTCCTGAGCTCCAGACGTTGCCACTGTTCCAAAAGCCGTCTAGTTGGTGGCGACTGCGAGCGGCACGTGTTGCCATCAGGCTGTTGGCCATCTTGAAGGTGGCGCAACACAGGGCCAATCACTGGATCATCCAACTGCAGCTTCCGCATCTCTTCGTCTGATGTTCCAGGAAAACAATGTGCCACAGCATCAGCTTCCACTGTTTCCTCAGTGTCTTCGATACTTAAATGGTTTGGTCTCCCACATTACTGGCAAGGCAAGCGGGACAGCGCATCTGCATTACTGTGCTTCAGACCTGGTCGGTGAATGATGGTGAAATCGTACTCCTCAAGCTTCTCCAACCAGCGGGCTAGCTGCCCCTCAGGCTCCTTGAAGTTCCGCAGCCAGGTTAGTGATCCATGGTCAGAACGGAGGGTAAAATGTTTTCCAAGAAGGTAGGGTCGCAATTGTTGAGTGAAGTACACCACTGCCAATAGCTCCCGCCTTGTGACACAGTAATTCCTTTCCGGTTTTGAGAGCAAGCGACTGCCATAGGCAATGACACGCTCCGAACCGTCTTGCTGCGTCTGAGATAGCACACAACCAATTCCAGTGTTGCTTGCATCCGTATCCAGGATGAAACTTCTGGAATGGTCAGGGAAGGCCAATACTGGTGGTGACACCAACTTGAGACGCAGCTTCTGAAATGATGCTTCACACTCCTCCGTCCAGTTAAAGATAGCAGTCTTCTCTGTGAGGTGATGCAAGGGCCTGGCAATTACTGCAAAGTCCTTGATGAAACGACGGTAGTAACTGGCGAATCCCAGGAATTGTTGTACATCACGCTGCGACTGGGGCTGAGGCCAAGAAGCAACCGTACTGAGTTTTGCCGGATCAGCAGCAACTCCCTGGGCAGAGACCACATGACCAAGAAATGTAACTTCTCGTCTGCCAAACTTGCACTTGCTCAAGTTGAGTTTCAGTCCAGCACTTCGGAAGCGATCAAGCACATACTTCAGATTCTGCAGGTGGTCCTCAAAGCTCTTTCCGGGTACAACAACATCATCCAGATAAACTAGACAACGACTCCACTGCAGTCCCATCAGCACAGCATCCATCAGCCTCTGGAAGGTTGCAGGTGCATTGCACAGCCCGAAGGGCATCACCTTGAACTCAAAGAGCCCTTCTGAGGTGCAGAATGCAGTTTTCTCTCTGTCCTCAGGCTTTACCTCAACTTGCCAATACCCGCTGATGAGGTCCAGGGTAGTGAACACCTGCGATCCGGCCAGGGTGTCCAACGTGTCATCAACCCTTGGGAGGGGGTAGGCATCCTTCTTGGTGACACTGTTCACCCGGCGGTAGTCCACACAGAAGCGTGCAGAGCCATCCTTTTTTCGCACCAAGACAACAGGGGAGGCCCATGGACTGGATGAGGGCTGGATGATGTCTTTATGCAGCATTTCTTCAATCAGCTTCCTCGTTTCTTCCCTTTGGGCCGGGGCAGTCCTCCGCACTCGCTGTCTTATGGGGTAAGCATCATCCGTTCTGACTTCGTGCTGCACTCTATCAGTGCGCCCTAGGTCAGCCTGGTTATGAGCAAAGGTGTCCTTGTATGCTAGCAGGAGATGATATAGCTGCTCCTTTTCTGACTCCTTCAGGTCTTTGTTCGCTTCTACAGCTGACCAGAGTGCGTCTCTCAACTCCTTTGGGGTGCTAGTGACCTGTAGGCTGCTGTCTTGTGTCCGGACGTTGGAAATCACTTCAATGTCTGCCTCATTTGCTGCCTGTATAATTCCTACTGTTGTTCCTTTTGACACCTTGGTAGAGGTGGAACTGAGGTTCAAAAGACGAACTGGGATGCATCCGTTCCGTGGGGTGGCCACTGCCCGAGCCACCAGCACCGGTAGTTTCCCATTCGTTGTGGGCTCCACGATCCACACCCCACTGGAAACATCTCCACAACCAGCTGCCATTACTTCAATCTCGCTCCGAGGTGGTATGTGTACTGACTGTAGGAGGTTAACCACCATCCTAGGAGACTTCCCAACAGTGTCAGAACCGGATAGTGATATGACAATCTTCCCATTATTAAGTGTCAGGAGCCGCTCTCCAGCCTGAATAGTGCAGTTGTGTCGCTCCAGGAAGTCAAGACCAAGCAGCACTTCAGCTATCAGCCCATCCACCACAACTACATCTGCCATGAAGCTACCCTCTCCAACTATGATGGTGACTGTGGTGGTGCCCTGTACTGCTATGGCAGTTCCATCTGGTCCAATTAGTTTGGTTCCACTCCATGGCTTCAGTTCAGTGCGGATACGTTGCCACACGGCACCCTGTAGGAGGGTCACTGCAGCACCAGTGTCCAGTAGAAGGGTGGCTGGTATTTTATTCACAAAGCCATTCACTCGGTACGCGGGGGTGGGTGTGACCGAAAATAGGGGAAGGTAGGGGGTACTACTACTATTACTACTTTGAGCCATTGTACCTTGGCCCTCCAGTGTCTGGCTCTCAGCACTAGGGGCTAACCATTTCCCTGGTGCTTGCTCCCCTTGGCTGCACACCCACGGGCATAGTGTCCTTCTTTGCCACACTTCCGACAGGTCACCGGTTCTACTCTCCTCCCACTGTTGGGTTGACTGCCCTGACTTTTGGGGAGCCCTTCCAGTCTGTCCAGTCGTTTTAGGATGGTCTGCAGCATACTGGATACAGAATCGTCTGCCCCCATCCCTCCCTCCTTATCTATGGCACCTACTATTGTCTCCTCCACCGCTGCTGGGGTTGGGTGCTCCTCTGGTGTCACCTGTGACTGTCCCACCTTTATGGCTGCTGACGTCCTATACGACTCCATCTCGAGGGTTGCAGCCACGGCCTCATCCAGGGTCTTTGGGCGTCTCTGCTTCACTGCAAAGTTGATTTGAGGGTCCGTAATCTGGTCCAGGAAGCGGTTCAGTGAAAGGCGATCACGGGCTTCCATTTGTAGGTCGGGAAACGCCTTGTCCGCCAACATCCTTAGGTCCTGTGCAAAGTCTGCCCAATCCTGCTTCCTCTCCTTCCGTCGTACCTGAAATTCAGCCGTGTACAGTTCCCGCTTGCTCGTGGGTTCGAAACGCTCTTTCAGCGCCTTAACTGCATCTCCGAACTTTTCCTTCGTAGACTGGGGTAAGCGTTTGAACGCAGTCTGCGCCCGGTCCGTGAGGCGTACCTTCAACCACGCAAGTTTAGCGTCCTCGTCCCAGCCGTTTATCGCTGCTACGTCTCCGAAGTGGTCCACCCATTCTAAAAAGTCTTTCTCGCCGTTGAACAGTTCTGGTAAGACATGCGGCCGATTTGCCATCCTGCCGACTACGCCAATGTAAACTACACTGTTCACAGTTGAGAATATAACACTGTCACTATAATAATGAATGCCAACACGTGTACAGACAATCAGGTTAAATATCCCTCTCCCCATGCCACACCCACATCTCGAACATTCCGGGCTGTTCTTAATCACGTGAGTCCTAATTGCACTACATAATAATAGCGTATTTATATTACATACACATCTCACACATAATGTAGGTGATGTCATGTGACCAGTGCCAGCATACTAATACCCGAAGCTACATCCCATCAAAGTACAATCGCCATGGTTTCATATTGGCATAGATTTAATAGGGCCACTTCCTAAAACCTCTGCTGGACATAAGTATGTGCTGACTATCTCCGATTACTGCACGAAATGGGTGGCAGCAATTGCACTTGAATCTAAACATGCCAGCGGTGTTGTAATAGCATTGTTTAAGGTAAAAAGTAATGATAAAAAAATATCTGAATATGTTTGAATCATTTTTACCCAATGCAAAAAAATTCGATGCATTGCAGGCGTTCATGCAAATGGGTATACCTAGAGTTCTGACCTCTGAACAGGGCACAGTATTCCACAACCAGATTAATGAAGAACTAACGACATTGCTTAAAGTAGACCACCGTTTGAGCACAGCCTATCATCCACAGGTGCAACAATATGGAGGAATTTGTATAGAACTGTGCTATTCAGATATTAAACGTTACATCCTTATAATAGACCAATGGTTTGGATGAGCGGCTCAATCTAACCATTCATTTCATGCATGTGAAATTCTGCAGTACTGGGATACGCACTCCCATGCTTGTACCTTTGCATACAACACTTCAAGAACAGGAGTCAACCAAATATATCTTTTCAGATGTACATAAGGTTAGTGTGTATGGTTAAAACTTGAAGCACTCACTTTTAGAGTTAAAATGTACATTCATGCACTGGATTATATATCAAATGTCCATTTATTGTATATGACAATAACATTGGGATTCAAAGTTGCACATTTGGCAGTGATTGTGCAGTGGCAAATGTTATATATGGGCTAACCAAGATGCGATTTAAACAGGGCACAGGAGACACAATTGGCTTTAAGCACTTTTTGCGTTGTGAAAATATTAAACCTGGACTGTTATTCGATATGTAGGAAATCATTTTATTTTATTTGGCTGGAAGCTTTATGATCAAAGAGAGATTATTGTATTATCTGCAAAATATATGTTACTGCAAAACAAAAACAGAAGTCTAGCTTTTAATCAGAGATAATTATATTAACAGAATAAATCGATAATATACTTCCGCTAAGAGTACTAGGATTGATTGGAAATATCATCACTGGGCCTTGGATGAGATATTTTATAGTAATAGTGAACTTGATGTAAGGGTAACCTAGAAATAGTTCCCATGATTAAGATGTGCACAAAAACATTGCGAGACCTGATACAGAAACCAACTTTCTTTGTAACTGAAACATCAAATGTCTTTGGAGAGAAGCTAAGTGAATGGATGGGACTCTACTGTGTTTGCAAGCACAAATTCAATTATCAAGTGATGAGGAATCCCAATTTCATAAAGTTATGAGCTTGGCTACAAGAAGCACTCTTGAAGTTCTTGAGCATCAGCTGGAGCCATACTTGCATGGTTCTCTCAATAAGAATTCAAGCCGCTCCATTGCATAATATGCTATCTGAACAGACCCTTGGTCTTGTCGATTACCATGTTCAGCATGCACCTAATGCTAATATAGGCTTCATTGATTGGAAGGCGAAAATCTTTGCTGCCATGTATCTGAACCTGCGGCAGCAGGTTCAATATAGGATTGATTGAGGGTTGATGAATGTCATTAATAAAACTTAACTAGCGTCTGGAGGGACAACGGAGAAACGGATCGCTTATCTCTTTATCGCGGCGGAATGAGAGCACAACGATCTACAGTTCTACGTTTGTTCCGTGTCATAAAACGGTGTGGTTATAGAGAAACAAACAATTTCCTGTTTCTCGTGCCCAGTCCTAAAATAATTCTCCATCGTCGTCTTCTTCTTCTTCTTCTTAGGAAGGTATAACTCGAGCTAGGAACGGTTTAGAAGGACGGGAATAGTACCAATCGCTTCGAAATTTACCGGCACGTTATCCTTACATGTCATATAGACACATATCAAGTTCTATTTAATAATGTATGTAATTGATATTAATTAATAATTTTAGTCAGTATAAATACTCTAACCTGCACTAAAATATCTGGTGTTCCTATCGCAGTTTAGTTGTTGCAGAGATATATTATCTCTGGTTGTTGCTTTGGCTAGTGAAGTTGTTTTTCTAATAATGCCTTCGCGTAATCAAAAGAAGAGATCTAAGCAACGAGCGGAATACCTCCAAAAGCAAGACGAGAATAAAGCTAAAGCCCAAGCGCTCTACAAGGCCGATCCCGAAAAGAAGAAGGCCTCTGTACGCGACAGCTACAAGGCCGATCCCGAAAAGAAGAAGGCCTCTGTACGCGACAGCTACAAGGCCGATCCCGAAAAGAAGAAGGCCTCTGTACGCGACAGCTACAAGGCCGATCCCGAAAAGAAGAAGGCCTCTGTACGCGACAGCTACAAGGCCGATCCCGAAAAGAAGAAGGCCTCTGTACGCGACAGCTACAAGGCCGATCCCGAAAAGAAGAAGGCCTCTGTACGCGACAGCTACAAGGCCGATCCCGAAAAGAAGAAGGCCTCTGTACGCGACAGCTACAAGGTCGATCCTGAAAAGAAGAAGGCCTCTGTACGCGACAGCTACAACGCAGGTATTGAATCTAAGCGATCTGCTAAAAGGTGGCGATATGAAGAGGACCTCGAGGAGAACCGTGCTGCTAAAAGGCGGCTATATGAAGAGGACCTCGAGGAGAACCGTGCAGCTAAAAGGCGGCGATATGAAGAGGACCTCGAGGGAAACCGCGCTGCTAACAGGCAGAAATACGGAGACAATTCAGCTGCCATTAAAGCATCTAAAAGGAATCGGTATTGGAATGACCCCGCGTCCGATTGGCTAAATGTGCTTCCGAGAGGACGCGGTACCGCAGCGGTCACAGCATGCACTACCACTACCACCCAATGGTATGTTATGGCATGTTGTATTAACATTAAAAAGCTGTGCATGCAACATTTGTAGAGCATAGTCGGGCGGTGTTTGGTCGGGCTTGTCACCCTACTACCTGACCAAACGCGGTAGAAGGGCCCGCACAACTATGTACAGCACGGATCTGCACAAAACCATTCACTTCACATGTAAAGCATGCAACTGTGTGTACAGTAGTATAGTGTCTATTGTTTTAATCTGATGTATAAAAAGGCTTATTTGAAGACTTCCTTATCTGTCTAGCCATGTACATGTGTTGCAACTATGAATATAATTGCAGTTGCAAGGGCTGAGAACTATAGGTGAAATGAAAATAACTGCAACCTTATCCTTCTCCCATATAGCTACTCCTTGTATGAACCCAAATCTCATGCACTAATGGAGCTTCTAAGTGAAGTAAATGATGCCTTTTGTAAGTCTCATCCATTGCTAGCTCAAAAGGTTGTTACTAGATCTGCCCATGCAGCAGTAAGTAAGATTGGGGCAGAGGCATTGGTTTCTAAAGCACATGTATCAATTCATGATACATGCAAAAGTGTGGCATTCACCTAACTTAAGCCAATCTCATGTACATTTCAAGTGCTTTGTCCATCGTACACACCACCAGCACTAGCAGCAGACTTTCTTGCCACCACATGCCACCAATAGTCTTGTACTTTGGCAAATCAACTTGTTATAGCTACCATAAGGTACTTCTACTCTCACATTTATGTAGTGAAAAATTCAGACATTCTGCCCACACTCATAACATGCAGACCCTGTCCACAGATATTACTCATCTGAAAACATATCCTTATCAATCTGCATGGTGCCATGTTATCCCAGATCTACATGCAGTCATGTAGTTCTACATGCAGTCATGTAGTTATCTACATGCAGTCATGTAGTTCACTTCCTGAGTTCCCACACTATCCAGCTTTACTTCATGTAGGCTACACCTCCATGTTTAGATTGGAGCCTTTTCAAATTTGACCAATAACATTTTAGCACATGCCGTTAATATGATGGAATTGGACCAATAGAAATATAGCACAGTCTGTACACATGTTAAGGCTTTGCAGGTATAAAAGTCAGTCATGCACCCGCTGAATTATAGTGCACTTTGCAAAAAGAGGTAAGAATATACTCTATGTGGATTCACGTGTAAACTTGCTTGAAAAAAGAATAAGGTAAAAATTTTTAAAATCATACTCTCAGTCTCTGTCACGTACATGTAGATGTCAGCTGAAGACCTTATGGGTTTTTTTAATCAAGAGGGGTCGGAGGAGGAAGAGGATGACATACATCGTCCGACTCCTCTCCCCTTCACCCCGCCACCTCCAGAAGCCCCGCCACTCCTACCACCACCAGCAGCACTGCCCCCACCACCACTACCAGCAGCGCTACCACCGCCGGCACCACCAGCGCTACCCCCGCCAGCACCACCAGCGCTGCCCCCGCCGGCACCACCAGCGCTACCCCCGCCGGCACCACCAGCGCTGACCCCGCCGGCACCACCAGCGCTACCCCCGCCAGCACCACCAGCGCTGCCCCCGCCGGCACCACCAGCGCTGCCCCCGCCGGCACCACCAGCGCTGACCCCGCCGGCACCACCAGCGCTACCCCCGCCGGCACCACCAGCGCTGCCCCCGCCGGTGTTCCTGGCGGAACAACAAGCAGGGATAATCCCGCCACCACCACCACCAGCTGCGCTCCCGCAGGTACCACCGCCGACTGTGCTCCCTCCCTGGCCTGCATGGCCACTGCCACCCTGGCAGAATGCAGCATGGCGGGGAGGCCGGGGAGGAGGACGTCCCCGCAGGAGACGAGGGCGCGGGCGAGGACAATTAACAATAAACACTACTACTTCATATAATTATTATTATTATTATTTAAGTTATTTTTTATTGCATTAAGAGATAAAGGGGATCGTCCAAATTATATATGCTCTTCCTACATTTCATCGACGGTGAAAAAAAACCTATGAAACAAGTAAATAAAAACATTCTCTAACGAGAGAGTTGTTGGTATATAGGATTGACCAATGGTGGTGTAAAAAGCACGGAAACAAGAGTGACAGAAATTTTACTGGAAAATTGAAATAGGCCTATATTTAGCCCATTACTCAGGCATGTGTGTTATATTGTGTGCTAAATATAGGCCTATTTCAATTTTCCAGTAAAATTTCTGTCACTCTTGTTTCCGTGCTTTTTACACCACCATTGGTCAATCCTATATACCAACAACTCTCTCGTTAGAGAATGATTTTATTTACTTGTATCTTGTTCTCTTTATTGCAAACAATAAAAGTTTTTATCAGCTTTGCCCTGAAGCCAGGATAGTGTTTGAAGAAAAGCCATTATAGACTTCAAGAAGAACAAATGAAGCAAGATAAAGTTTCAAGTGGCAAAACTGAAAAAGAGTAAAGTCTATACTTTCTAATGAATGCAAAATTTCCTCAAATCTCAACAGATACATTGCAATGTATAAATATAGTTGTAGTAAACCCTTCATAGTTGTTAGGTAAATTAATAGAGCAGGAGTGGAACACGTCACCTGGAATGAACAAAAAATTTAATGGAAAAGAGCTGTCTGTAAAGAACAGTTTAAATCGAGGTACTAAATTAATTATTTCATATTGGACAGTGAAAGTAACTGAAGATGATGGAGAAGATGAATCCATAACTTTGGTGCAGTTTGTTACTGATGTAATTCACAAAGATTTAGTTGTGCTTGTGTAAGTGTGTACTATTCATGTGCTTTTATTTTTAAATACATATTACAGATATGTATTGTAAATGTACTCCAATGTCTTTCAGATCATTTATTACCTGGGGTAATTTGATCTTTAATTTATTTCAAACATTCAAGCGGACGTCAAAAACTTAGTTTTATACATAATACATCGATAAATGCACGTTGAAATTCCACTACATTTAACTTATAAGGAAATAGTATTTCTTCCCTAATGCACATTCATTGTGTAGGTCTACAACATGCCGTTCTCCATATAAAATTTGGAATTGAAATGTTGAAAGACAAAAATCGTATGACCGTTTGAATATAGTCATTACGGGGATCACAGTTTTTATTATATCTCCGCATCAATCACCATACATTGTTTTATCGGTACTTAAAGGCCCGTTTCTCCGGTTAGGATTAAGCTACAAAAAAGATAAAAACTGTCTTGAAAACCATTCAATATGGGCTTTAAACTGATGCATTTAGTAATGCTTGAAAGATTGTTTGAAACTTTTTGGTAAAGTACCTAAACGTACTGCAGTGTATGGCATTTCCTTTCCGAGTGAGTTCTTTTATTATAGCCAGCGTTGAGCCGTTTTTCTGACTGTGATGTAACTCTGCAAATATAAATTAGCGATACGATTAGATTACTTACATGTACCTTCCAGTTCAGTGATCCTTAGAATTGTCTCTATGGGAATGCACATTAGGACGTATATACGAACAGCCCGTAGACTGGTCCTTTCGGCAGACCGTAGATATTCGATTACCTTACTGGTTTATCAGTACACTAAGTTAAGAACTATAGTACTACAAAGATTTTTTAAGACTCCTGCCTGTCCTTGGCTTCCCCCCCCCCCCCCCCCCACACACACACACACACGTGGCACGCACTGTATAGTCCATGCACGTGCTGTTAAGTTCACACACACGTGCCCACAATGTTCAGCACTGTACATATGCGTTTTCAGTCTACAACACACACAGTTGAGACACTCCTCACAATCCCACCCTCACCACGCGCATTATGTAATCCACACCCATACTACACTACAATCACACTGTTCAGTCCTCACACACACTGTTCATTCATCACACATACAACCATCAACACACTTTCACAGCACATATGCACCCATGCACATGCTACACGCACCGCACCACACAATTTTTAGTTCACGCACACACACTCATC
Source organism: Eunapius fragilis (assembly GCA_963681505.1). Taxonomy (NCBI): domain Eukaryota; kingdom Metazoa; phylum Porifera; class Demospongiae; order Spongillida; family Spongillidae; genus Eunapius; species Eunapius fragilis. Next base: position 2,522,405 of record OY811990.1, read on the forward strand.
GCTCACACAACCACTGTTCAGTATACACACCACACATGACACTGCAGTTCACAGCCACACTTTTAGTCCACACACACTACACCACACACTTTTCCATTCACACACACACATGCACAAATTTTAGTCCAAGAAACACACTACACACACACAGTTCAGTTCAGAATATACATTGTTCAGGTGTGGTGTGTAGGTGTGTCCCTGGTGTGTAGGTGTGCCCTTCAAGGGGTGTACAGCTGTGTCCCTGGTGTTTAGGTGTGTCCTGTGTGTGGGTGTGTTCCTGTGTTGGTGTGTAGGTGTGTTCTTGACCTAGATAATAACTCTTTTGACCTTTTGACTGCAAGTGGATCTTTATATGTCCTCGTCCATGTCAGTTCAAATATAGGCAAGTAACAAACCCAAGTGATCACTCAAACGTGTGCATGCAAGCCCATCGATTTAGAGCCAAGGAATTAAATGGTGTGGTGGGCGTAACAGAGTGGTTACACAGAAGTAGAAGTTATAAGGTTGTAACTTGAATTCTTCACCATATATTGACCTATACAGCCGAATGGTTGAGCATCAGTTGTAAGTGCCAATCACGGAAATGGATAACTGCATGCACTTAGTAAGAAGGAATTAACTCCCCTCACATTCCTGGAAGCATTTATATATATGTATATGTAGCTTGCGGATAAATGCGGCAGCGCTTACACTTAACTAGGTCCAATTCACTGATTGCAAAAAATATATAACAACAGCACGCGAGCGCCGTAGTGACGTACTTAGGTCCTAGATGGGATTAAATTGCTAAGGGTTACAATACAAATGAAACATATCAGATGTGATCACATCCATATACTGGCATTGCTTGAGGTTCTAAACCATGCATGTATGGTACTTGGTATCAGGACCTAAACCTACTCGTGTTTGGCGTACTGCTAAAAATTCATAAGCAAGACTTAGAAATTTTGTTGAGACAGCAGTGTTAGTTCAGTATTGGTTTGAAATATTAGTATGGTCATTTAAACCAGCCATATTGAAGCAATGGTTTGACAAAAATTTGTTCAACATACCAACCAAATTGGGACAGTATCCAGCAAAATCAGTGTTCCCTTCTGGGTTTTCAAGTTTTCAAATTTTTGGAATTTCAAAGCACTGTTTATTCAAGGCTGAGAAAGATAGCCTTGAACTCACTGCATTTTTGTTTGAACCATCGGAACCTACACGGAATATGTTCGCCAAATCCACCTGGATATTTTTCATTTTTTCCTATGCACAGGTAGGTATTTAAATGGCTAAATTTTTTGTAGTGATGACACTACACCTGAAAAATGTTTAAGCGAACTGACACAGTGTATGTGTGTGTAGTGTGTTTCTTGGACTAAAAATTGTGCGTGTGTGTGTGTGAATGGAGCAGTGTGTGGTGTAGTGTGTGTGGACTAAACAGTGTGTGTGCTGTGAACTGCAGTGTCATGTGTGGTGTGTAGACTGAACAGTGTGTCTGTGTGTGAACTAAAAATTGTGTGAGTGTGTAGCATGTGCATGGGTGCATACAGTATGTGCAGTGAAAGTGTGTAGATGGTTGTATGTGATGAATGAACAGTGTGATTGTGGTGTAGTGTGTGTGGACTAAATAATGCATGTGGTGAGGGTGGGATAGTGTGAAGTGTGTGAACAGTGTGTATGGTGTAAACTGAAAATGCATGTATACAGTATACTGAACAGTGTGGGCGTGTGTGTGAACTTAACAGCGAGTGTGTGGACTGTGTGTGTGGTGGGTGGGGAAAAGCCATGGAAAAACAGGAGTCTTAAAAAGTACTAACCTTTGTTGTACTAGTTCTAAAGAACATTTGATGCGACCACGCACTATCTGGCGAGTGGTATAATAGCCATGGAAAAGCAGACATAGAATGTAATCTTTAAAATCTACTAATATTTATATAATTAATATTATTGTTATAAAAATAACTTTCCGTGCAGTACTCTCTCTTTATGGGCCCATGCAGACAAAATACTCCCTAGTTGTGATGAATTTAGCTAGGGCCTGGTGGGACATAAATCGCTTAGTTTATTGCACAATAAAACATATTTCATGTCATGTTCATTAACATGTGAACTCCCCATATATGGGCATTGCTTGGCTTAGGTATTATATTTTAGGGCCTAAGCCATGGTTTAGGACCTAAACACTCTTCATGTTCGGCGTACTGCTAAAATTTCCATAATCCAGACTAAGAAATTGTCGGATGTTGTTGAGACAGTGTTGCAAATGACATGGATTTCTGCATTGCCAGGGTCTGTTACGACAAACCATGGCAAGGACCTTACAGGTATGGAACGCGGATGCTGCCAATAATCGGGCAAAATTTATTACGGTTAAATAAAAATTTCGTGTAAAAATATAAATAATAAATAATATATATATATAATATCCACTTTACGGAGAGAATACGAAGGAATACGGTATGATCTTTCTATATTGTCAGCCTGCCAGGTCAACAACAACCGTAGACGCGAAGCGGCTAATTCAGGGGGCAACATCACGTCGGGACACAATAAACGCTGTCCCTATCTTCTGTTGCACACGAAACACACGCCCCCACAACTCCTACGAAGCATCTCTTAACAACTCCAACTGGAGGTAAACCCCTCCCCGAGGGGTACACACGTACGGATGGGGTGGGTGAAAATTTACCATCTAGGGGGTCTAGGACGCCTAGGAGAACTCTGTTGGGTACGTGTAGCTAAAACCAGGAGCAGTACTGGAGCAGGAATTGCTATCTGGACCCTCTACATGTACTTAGGATGCATATATGTGCAACGCATTCTGGATATATGCAAGACCCTCTAGAATGTGTGCACATGTACTTAAGATGTGGGCAAGGCCCTCTACATGTACCTAGGATGATGTACTAAGGATGTGGGCAAGACCCTCTACATGTACATAGGATGTGTGCAAGGCTCTTTACAAGTAGTTGTGATGTGTGCAAGACACATCACATGTACTTAGGATGTCTGCAAGACCCAGTTGATAGTGAAATTTTTGTATGACTGATGTACTGAAACTGTACAGCCAGTCGTAGAGTCATCATATTTGATTGATGTGGATATCCAGTTGGTGTTTTCATGAAGTTGCAGCACACAACCTATTCTTCGGCCTTTTGTGAACCACTCAGTATTTTAAGATTCATAAATTAAATTCTCATTCCAATGCCACAATTGATCCTAGTACAGCAATTGTTTGATGATTGTGATTGATGGCACACTCAGATGTTTTACACTTGTGTAGATATATTTGACTTAAAAAAAAAAGCCAACAGGTTTGATTTTTTGGCTGTCAAGAAATAAAAGTAATCAACATAACTGACAAGTCTTTTTATTTTAATTTTGATAGTGTTGTCTTGTTAGTATTCATTCCTCTGTTCATTGGTATCAAGTTTTTTTTTAAACCTCCAAATTCGATTCTTTCTTCTTTCTTGGGGGGCCATATAGAGGTGAGAGATACTAATTTCATATTGAATCAAACAAAGCTTGTCAGGCTTTTCTTCAATCAATGGGAAGGGGACAGGTGTAATACTGGTGTGTGAGGGGGTAGGTGTAATAGTAACACTGGTGTGTGAGGGGTAGGTGTAATAGTAATACTGGACAGGTGTGTGAGGGGTAGGTGTAATAGTAACACTGGTGTGTGAGGGGGTAGGTATAATAGTAACACTGGTATGTGAGGGGGTAGGTGTAATAGTACCACTGGACAGGTGTGGGAGGGGTAGGTGTAATAATTATACTGATGTGTGAGGGGGTAGGTGTAATAGTAACACTGATGTGTGAGGGGGTAAATGTAATAGTAACACTGGTGTGTGAGGGGGTAGGTGTAATAGTAATACTGGTGTGGTAGGGGTAGGTATAATAGTGGTACTGGTGTGGAGAGGTATAAGCCATATCCATAATATTCTTATCCAGCGTCAGACTGCTTCATCATGTATGCTTAGTGTGGAGACGTTAGAGAGGCATATTTGAGTCTAGAAAAATTTGTGGCAGCTATTCATATTTGTAATAACAATGAGTACACAGAACATGTGCAGGGATCAGCTGCAAGCAATAAATAATACATGCACACATACACATCACACATACACATGCACACAAACACATGCACTCACACAAATATTACAATTCCTGCTTCTGGTTTTAGCTACTCCCAAACTCTGTCTTCCAATATGGCCTGGTATGAAGACCAGAGCCGATTTCAGCGTTGCTACGAACTTTTGCCGAAATAAAACTACAATTGACTGCTTTTGTCTACTGATAGTAGTACATCATATCGGAACCTACGAGACATATAGGAATCCTGCAGGATGATGATAGATAATTTTAATGTCTAATCTCCTTGAAGAAGGTTCACGTGTGAATGGCTGGACACAAGAAGTACTCTTGTAAGTCCTGGCCCCCCCCCCCCCCCCCCTCCCCCCCAAGTAAATTGGTTATTAGAAGCTAGGAAATTATAATCAAGAGCCTCATAAATCAACATATTCAAACTTCTATGTGTACCAGTTGTGTACAACTTTACACCAAATATGTTATTTTTAATAAACTACTGTATAGGTAACCTGAATGAAAAAGATTTTTGTATCATAAGAAACAATATATACTCATACTCCTCCAGCATTTACTGCATGGCTATTGTTACTTAATGAAACTGTAACTCCACTGAAACTATGGCAGAAAAGACAATGATTTAAAAATCTCCTTCACTTTTAGTTTGATTTTGAAGTGTACGGCATTGATTGGGATGGCCCTGCAACTCTTACTAATGAAGCTGAACAAGTGGTTTTGGATTATCTTTCTGCTGAGTATTCTTTCAAGTGGTCAGAAAGGTCCACTACATGGTTTGCCACCAATATCAGAAACTGAAATTGAAAATTCCTTCATCAGGCATTTCATGGTTGCTAATTAAAATGCATGTTCACAGCACAGTGAGCTAACAGTGACCTGTGAAAATGTTAAACCATTTAACGTTTTGTCTCATTCAATTATATCCATGCATGTGAGTTCTTGTTCTCACATGTCTTTTCTGCCATAGTTTCACTGGATTTACAGTTTCATTAGGTAACAATAACCATGCAGTACATCCTGCAGGAGTATGGGTATATATTGTTTCTTATGATACAAAAATCCTTTTCATTGGGGGGAAGGGGGGGGGGAGGGGGGGGGGGGGGGGGGGGGGGGGGGCCAGGACTTACAACAGTACGTTTTGTGTCCAGCCATTCACACGTGAACCTTCTTCAAGGAGATTAGATATTAAAATTATCTACTCATCATCCCGCAGGATTCCTATATGTTTCGTAGGTTCCGATATGACGTACTACTATCAGTAGACAAAAACATTCAATTTTGGCATAGCAATGCCGAAATCGGCTCTGGTCTTCATACCAGGCCATATTGGAAGAGAGAGTTTGAGAGTAGTTAAACCAGAAGCAGGAATTGTAATGTATGTGGTGTATGTGTGATGTGTATGTGCATGTATTATTTATTGCTTGCAGCTGATCCCTGCACGTGTTCTGTGTACTCATTGTTATTACAAATATGAATAGCTTGTATTACTATTACACCTACCCAGTGTTGCTATTACACCTACCCCTCCCACGCCTGTCATTACCACTATTACACCTACCCCTCCCACACCAGTATCACTATTACACCTCCCCCTCACACACCAGTGTTGCTATTACACCTACCCCCTCACACACCAGTGTTACTATTATAACTACCACTTACACACCTGTATTATTATTACACCTACCCCTCCAACACCTGTCCAGTATTACTACTACACCTAATTGTAAAGTGCCTGGCACACATCCTAAGTACATGTAGAGAGGGCTTTGCACACATCCTAAGTACATGTAGAGGATCTTGCACACATCCTAAGTACATGTAGAGGGTCTTGCACACATCCTACATAAGTACATGTAGAGGGTCTTGCACACATCCTAAGGACATGTGAAGGGTCCTGCACACATCCTAAGTACATGTAAAGGGTCTTGCACACATCCTAAGTGCATGTGTAGGGTCTTGCACACATCCTAAGTACATGTAGAGGGTCTTGCACACATCCTAAGTATATGTGAAGGGTCTTGCACACATCCTAAGTACATGTAGAGGGTCTTGCACACATCCCAAGAACATGAGGAGGGTCTTGCACACATCCTAAGTGTGGAGGGTCTTGCACACATCCTAAGTACATGTAGAGGTCTTGCACACATCCTAAGTACATGTTTAGGGTCTTGCATACATCCTAAGTACATGTAGAGGGTCTTGCGCACATCCTAAGTACATGTGGAGGGTCTTTCACACATCCTAAGAACATGTGAAGGGTCTTGCAGACATCCTAAGTACATGTAGTGGGTCTTGCACACATCCTAAGAACATGTGAAGGGTCTTGCAGACATCCTACGTACATATAGAGGGTCTTGCCACATCCTTAGTACATCATCCCAGGTACATGTAGAGGGCCTTGCCCACATCTTAAGTACATGTGCACACATTCTAGAGGGTCTTGCATATAACCAGAATGCCATATGCATCCTAAGTACATGTAGAGAGTCCAGATAGCAATTCCTGCTCCTGCTCCTTGTTTTAGCTACACGTACCCAACAGAGTTCTCCTAGACCCCCTAGATGGTAAATTTTCACCCACCCATCCGTATGTGTGCCCCTCGGTGAGGGGTTTACCTCCAGTTGGAGTTGTTAACAGATGCTTAGTAGGAGTTGTGGGGGCGTGTGTTTCGTGTAACAGAAGATAGGGGCAGCGTTAATTGTGTCGCGACGTGATGATCCCCCCGAATTAGCCGCTTCGCGCCTACGGTTGTTGTTGACCTGGCAGGCTGACAATATAGAAAGATCACACCGTATTCCTTCGTATTCTCTCCGTAAAGCGGATATTTTATATATTTATTTATTTATTATTTATATTTTTACACGAAATTTTTATTTCACCGTAATAAATATTCCTCGATTTTTGGCAGCATCCTATGGAACGCCGTTGCCGTCAATATTCAATTTTTCTTTTTAAAAATTTCCCCGCATCGGGCCCCGTATTTATTATTATATATATTTTTTTTTCCCCTCATCTTGGTGTGCATCTATTAGAATAGTGTATACATCGTGAGATCAGTCCCCTAAATCTGCCGTGCCCTACGACCTACAAGGCTGCCGTGCCCTACGACCTACAAGGCTGCCGTGCCCTTGTCGAACTATCGATAGATCGAGTTATCTACTTATATCTTGAGGTACGTTTAACGCTGCTACTTGATACTCGATCGTTCATATATCAGGGGTTCTAATTTCAGTCGGCTAAAGTCCTAGGCCCTATAAAGTATGATATATCAGGGTCCGACGCGTGCAGTTCTCGATTCGTCGCAACACATCAGCAATTCAGAGGAACTATGGCAAGCACAGGAGAACCCGCGAAAGGTAGGACCATAGGAGGCAGGGAGGGGTGGGGATCGATCAATATTAACCAACTGGGCTATGCCATACATCCTTACAGATGCATGGGGCAAACGTAACCCCACCCAACCATCCCAGAACATATTTTTTAAATACCCCCTGGACGAGCTTTACACCTCCCTATGTTATACCTGCTAAACCCCCCCCCCCCCCCCCCCCCCCCCCCTTGGGACAGGCATTTATACCACCATCCCCTAGATATATTACTAAATACACACACACACACACACACACACCCTGAACACCATTTATTGTCCTCTGTAGGGGTGTACAGTTAGATGATGGAATAGTCCAATGTCCCTCGCTGATACTATTGGTAACACCTTCATTTGTCATAGATTGACTATTACCTTTGACATAATTACAAAAGTGTATACAAAACTAAAGTACACGCTCACCAGTGCCATTTTATTTGACTGTATCATTATGGAATGCTGTTGCTGGCCACCAAAATGAATTATTAACATTGGAAAGTAACAAGGGGTTAGTAATGTGCACCTGATATGTCTTGCCATAGTAAGCTAAATTTCCTGTTCTCGGGGCCTGGTCTGGTGAGATGTGTGTATACATGTAAGCCTATGCGCATTTGTGTGCATGCACGTATGTGCATGTGTGAGTGTTCGTGTATGTATGTATGTGTATGTGCTTATGGTCCTTTTATGTTCTTTCCAGACCTGCTGAGTGATGAGCACCTGACCACCCAGCTTCAACTTCAACTGTCACGTATGTTTTGATTTGTTAACTCTACTAGCCTGCACTAGTTAGATGAAGGTATCCAAAGGCTACATACACTCTTGAAAATTGTGTCCATGATTCAAAAGGTATAAATAGTTAATTGGTTTTGGGTTGTGTGCGTCCTTCGCAGATAGGTGGTATTTTGGGAGAGTCCTAATTATTAATAATGATTGCCTTTATACTGAAAAACGGTTCCAGTCTGCACACTACCGTTTAGCCTATGTACATGTAGTAATACATAATCAAGCATTGTCCATGTGTACCTTGCTCATCTCTCCTCTATGTTGTCCATAAACATTGAACCTGAAAGCCTTCTAATATGGGGGGGAGAAGCTGTAGCCTTGATGATTTAATCATGATCCCATTGCTTGCATCTTTGTATTAAACATTGTGAGACAACCAGGGTAGATTGCTTTATGAACTTGATTTTCTTTGCCTCATGCATGCATTCTTCTTAACTTGAATAGTGTACATGTACACAATCTATCCATAAAATCATAAGGTGGAGATTTATGAAAGCTGGTTATTGGAGCTGTACTTCATTCTCATGCATTAGAAATTCACTACTGCTTTTTGATTTTAACATGCTTGAGGTTTAAAAAAAAAAAAAAGGTTTTATGAAATTGATGTCTGCATATTTCACTGACATTACCATGTTGTGATATCACAGTCTGTGGTGACCGATCAACTGCATTACATACATTCAAATGAAGCCATCAAATATGCCATCACATTCTTACTAATGGTCTCCACACACAATGCACATTTAGCATCACATAAGTATAAGGTGCAGCAAGGGTGTCAGCAGAGGTTAGAACCAGCAAGAGTCTGGCCAAGGTTAATTAAAATGCATGACCTCTGAGGTGGTGGGAGGCTGGTGGAGGAGAGGGGGAAGGGGGATCTCAGAGTAATCAAGTGAGACACTGTATGCACCACTTATCAACTAGGGTGTGTTACTGGTTATCAGGTTATTTGAATATTTGTAAAAATTTATCCATTCGAACATTAATTTGGCATTAATCGGAAAAATTGATTATTGGATTTGTTGTATTCAAAATAACCGGTTTGTGTATCTCCATTCGGAGGTACTTAAATGCAGGTATTTGACATCTGCATTGACAATTCGCCCATTATTTGAATATGACAATATCCGATACACGTAATAATAATGTAATGTAACTGCATCGCTGTTTATGTTTATACATGTAAGTGGGGACGAGAGCAGAAACAATTAACACCGATTAAATTCTCAATTATTGCTGTCAAGTCCCTCTTCCCGCTACAAATCAAAGCAAACTTAGTACAGACAACCGAGCTTGTTTCCTACATTTCTCTGAGCTGATGTCGCCGCAATTGCACTTACTGGGTACTGGTATTTCCAAAACTGCCGATGGTGAAATAGAGGCTGCATGCCGGTGGTACATAAACTTCATCTGTGGTTCTACTCTTTGTGCATCCAGTGCGATTTGTCGGTAGACCTCAGTGTGCCCACGTTAAGGTCAGGCGACGTCCAGGCATGTGGTTATGTGCTGAAAGTTGGTAGGCCTATGTAGCTGTGGTTGTGTGCTGAGGATATGTGGTGTGATGGGGATAGCTGTGGTGGTGTGCTGAAGGTATCTGATGTGATGGGGTAGCTGTGGTTGTGTGGGAGGGTTTCTGGTGTGATGTACAGTGCATGCTGAGGGTATCTGCAGGTGTGACGTGTACCCGTAAATGGTTGGATTGTGTGCATGTAGGTAGCTGTGGCTGTGTGCTGATGGTATGCGAATGATAACCATAACTCTTGTGAGCAGAAAACCTGAATAACCTAGGTGTTCAGCTGGTACATTGTCAAAACGTATTAGGAAAAATCGATTTTGTTTTTGAAAGCATTCAAAAAAAAAAATAACGATTTTCATTTTGCAGGGGAGGTTACATCTAAACCTTGCCTAGGGGAAAGAGAATATCAAGAGGGTTTTAGATGAGAATGGGGACATGGTGATGGAGAAAAGGGCTTAGGATGCCAAGAGAGAGGGTTACTTTATCATTCAGTTTAGCAGCATGTCTTGATCTCCTAGGCAATCCCTGGAAACTGTTGAATCAGCTGATGTGTGAAGGACATTTTTGTTAAAATATATGCAACATTCCTCAAGTCCCCAGACCCTGATGTGGAGAATTAGGTTAGACAATAGGTGTGTGGGAGTGAGATGGGGAAGAATTGAGGGAGGAGCAGTTGGGGAGTTTGTTCATAGAAGACAAGTTAGAGAGAGGGTCAGTACATTGTACGTGTGCATATCTGGGAATCCTAATGTATGTGGTACATGTGTGTGCTTTTTTTTTGGATGATAGTCCTACGCACAGGACGCAAGTTAATATGAATTTTTTGCAAACTCACATGAACAGAGAACAAACCAACAATGCATTGTATTGTACAAATGGTTAGCAATTCAGAAAATATTGGTACTTCCTAGCAATTTTTCAAAGATTTTCAAATTCAGTCAATACAAGATTTGGAATTTGCTAGCTCCACAAGCTTATGAACGATAGGTACATGTGTATTTGTCAGTCGCATGCTGCTGAATAACCAAGTGAATGGACAAAATCTTGAGAATGTAAATGTACAGTATGTTTTTGGTTAAAATGGCAAAACTGATTAGAGTTATAACACTGACATTGAATATATTATGTAGCACACACATTATGCTTCAAAAAATAGTTATACTTGTCGTACTTTTTGCATTTATAAGAACTGCACCTTTTTTTTGCATCACATATAATTTAAAAAATAGATTGACAGCTGGTAAATTTAGCATGATAGCCACATCCTTCAACAGTAGAGAAATGGATGCCAAAATCCTGCATTTCTAATGAATTTTATTGGTCCTACGTGTAGGACGTGACCTTGGAGAAAAAGGTTAACATTGATTACAACCTGCACACCACATACGGAGGGGGGGTGGGGGGGGGGGGTGGTGGGGGGCACCTGATTAATCTCTGCAAATCTTTTTTCAAAATGTATGAGTATGGGATAAGATCGGAATTGGTGTGTCATGTCTGTGCTGTGAAATTGGAGCCACAATAAAATGTTTTTTTTTCTTTTGTAGCTTCATGTACCTACCATTCCTCAGTGGAGATACTATGTGGTCACAGATTATCCAGAACAATCTTGACTTGTTGTGAAAATGCAACGCATGTATTGTATAGCTTGCTTTTTCTCTATGTTGATGCATAGCGACCTTAGTATTTGCAGTCAATCATGTCATTAACTACTGCATGATCAAATAAAATCTGCATCTACTTGGCTGTGTGCTTATTCAAGCACTAATTGGAATACACACAAGACAATTTATACTGTTATGTGTACATACATGTATGTCTCAAAGAATTGCAAAATCTATGTGCAAGGCTGCTGAATGCAGGCTGGATGAAATAGCATTGATTAAAATAGCAACTTTGAAGTAAATTGTTCCATCGTTAATGTATTTTTGTGCAGCAAATCAGTGCGTTTTATTTTTAAATTGGGATTTGTTGCGTGAGATTGAGGAATTATATATTCAACTGTAGGGTATTTTAAAAGACTTCTTTTGACACATATTTTTGGTGTAGGAACAGGGCTGCCGTAGGCCGGCTAGGGGTCTGGCCTGAGGCCGGCCGGCCTGCCAGTCCGGCCTGGCAGGTCGGCCTGGCAGGCCAAATTAGTAGTAATTATAGTTTATAAATGTCAATCATTAATTTTATTGCGTTATTGCGTTGTTAATCAACGAAGCGTGTCTGTCGGTTTCTACGATTCCTATACCTTCTGCTCAGTGGCTCAAACCTGTTTCAAAACCGGATCTGTGGGAATACAATCCCGAGGAACTCGTGAGATTCGCGCCATTGCGAAGGTTTAGTACTGTGGTAGTGTAAACACATCCGCTATCTGATCTCATTTCAAGGTCCATCCATCAAAGGAGTAGGCCTACGCAGATAAAGCGTGGTGTGATTACTGCCACATGCCGTTCTCCAGGGAACACTGCACTTTGTCTAGACACCTTGAACGGCATTACAAGGATGAACAACAATTTGCATGTGGCAGTTCTTCACAAGTCGCAACACAGCTATAGAGCTCTTTCATGGTCACATGACGCGTGGGCTTTAATTGCTTTATTGTCCGCCATATTGGTGCTCGGAAATATGGTTTTGGTGCTTTTGATACGTATAACTCGCGACACAAGTAAAAATCATATTTTTACAAATGTTAGTCATGTGTTAGACAACAAAAATATATATTTAAACGACACTCTGAAGTAATCCAAAACTACCCATACTTCTCCGAGCACCAATATGGCGGACTAATTAGAAGATGAATGCTATTAAGTCACGCGATGAAAGAGCTCTATTGCTTGGCTTCGACTCATGGAGAACAGATCAGTAGATGTCGTGGCCTCTTTAGATCGCCTGGAATGGTGCAAAATGCACAACACACAATATCCCACTATTGCAAAGCTTGCTCGAATGTATCTGGCTATTCCAGCGTCATCCGCTCCATCAGAGAGCGGAGTGTTTTCAAGAGCCATTTTGATCCAGAAGCGACAGCGATGGAACCTGCATGTACTTCCCCAACGGCTGGAGGCATTAATTATGCTGAGCACAATGCATGGATGCTTCGAAAGAAATAAGTCAATGCTATTGCTCAATGTGCTATAAATAATAAACTGTTCCATACTTATTCGCATCTCAGTGTGATTATTATTACTTCACAATCGATCATCTTCCCTACATTAATATTTGAATTCTGAACAAGAAGCAAGCTTGATCTGTACATGTACAAATCAGTCATATACTATACGCATGTATTGGCACAATGAGGGGCGTGGTCCGGCCTGACATGCCAGGGGTCCGGCCTGACAGGTCAGGCCAGATCTCTGGCCTGACAGGCCGGCTGGCCTTTGGCAGCCCTGTGTAGGAACCCTGCCAATTAGTGACTGCATGAATAAGGATAGTGAGACGGTTCTCATGTTGGACTTTCATACAGGGTGTCACGATAACTCAGGATTGAAATTGATTAACTGCTTGATTTCTTTCATGTAGTTAAGCAAATATTAACAATTCAATTAATTGTATCAGAATCAAAATATTCAAAGCCCTCTATTATCAATGTTATTCAAGATTACGGTCAGAGATATTGATTTTGATAAATATAATATGTAACGCAAGATCTGAATATGCAGTGGAACAGCACTGATTTCAAGTTACTAAGTTCAATAATGAATTATTAACATTTAAGACCATAATTTGCTTTAAAGTTATTATGGTTGAAGCTAAGTAATGTTAATAGCCATCACAAATTAGTCTATTATTTAATGAAATTTTGTAATGGTGAGTTATCAACACTCCAAGTAATATTGTAGTGGTGATTTTGCATTTTCAAATTACATTGAAGGCTATACAGACTGGGACAAGGTTGAACGTGGCTGAGGGACTTATAATTGTTGCTGTGCTGCAGTAAATGGATACTATGCACCTATACGAGTAATTATATCCTCCTCGCTTGCTATGCAGTTGAAAGAGAAGTGCTTACATAGTAATATGTTCATCAATGTTGATGAGTTGGCCAGTCATCTTGAACACTGTGATAGGTAAACTTATATGCAATAATTGTTTCTGTTCAAACCATTTAATGTAACTTTGAAATAGCAAGAAACAACTTAGTTTGGTTAAGTAGTACTACTTTAGTATCACTTTATGCAATCAGTAGGCTGGGCAGGGTCATCAATGAACAGTGCAGAAGGTATTGACTTAACTATTAGATATCTTCTAGTATGAATGTGTTGTGTCAACACAGCAGGTATACAGATTTGAGTGATGTAAGTGAACAATATAGAAGGTATAGTCATCAGTATTTAATGTATAACTTGCAGACAGCCACAATATTCATTGGGGACGCAGTACAGAGTAGGTCAGGTGTGTAGAGTGATGACAGTGAAGAGTACAGAAGGTATTAAAAACAATAGCAGAATAACGGAACATTTTAAAAATTATCTAACTTTAGTTTAAACTTGTTGGTGCATGCACCAAATATAGCTCCCGTCACATGCCTTACGTGGTAATTGTTACCACAACCCTCCCCACTTGACTATTACATTGGTACCAGCATATCCATTCGCACGCCAGGTCAGCCATACACTTCACATATAATGAATGTCAACACCAACAGCATAACTTCAATCTAGACTGTCTGCGTAATCCAAACCCCTTCCTCTTCTCCACAGCCTGCTTCACCTCTTCACAACAAGCTTCCTGCTGTCTCGCACTGCGTTCCACCTTAACCAACACACACTACACATACATCACGCACAAGAGCAGTGGGCATCAATAAAACCTATCTAACTATATTCAGAGCAGGTGAGCCCACACCTAGCTGACTCTCGGAAAAACCCCCGTGGAAAAACCTTCTAAAGGAAAAAATTCCACCATCTGGGGCAAAAACCTTTACTGACTAAACTGCTCACAGACAACGCATACCAACAACACATACAAACATCTGCTTCCATCAGCCTAGGCACCATTGTCCCCTACGGACATATATGCCTAGGCATAATTGTCCGGGGGACAATGGTGCCTAGGCACGAGTGTCTGGGGGACATTGGTGCCTAGGCATGAATGTCCGGGGGGACATTTTGCGGTGGGGACAACCATGCCTACGACACCGTGATTATGCAACCGCGAATTAATTCTTGACTCCCGTTGACCGCTCATTTCTCCATATGTGAAACTATACTTTGCATTTGGAGTATGAAGTTTGAGGGTGCATGGTACTTTTCTCTTGCAAATTTCAGGCTTCACTCATACGGCTCTCCAATGGGGCCTGCCTTGATGAATGTTTGTGTGATGGGAGGGGGCCCACTGTGCAACGAAAGTAGTATACAGTGGTGTATATTTATGCGTATATTTCTGGTATACCATTAATATACCGTGTGTGCTTATATTTCAAAAATACGCATACGTATATTCCAAGAATCCGCAGGTGTCAATTGTATTCACTAACCATCGTGGTATACGCACCTGACTCTTAAAGTATACGCTAATACCGTAAATTCTAAATGTTAATTTGGATAACATTTTCGAAGCTTATTTAATACCTTTGAAAATATTATTTCGAATCCAAGAGCATCGAATATGATCTCTGATCTCACATAGCTGCAGAGCAACCCGTTTTGAGCACCTCCTTCTCTAAAATTCGGTACGTCCAGTCTGCTTGATTTATATAAGTTTAAAACAACCCTTAGTACCATACATAGTTTCTCGCAAGTAGCGTTCTCTGTAGAATAAACAGGGGGGGTGGCGAACACTCCTGACGTTATCGCAGGTGGTGATCACTACCTTTCATCTCTATGGACGTCGATACCGTATCAGTGATACTGTTTTTCATCATGGCAAAGATTGAAGGCCAACTTTGCTGTGATCAGCGGTACGGTTGAAGCACAGTTAACCTATAGAGCGTATGAAAGTAATGGTGCTCCATTTATTACATTTGTTTTCATTACCATTACAGCTATACCACATTTGAAAAAGTGTATGACTTTCATGACTGTGGACATGGGCATTCTTTGGAATAGCTAGCTTCAAAGCAGCAAATGTTACATGTCCTGTGAGCTTCAAACTGAGCAGGTGTAACTCACATACTAGCCTCTTGGGAGGTTTGTCACCTTCATGGGCGTGGCCTCATCAGGTAAACCGATAAATGCTAATATTTAATACGTGTTGTGAGGTATTGACTTTTGCATTCTTTAGAGTAGCTGTGGTGTTACATGTCCTGAGAGCTTCAAACTGAGCAGGTGTAACACACATACTGGCCTCTTGGGAGGTTTGTCACCTTCATGGGCGTGGCCTCATCAGGTAAACCGATAAATGCTAATATTTAATACGTGTTGTGAGGTATTGACTTTTGCATTCTTTAGAGTAGCTGTGGTGTTACATGTCCTGAGAGCTTCAAACTGAGCAGGTGTAACACACATACTGGCCTCTTGGGAGGTTTGTCACCTTCATGGGCGTGGCCTCATCAGGTAAACCGATAAATGCTAATATTTAATACGTGTTGTGAGGTATTGACTTTTGCATTCTTTAGAGTAGCTGTGGTGTTACATGTCCTGAGAGCTTCAAACTGAGCAGGTGTAACACACATACTGGCCTCTTGGGAGGTTTGTCACCTTCATGGGCGTGGCCTCATCAGGTAAACCGATAAATGCTAATATTTAATACGTGTTGTGAGGTATTGACTTTTGCATTCTTTAGAGTAGCTGTGGTGTTACATGTCCTGAGAGCTTCAAACTGAGCAGGTGTAACACACATACTGGCCTCTTGGGAGGTTTGTCACCTTCATGGGCGTGGCCTCATCAGGTAAACCGATAAATGCTAATATTTAATACGTGTTGTGAGGTATTGACTTTTGCATTCTTTAGAGTAGCTGTGGTGTTACATGTCCTGAGAGCTTCAAACTGAGCAGGTGTAACACACATACTGGCCTCTTGGGAGGTTTGTCACCTTCATGGGCGTGGCCTCATCAGGTAAACCGATAAATGCTAATATTTAATACGTGTTATGAGGTATTGACTTTTGCATTCTTTAGAGTAGCTGTGGTGTTACATGTCCTGAGAGCTTCAAACTGAGCAGGTGTAACACACATACTGGCCTCTTGGGAGGTTTGTCACCTTCATGGGCGTGGCCTCATCAGGTAAACCGATAAATGCTAATATTTAATACGTGTTGTGAGGTATTGACTTTTGCATTCTTTAGAGTAGCTGTGGTGTTACATGTCCTGAGAGCTTCAAACTGAGCAGGTGTAACACACATACTGGCCTCTTGGGAGGTTTGTCACCTTCATGGGCGTGGCCTCATCAGGTAAACCGATAAATGCTAATATTTAATACGTGTTATGAGGTATTGACTTTTGCATTCTTTAGAGTAGCTGTGGTGTTACATGTCCTGTGAGCTTCAAACTGAGCAGATGTAACACACATACTGGCCTCCAGGGAGGTGTGTGACCTTTACGGGCGTGGCCTCATCAGGTATTAGTGATTGAGTGTACTTAATGATGAGATGTATGGTCCATGTGTGCGTTATGAAGAGGTGTGTCTATACATGTACATGTACGTGTCTATTCACCCATGTACACTTACTCTCGCACATGCATTCCGGATCTTATTTCTGCAGGCGGCCAAACTGTTGTCCTCAGCAGCAAGCTCTACTTAGGGCCTTAAAGAGTTAAAGGACATTTACTGATGCTTTTCTTTGTACATGTAACATGTTGCTTTTAAATGGTGAGGATCATGACTCATTGATTTGGAACTTGCCTGCCAGGGTGATTTGATGACCAGTTTTAGCACGAGTGATTCTCCCAAGTGGGTATGAAGTGCTATTTGAACGAACATATACATCATGACAGCACGAGTGAACTTTGCTCTCCAGTGCACGTACAGATAGGATCATAGTTCATGCATGTTCTGGTGCCAGCTAACAAAGAAAAGGAAGGGGGCTCTGGTTCCCAGGAATAAGGGCTGTACCAAACATGTTGCAGTGCCTATTGTATGTGGTAAGTATGAAGAAACACAGGGGCAACAGTTTTATATGACTTCCTACTTGAGTCATATATATCATAGCTCTCTCAAAAGTAAAGGGGGCTCAGGTTAATAAGACATGAACATCCCAACCAATCATGTTTCAATGGCTATATCATGTAATAGGTATGTATAAACATAGGGGCAACAGTTCTGAATGGCTTTCTACATGGGTGACGATAATCACAGCTCTCTCAAAAGTAAAGGGGGCTCGGGTGCCCAGGAGTAAGACCTGAATGCCTGATTAACATCCCAACCAAGCATGTTTCAATGCCTATACCATGTGATATGCATGCATAAACATAGGGGCAACAGTTCTGAATGACTTTCTACTTGGGTGACGATTATCACAGCTCTCTCGCATGGCACATCGGATTGAATCATATAAGATCAAGAACACGCGTGCATTCAATTCTTTTCAATTTTGCATGTAACGAATTTGGAATTAATGCCGGCAAAGTTACAGCAACACCTCAAGGTTTGCATCCTATATGATGTAGTTGTAGGATTCATGAAAATAGTAATAATATGCAATGCATGCACATTAATGTTTGTTCAGTTATTATTACCTATACTATTAGCGGGTCGATCATGTACAAGCTTAGTACAGGTGCATACAACATACATGTACTTGCGTTGGCTCACAAACATTGGACGGTGCATGGAAAGCATTTTGAGGAGTGATCTGACGGAACTAATATACATGTAGACGGCGAGAGAAGTATTTGTTATTATGCCACGCCCCCACCTTGTACCATAGGAAAGCTGAGCTGCTCAATGACGTTACGTGACACTGGAATACACTTCACAGTGTCGACAGGCTACCGAGCGTCTTACCATTCAAAACACAAATAACACGATGCATGCTAATCATACTGCTTCTTGTACACAATAGCTAAGCAAACCCAGAATGTTTAGGTACGCGTTTCCTCAGAAGAGGTTCCAGGTGGATTACTGTGAATATTAGTGCTTATCACATGCCCCAGCTGAAACGTACGTGATATACCTGGTGAAGTTTGAAAAGACATATGTCATAATGTAGACTACGTTTATTAACTTATTAAATTAATTGCAAGTATTAATTTGGCGCCAAGTATTACCACGCGGAGCATATTAGTAAAATGGCGATCGAGGTTGTAGGGATATCAGGCAGCCACACCAGAAAGAACTGGATGACGGAAGTCAGGTTAGTCCAAAAGTACATCATAGTTCGTAAATTTTGTTATGATTTTGACTATGCCAAGACTTTTTGACGATGCCTCGCGTTGCAAATTGCCAGGACAGCGCAGTGTTCGTGAACTTGGATTCCAGGTAAGTTCACCGGCCATGGAATAGCTGCATCCGCAAGTCGTCGCTGATATACTAAGACACATCGATGAAGCTGGATTGCATCGCAAGCAGATAGCGGAAGCCCCCATTGAAATATAGGTCAGAATTGTAGAAGTCAGAAAGGTTTAGGAAGATCATCAGCACTTCAGTTCGGCGTGATGAAGGGTAAGAGATTTTTGCGCTTTTTTCTTACGCAATCACGACTTTGTATAGCAGAGTTCGATGAAGACCTTCACGCTATTGCCGCCACATAAAGGTAGAGTCTTCATAATGCTATCTTCAGCCATATTTTTACTAGGTACAAGCGAACTAAGAGTAATTGAAGGCTATTCAACTCAACAGCGTAAGTCCTATCTATGTCGCGTGATGCTCTTTTCCTACTGTAGCTTTTGCTAAAAGGTGTCGTATGCTGACAGAAGAAGAAAGGCAAGGTGGCGGTTAAGCCTTCGAAGAGGACAGCGGTGGTCCATCGACGTCATAGCGCTCTGATAGGCTAAGTGAATCGATTGACGCTCTGGATGCTCGAAGCAACTTGAAGCACCACCCCTACAACAGCGATGTGAAGGACCGCTACTCCACTCTTCCACTTCTCCAACTGTTCATGCCTGGATGGTTCGAGAGACTTGGACGTTTTTAAAACGCATTGTATATGTTTTGGCTATTGCGGTTTTTATTTATTGATTGAAATTATATAAAGCTATATTAATATGATCATACATACACAAATGGATACAAGCTAGTATACAATGAACAAATTCGGAAGACGTATCCAACTGATGTAACGGAGCGAAGTATGCGGTAGAAGTACACAATTGGTGTGCGGAAGGCGCAAATTAAGAACCCATCATCAGCGCACGTGATAATTTGAGAATACGCAAAATATACGACATGAGATTCTGGTTCTATCCGCAAAATATACCAATGGGTATACCTTGCGTACACACATGTGTATATCATGTGTATTTTTCACATATCCGCAAAATATACACAATCGTATATCCAATTCGTAGCATAGAGGGGCAACTTTGTGTATTATGCGATAAATATTAGTCGTCACATGCCTATCTGCCCCCCCCCCCCCCCCCCCCCCCCCCCTACAGCAAAGTAGGGGGGGCATCAGTGATCATCGGTAGGAATGATAAAGAGGAAAGCCCAACAAAGACTGATGAGCCACTAAAATTATTTGGATTGTGCTATGTGGCCATTGTGTTTACAATCTATGCAAGGCAGGACTACGGGATGTCATATATTGTCATTGCAAATAGTCAGGTATGCCAAAGAGTTATTATTATTTTATATAGGAGAGGCATATCTAGATGATAGGGAGTTGCTTGTAGAGATGTACAGCAATTCTTACAGGTCCTGATATTTCTCCATAGGTATCAATACGCTACCCAAGCCAAAATATCCGCGAAACGGGTAAAAAGCACTTTTTTTTTGCTACAGCATAAAATGCGCGAAAAAAAAAAAACATTCATTACACTGGGTTATTATGCTTTTCTATGTTCAGAAATAACTCGGAAACGCAGGCATGTAGACGAAATGTTTGGAGTAATCGAAAAATTTGGACTTTTGTACGTCTCCTCTAACCGTTTGTTGATAAACAATGCAACCAACACTGACGTGCGCACCACGTAAGAACTGAGATTGCGTATTAGGGACCAGATATCCACTCAGGACAGCCACATGCTTCCATGATGCTAGTCTCGTCCCCAGACCCTACACTTCACGTGTTAGGGTCTGGGATTTCGAGTATCTAGCGCTTGTACCATCTGGAATGTAAACAAACAATTATCGCTTGACCACATCCGGTAATTATCAAGTTTATTAAAGCTATGGCGATGGTATGGACCCCGTATCAGTGTAGGTGTTGTGGAGACGTTGTGTGGAACCACAGAAACCGCAGAGTACTGACTCGCGATGCTGCCCACCCCAATTGTTTGATCCAACAAATTGGCAAAGAGTGGGCATATTTAGCTCCTGAGATTCGTGGAAGTAATGGGTTGGACAAAAGCTATATATGTCGCTTGTGCTACTTAACATCTCCTGCCAATGCTTGCAACCTATCAATGCTTCAGGACTCATAAAAACCAGCTGGTAGCACTCCACGGGTTACAGAAGGATCTTCTTGAGCTTGACCAAAGAATTGTATTAGTACTGAATACTTCTTTACTTGGTCCATCATCAAAGAAATCATAGTCGACACGCAAATCACGACCTTGTCTTTCCACGAAGGTGGTCGTAAACGTACGGTAACAGAACATAGCGTAGAGTTTTACCGTATGATCCGTATCCTGTTGGCAAAATAACAAAACAATCACGGCCATTTACAAAGCTACATATAGCCTCCTTCTGCTTGTCCTTCAATGTCTCCACTTTCAGTTCTGTCATCGCGAAACGCATGTTCGACCGTATCCATACTTACACGTAGTGTGTAGGTCTGGGTCGAGCAATGTTTATGTACATACGTCATAATTGCGCACGTATTCCAGCGTTTGGTGCGCACGAATTCCAGCGTTTGGTACACTTCCGCCCCATACGAAACACCAGACCTATATGAGCACATTATGCGATAAACATTGCGTCATATTGGTCTGGGGCCGAGACTACCATGATGCTATGTTTAGGAGCGAGCAATTAATAACATGTGCATTTAGTTATATGAATAACAATGTCATGCGCAAAAATGGGAAAATACAGGGGGTGCTCGGTTGAGCGGAAAATGACATCTCGCTGCAGCGAAAAAATAAAGTCATTCATTGTACCACAAGCAATTTGGGGTCGATTGTCGTGGTACAGCTGCGTCAACAAAGCCATGCCTCCTACACTTATTCACTATGGTAACGGGAAACAAGTTATGGTTGATTAATACTAACCTTTTACCTCAAATCACATTCACAGCGATTCTGAGAGGGTAGGGCTGTGTGCACTTGGATCAAATATGTATCACTAATGCAAGCACCAGTAATTCTACATGTAACTCATGTGTAGTGCGTTACATTTTCACTTACATTTATCGTTACTTTGACTATCCAAGACATCACTCGCGAGGCAGTACTAGTGCGCGTAAAAACGCGCATGAACAGGAACACTTAACTGGATAAAGAGGTTGCTTTCTGACATTGTAAATTGGCTAGTAAACGTTCATCGCCAGATAACAAAGCGCACGCACGGTGCGCATCAATAAGAATTCACGTCTGCATTCACCTATGCCATGGATACACTTAGCTACAGTTTAACACATCAAGTGAAAATATTCTCTAGAAATCCTGATTACTTAGTTGTTGAACACTGTTAAACGTGTTGTTGATTTTACAAAACGAATTCTTTTGTGTGGTGCGCGCGTGTATTTGGATCGCTGTATTTGTTGTGCAGATTTTGAAATGTAAAATCAACAAGAAGTTTAACAGTGTTCAACACTAAGTAAGCAGCATTTCTAGAGAATATTTTCACTTGATGTGTTAAACTGTTGCTAAGTGTATCCATGGCATACATGAATGCAAACGTGAATTCTTATTGATGCGCACCGTGCGTGCGCTTTGTTATCTGGCGATGAACGTTTACTAGCCAATTTTCAATTTCAAAAAGCAACCTCATTATCCGGGTAAATGTTCCTGTTCATGCGCGTTTTTACGCGCACTAGTACTGCCTCGCGAGTGATGTCTTGGATAATCAAAGTAATGATATATGTAAGGGAAAATATAACGCACTACACATCAATTACATGTAGGATTACTGGTGCTTGCATTAGTGATACATATTTGATCCTCCCTGTAGAAGTGTGATTACGCGAACACATAGCCCTACCCTCTCAGAATCGCTGTGAATGAGATTTGAGGTAAAAGGTTGGTTTTAATCAACCATACTTGTTTCCGTTATCATAATGAATAAGTGTGGGAGGGATGGCTTTGTTGACGTAGCTGTACCACAGCAATCGACCTCAAATTGCATTGTGGTTCAATGAATGACTTTATTTTTTCGCTGCAGCGAGGTGTCATTTTCCGTTCAACCGAAGACCCCCTGTATTTAGTACAGATGAGAATGTTTGCCAACATGTAATTGTTTGGTGTGGCTCAACTAGAAATTCATTACATTGCTTCAAAATTCACTAGTGCATTGTTGTATTTGTGTTGTCTAACTATGCCTCCCAAAACCCGCCAGGCATATTATTACAAAACAACGGCTTCAGCTATTTGAATTCCAGCGCAAGCTAAAGGTGTTGGTGGAATGTACCTCAAAAGAACGTGTAATGAGATTTAAAACAAGGCTTCCGGTTCCAATTAATGCTCCTTTGTTGTGGCCGAATGCGCTTTTGACTTCTTGTCCAAATGCTGCTCGTAGCCAAAAAATTGTTGAAGGTAGTAACTGTGAGAAAGTGCAATCAGCTGATATGATTAGAATTCAACAAATGCAGCGTAAAGTTAAGTATACCATTGCACTGGTTCACAGATGAATTCAAATGGGAATATGGATAAATAACAGCAATTATATTGCCTTTCATACACATGATCATAATATAGACAGTACAGTGATCTATATTTTACGAGTCATATTCGTTACTGATGACCTTGGCAATTTGGAGTGGTGACGTGGATTGCAATTGTTATCGATCAGTGAAATTACTGGCGGCATAAACAAGAAAATAGCACATAGGTAAACCACAAGTGTTAGAAGAAAGCTGAGTATTCCATACGATGTGTTGACACTTGCTTCTGTAATCACTGTTACCATGTAGATGACTCCTCCCACTACACTACTCAGAGTCAAGAGGTAAGCCAATGCAGCAACACTAGATGTACGAAATCCTTCCATTTTGATAGATGTGGTCAAAGCAAGGTACACAATCAAAATAATGAAGATGGCCTCAAACACAATGATGGATGTTACCCATTCTATAGGATGCTTGCAAGAACATAATTCCACAGTGGTGAGTACTAAAGTCTCCCTTGAAGGAATCAGCATTTGTTTAATAATCCTAACATAGGGATCATAAATAGTCCAAGCTGTGCACAAGGTAACAGGCAGGAGAGCCACTGTAATAATGAATGTGGCCAAAGCACTATCATTCATCCAAACAACGTTTTCCTTCCTAAAGTTTAAGGCACATCTGTGGATGTAATAGAGCCTACATGTCTTTGCAGTTACTGTTCCAAACACCAAAGTGAGTCCAATTGACAAAGCCCATGGAAAGGCATTGCACAATACTGACTTTGCATGTCTGCTGACTGGGAAGGTCTCTGTGATTGTGTACATCAGTGTAGCCAGGATGATTAGATAACATCCTGCATAAGCAAAATGGTTGAGCCTTGTGCTGGAGGCCTTGATAGCTTTGTGATTTCTGTAAGCAGTGTTCACAAAATGTATCCCTACCACCAGAAGGGCAGCTATTGCATCCACCGCAATGAGCACTGCAGCCAGAGGGAGAGACACCAATATATGCACCTCTTCAAAGTTTGTTGACACAAAGACAGCAGTTTCTTGATTCAATTTTAAGCCATCAGAAAACGAGTATGTAGCTACAATGTAATTCGGAGGCGTAATTGTGTATACATTTGTAAGGGCAGACGAAATATAGCCATCTTGTGGATTGAATTGTATGACTCCACCTGCCACACCCGTAAAATTTAACCCGTACATCTGCTGTCGAATTATTTGAGTGTATTTCTCTCTTCCATATGTGTAGTTTAGGAGGGGTAGTCCGTTCCTCTGGAGGGGATCAATGGAATTATTTAAGGCCACTGCAAATGCCCAGACAGCATCAAACAGGGCTAAGCAATTAGTATCGTCGTCGCATATACCGCGAACATAGTGGTTGTTGAGTTGTGTATAACTTGGGGCATGTTGCCAGTAGTTAGCGGTGTTGAAAGTTAGGCTATGGTTTAAGGAGTCTAAGATCGCGGAATGATTGCAGGCGTACGATTTGGTCTCGTACGCAAACGCCGGAACTTGTAGAAATGGGGGCGCAAATAGTATCCATTGGTACTTTGGGTACGTCATTCCCATGTGGTAGGCCAGGCACAGCGCCCTCTGAAGGGTGTCAGCACGAAGGAAGGAGACAATTACACGCACGTACGTACTCCTCAGAGCCTCCAGCGGAATGTAATCAAGAGTCGCGGGAGAGACAAAGGACAGGTTCACAGCTCCGTTCAGCTTCTCTTGGAATAGCAGAAAAGAATTATAATTCACTAGCATATCCGCGCTGTACAGTACGGCAGCCCGGGTCCAGTTGTTGTACGCAAACAAAGCCAGCATCGTATCAATTTGATTGGTTGTCGAAGGATTGATCCCAAAGCTGTAAGGGTATAAGGAGCGATCGGCCAGCTCTGGTGCTGAACCAAGGTGGACGTTAATGAGCGCAATTTCCGGCTTACCCGTGAGAGAAGCTACCGCTTTAACTGCGTCGGAGCACTCCGGACCTATTATGCCAACAATCTGTTTACCGCCATAGTAGAGGTTATCGATCAGATTGATAACGGACTTCCAACCGAGTATACAGCCGTCATTAGCCGGGATAAGTTCCAGCCTATAGTTCTCGAGGAGGTCTGAACGATTGTTAATTTCCGCTACAGCCAGCTCGGCACCAGCAATGATAGAGTCACCATCAGTGATAGGCGATGTGTCATTATCGAAGTAGGAGAGTAGCGTGAGCAGGTACAAAGTTTTAGGTTTTTCGAGAGCCCAGTTCAGCCGAGTTCCAATCGCGATAACAAGAAAAGCGGTAAGATAAACACTGCTTGTCGCCATGCTAATAACGAATGTGTGTGCGTATTTATAAAATGGTAATTATATATGGAACGGTTGCATGATTGAAATTATTCTATTCCAATATGCATGATGGAAATACATGTATAGCGATAATGGCTGCACCATCAGCAGAGGTATTTAAGATTAATTAGCTTGGTGCCCCACCCACATTCATAATCCCCATAACTTTAGGAGTACAAAATCAGATGAAGTAGTTGCAGTGACCGATAACTTTCTCTCGGCGGCTTTCGTTTCCGCTAATGAACTTCTTTGCAGTGTCAGTAAGATACAATGTACATCACAGGTATATATTGTATTTTAGCTGCTGGTGTTGTGAGCATTGTGTAGTTAGCAAACCGTAGCATCTTATAAGAAGTTGTTTTCAATTGCGCCGTTATTTACTTATGATGTAGAATTTATGTGTACAACACCATTCATGTAATGGTTTTAATTTTGCTTCAATGGTTTTTCTCCAAATTTGGTGGTTTCATAATGAGGATTTAAATATATACCGTAATTCTAGTTCACACGAACGTGTTGCATGCATGCATTTTAATTTGCTGGCGGGTCAGCTGGTTAGTGTTCCGGGTCACACGGGTTTGTGCGAGTTGATTGGATAGGCAATAACTTTCAATCCTCTACCGTTAGCGTCATCAAGCATGATCCGGTTAGTACCAGAAAAGGGGAGGGGGGGGGGAGGATAAATATATAGGGTGTCTTACATGAAACATGTAATGTTGTTGCTCGGTTCCGTAAACATTTCCATGGATTAATTGTCGTGCTTCGTGCAAATAGTTTTATATATGTGGTTTCATTCTGTACCTATAGTTCAATTGTTGAGTTGCTTTGTTTGGTCTGCATGCATGCGTGCTTTTCTGGCACTGAATCCCGCATCTGTGGATCTTTGCTGTAGAAAGAGACCTTACACGTTTTCTAAGTCCGAATGATTTCATTTTAAGGTATACTTATAGGCAATCACGATTAAACTTGCAAGCTCAGGCAGATTATACTATATAACATACATCCAAGCACATGTGCAACTGTCTACCCGCAGCGCTTCATCGACTAGCTCGTTTCCTAGCCAGCTCGCCAGTGTATATAATATACTTAGCTATAGGACAGGAATGCAGATATGAGGGGACGAAAACCAACTTGCTGCCCAAAACCATCTCATACACAGAGACATACATTGGACCCACAAACACAGGTGCCTCAGGATTATGAGATTTTAGTTCAGCTGTCAAGTTCCCTTGCATGTTTCAATAAGTATTTTAGTTGTAGCATCTTCATTTTTGTATTTTAGTTGTAGTGGTCATCTTTCAGGGGCTAAGTAACATCTGTATTCAATATAGGGGAATTAGCTCAAGTTGTAAAGCGCTTCCTTATAGCGTGCTAGAGGTACCAAGAACAATGTCTGGATTCTCCTAAACAAATTTTTTAACCTTTGCATGCACAACACGGCAAATGAATTCATAACTAATGATGACTGTCAGGTAAAATTTTTTTCCTCTAAATCCGGGCAGGTATTGTCTCATGTGGATATGCCCACTGACACTGTGTATGCACTGAAGGTTAAGAAGACAACTTCTTTGGACACTGTGGTGTTGAACCATTGTATCCTGTGTCATTGACTGCTTTGTTGAGCCATTTCGGGCTGCGTTGACCATGTCGAGCCATTTTGTTGTGTACCAACCTATGTGTGTTGGCTGTTAAAGACAATAACTACATGGAGGGTACTAGATTATTTTCATTTATTGATCTGATGCCTGGCCTCTGCTTAAGGATCTGGCCGGCCGGACAACCTTGCACATCATGTCTAGCCCAAATCTGACAGGTTGTTTTAGAATTTCAGTCCAGAGGAATTCAATCATTTGGGCCTGTAGGCTGCCTTTTTTTTCTTTGTGTTCTCCAATAAATGTATTAACAAATCACTGCACAATATTAGTACTGTGTAGTACCATCAATGCACACCTTTTTTGATCCAGGGCAACGTATTCAAACAGTATCCTAATTTGTGGGGTGATCAGAGGAGGAATACTAAGATTGAATGCATGCATGGAGACTAATAGACTGGTATGTACCACAAAGGATCAGTATAATATCTGAAGTGACCCAGAAGAGATTTTTGAAGCTTAAAATCTCCTACTGCCCTGTCTGCAGTTTTCCGTCTCCCTATCTAGCTATATATGCATGCATTATTTGAAGGCCAAGAGACCTTAACTCTGAACATTGCAGTCAGTGTGTAGTATTTAGCAGTGTGACATGTACTGCATAGTTAGGTTGCAAGCGTGGAGTTTTGCAAATTAAACTGCACATGGATGCCTTAATTCTTTCCTAATGAGTGCATGCTGTCATCCAGTTATTATATTGGTGGTGCGCTTACAATTGATGCCCTACAACTGCATATCATCATGTCATAAATTGATGAAGATTTTCAAGTTAAGCTTATAAATTGTACTCATATGGAGAAATCGCCCATACATCGGCGGTCATCTTGCATTTTATTTCAAATTGAATTCTAAATGACCTCGGAAAATTCTAAAAATTTGTCTGAATTTGAATTGTAGTTTTTATTGCGTTGCAATAAAGCAATGTTATACAAAAATCAAGACAAAAAAATAATTACCGTCGTAGTCTCGTTCCCGGACCAGGGTAACTGGTAATTACAATTTAATTATAACTGCTCAATTAATGCCATTTTAATTGCGCGTAGTTAATAAACTCCTATTCTGTTTACAAGAGGACGCTAACTAATCGTCAGCGTCGGTGAATCGTATTGTATACCCCAGCGTCACTAACGTGACATGACGCTATTCTAGCTTCAGCGTCGGCGTCAGTGTCACGTCACTTTAATTGTTTACAATATCACGATTCGACGACGCGGGCACTGACGCTGACGCAACATTCAGCTAGCGTCATATTTTAAACCCGGCTTAACGTGTCAAGCCAATAGCAGCCCCCCACCCATCCGACAAGAGATGGATGTGTATCAATTATTAATAATATTAATAACAAAACTCGGACTTCGGCCGCGACATATATACTACCCGTTTACCAAGAACTTAAGCGGCAACCCCGGCCCTATAGCCTTGGGAACCCATGCATTGCCGTAGATCTCTTTCAAGATATATATGGCTACCATTTTATTATATTTGTACGCTCTAAGATATGTGACGTCACGTTGATAACGTCATAGCAGGCCAGGGCCTGTACTTTAAAACATAACCCTTGTTGTGTGATAGCAATTCATGCATGCAGTGATGCATATTCAGGGTCTGGTCCCAGCCAAAAGTTTTTGGGTAAGATTCTTGCCAAGAAGAGCAAGATCTTGGCAGAGACCTAGATCTTGCTAGGAGGCTGAGATCTTGCCATATCTTGGGTAAGATCTTGGCTGGCATAATCTTGGCACCTTGGGCAAGTTGGGCAAGATCTGGTCAAGATCTTAGGCAGGAATCTTGGTGTGTGTGTGTGTGTGTGTGTGTGTGTGTGTGTGTGTGTGTGTGTGTGTGTGTGTGTGTGTGTGTGTGTGTGTGTGTGTGTGTGTGTGTGTGTGTGTGTGTGTGTGTGTAGATGTTGCATGCTCATAAGGTTTCTTGACCACATCACATCAGTAGTGGTCATGTTGTGTAAACAGATCCCAAATTGATTTTCTCACATCTCATGTAGACAATTTTGTAGCCAGGCAGGACAATGTCCCATGCCATGCCTTACACACACGTGTGAATCATCATGAAAGTCCCCTCATGCTGTGCTGAGCTATTTGTGGCATTTGCTCATTGCGACAGAAATCAGTATATGTGGAGAGAACTGAAATGGTCACACTACCAAACAAATTTAACACACATACATAAAAAGTTTGATTCCTGCACATGTTAGTGACCTCCATTCTCTTCTCCAGACCGTACTCCAATATGGATTGGTAGGCATGGCTCTGAACACACACACACATACACACATGGAGGAGGGGCACATTAAGATGGAAATCTGACATCAGCAGTAATCTCCTGGGCGAGTGCCTTCATGAGGCCAGCATCTATTTCAAAAATCATGCAATAATACAAAGACAGAGACAAACCCAGAAGCACAGTTTAGGATTATCAGCTCTCTGTCAAATTTGTGGTTAAATGGATGCTTCATGCAGTGGCCTACAAAACCACACATCAATTTCAAACCCACATGTCTTTCAAGCTAAAAACGTCCTTCCTATTTTCAGGACTTATTGCCACACCATTCTTTATTTTAGAAGAGATCCATCCATCTATGTGTTGGACTGGTGTATTGTATGTACTGGACTGGTGCGTTGTATGTACTGGACTGGTGTGTTGTATGTACTGAACTGGTGTGTTGTATGCACTGGACTGGTGTGTTGTATGTACTGGACTGGCCATACCAGTCCAAAACACCAGCCCAGTACATATACCAGTACAGTTCAACACACCAGTCCAGTACACAGGGATATACCGCTCCCACCCCCTACCCACCCCCTGGTTTGCCACTAATTTGACTAACCACCCCCTGGTTTACATGCTAAAACTCCATGGCATACCATGTAACAGTGCAGAGGGAAGACTTTCACCCCCCTATATTTTTATATATTCCAAAACCCACCCCTGTTGCAAACTTGGCGGTAAATCCCTGGTACATAATACACTGTATGTGCTGTGTTGTATGTACTCGACTGGTATGTTGTATGAGGGGGGAGGAGAGGGGGTGGAGCAGTGCCCCTGTTCCTTTATTAAAGAGGGAGGGCGGTGGTGAGAAGTACTAGACACCAGTGTACCATCCTCCACACACAAACACACACACCCTACACACACAAACACACACACCCTACACACACACACCCTACACACACAAACACACACACCCTACACACACACACCCTACACACACAAACACACACACCCTACACACATACACACACACACACACACACACACACACACACACACACACAAACTAGTTCTGAAGCCTTGGTGAAGCCATGGGTATATTATGAAGCCATGTGTGTGAATAGCTCAGCATATAAACTTTCCAGTGGCCCAGTCCTTACAAATCTATTGAGATAGGGTTTCACAGCCACTATCAAGGCTTCCTTCCAGTAAAAAGCTGCAGACCCGACCATGTACATAAACAAAAAAACGCACACATATAATACCCACACAAGCACACACAGTTTGCTATGACGAAATGCAAAGTCTCTCATTTAAGACATACAACATACTCGTCCAGTGCATACAACAGCACAGACAACACACTTATATTCTTATGAACACAAGTCCAGTACATAAAACACACTTGTCCAGAACTTTCTATACACCAGACCAACTCACCAGTCCAGAACATCCAACACACCAGTCCAGTACATACAACACACCAGTCCAGTACATACAACACACCAGTCCAGTACATACAACACACCAGTCCAGTACATACAACACACCAGTCCAGTACATACAACACACCAGTCCAGTATATACAACACACCAGTCCAGTACATACAACACACCAGTCCAGTACATACAACACACCAGTCCAGTACATACAACACACCAGTCCAGTACATGCAACACACCAGTCCAGTACATACAACACACCAGTCCAGTATATACAACACACCAGTCCAGTACATACAACACTCCAGTCCAGTACATACAACACACCAGTCCAGTACATACAACACACCAGTCCAGTACATACAACACACCAGTCCAGTACATGCAACACACCAGTCCAGTACATGCAACACACCAGTCCAGTACATACAACACACCAGTCCAGTACATCCAACACACCAGTCCAGTACATGCTTGTAACACGCCAGTCCTGCACATTAACAACACACCAAACCAGCACACACCAGTCCAGTTTATACGTTCTTAACCCTTAAGGTTACCAAATATTAGTACGGACTAGTGTAAGGAGCTCACAGTGTGTAAAAATAGAATTAAATACTGATGTGGCAATAAGTCCTGAAAATAGGAAGGACATGGGTTTAGCATGGAAGATATGTGGGTTTGAAATTGATGCTAGTTTATGATCGTTATATTTTATATACCACAAACCTGGTTTTGTCATAAAGTGTCCCATATACTAGGAGTATTTTTCACACATTAAAGCACGCATGCACCCCACACACAAATACCAATACATACATACACAAAGAAACATGCGCACACACATAAACACAAAGAAACACACACACACACACACATGCACACACATTCACACATAAATGCACCACCAAATACACACACACTAAAGTACACATGCACTAAGAACAGCCTAAGTCTTACGTTCCGGCACCAAACAATACTTTGTTTTGAATCATGTGCCTTCAGGCTCACTCAATCTGTCATCTGCGTGCTACGCCACCTTTGGGAGAGATAGAAAGATGGAAGAACAGGGAAAGAGAGAGAGAGTGATGGAGAATTGGGGATTCACATTTAGCCATGCACATACCTCGCATTAAAACAACCACACATACATGTAGCCATGCCTATAAATCCAACCATTTCGAATGGTACAAATTCAAGTTCATTTTGAGATGTAGTGGCCAGTGTGTTAATTTGATCCTATTAAATATCAGCAAAGGTAGTTATTTACACAACCCTTTGCCCTATAAGCCAGGCAGAGAGTGTTTAATTCTCCAGGTGTGACCTAACTATTTATGGAAAGATAACATCAACTCAACATAGCATGATTTAGGGAGGGAGGTGCACCCTTATTAAGTATAGCACATACGATCAAAGGCTGCAAAACTCTTTATATGTAATGTCAGGATTTTGGTTAAAGGAGTTTGTTACATTTAGTTACATGTTTTGCACAAATTGTTGGACACTATCCCTTAGCTAACTAGGACTTACCCACCACCCATAATAGCCATCCTTTGCTTCCAACATTGCACCAATGCTGCACACGTGCATGCCAGACAGAATGGCTCCATTGCACACTTTCAATTGGAAAAAAAGGTCACACGTTTTCTGATTGCAGCTTTGTTCACATACCAGTGCACACCATTACGTTTGAGTACAGGGTAGTGTGGCTAAGTTGGTAATGGACCAATATGTGATAATAATGTCAACTATTCCATGTGAACCCAATGATGTTGGTTTGGGAGCATTTCAAAATGGCTCAGCCATAAGTATATAATGTATTACTAACCATAATTTATTTTTATATTAAATGTTGGGACAGAGCAGACTGAGAGACTGAAGTCTCTTCATACCACTTCCATATCATGTCTCACATGCACTCTCCCTTAATTCAAGCTAACAAATTTATCAAAGTAGTCCACTACATTGTATTGTAGTAGGGACCTGATCCATAGGTCAGATTATCAGAGCCTGAAGTAGTGGTTATCGTTAAACTATTGAGCAATACATTTATGACCCTCACATCTACATGTACCACATATTTTTATTACCTGTGTTTTGTTGATAGAGGGTGGCAATTCATTGCAGACGATTGTGGCGCCAAGTATGACTATAATGCTGTGGGACACAAAATATTCCATCGATTGATCATACATATAAGTAATGCCTTATAGAGAAAGGTTGGCGACCAACTCATGTACAACAAAACGCGATAGAACATAATTTACAATTAACCCCCCCCCCCCTCCCGTGTGCATTGATTAGAACTACACGCACGGCTATACGACTTATAACACACTGCTAGTGCTCAAGGTTACAGCGCATGCCACTGTAGGGTACCGAGACGTAGTGGTAGCTCTGGCACTATATACCCAAATTATAGCAGGAAAGACCGCGCGGCACACTTCCTCCAAATTTCAATTTTTGAGGGCACGAGACGGAGCACTACCTATTTTTTTAAAAATGAAATCGCCACGTCGAGCGCTGTATTAAAACTAGGATAGCCAGCGCTTCGCCATTATCAGAAGACTGCTTTGTTAAAGGCCAGGAGGTTTCTGTCTGTCTGCCACTTGGCAGTGGGGGAAGTCTTTGTGCTTCACAATCCTCCCCCCCCCCCCCCCCCGCACTCGCACACACACACACTCACACACACACACACCTCGTAATCTCCTAATCTGGAGCGTAAGCCCCCCCCCCCCTCGTCAGACATATAAAACTACATCCGTAGTTCAATTTTTGTGGGCACGAGACGGCGACACTATGAAATCCAAGAAGGAATACTTCTGTGGAGTATGGAACCGAATTTTCAAATACGAAGACCCAAGTTTAAAAGCGGAGAATGGTCGCATTGTGTATCAGTTACACTTTTTTGTCATGAGCTAATGGTACAGCTTTAAGGTTTTGACGTTATAGACTGTGGAATTTTGTGATGAGAAACTCACCCCGTTAACTTCATGCACATTTGAAAAAAAGGCCCATACAATTCAATGGAACCGAGGGCTTGTTCGGGAAAAATATAATGTTGCGTTTAAAAATCTTGCCAAATGTGCCGCACTAACATTCTGTCATGAGCTAAGTTGTAAAAAACATTTGGTATGCTTTGCCCATACTGTGTATGGAACGATTACGGAAATATGTCGTGATTACGCAAACCGCGAATTAATGAAGAGCTCCCGTTGACCGCTCATTTCTCGATATGTAAATTACAGCTGACTAACATACATGTAGATGTGTTATATTTGGCCTTTACTTCCATAAAATTAATCTACATGCTTGCATGCATTTGTTCTGTGGTGTGAAATGCAAACATTTCACAGTTGTTAGATTAGTTTGTCACTTAACTGTATTTTGCCAGACGTAACTAAGAATATGAATTTGTCAGTCAAAGAGATATTTAGTTCTGGAAGTGCATGTCTCCCATGGGGGGAGGATGCCCATGTCTTTGAGGCATCATAACTAACTCCCCCACATGTGTCAACAACACCAACCTGTTTCACTGGATCTATATGGCTGTAGTCACAGGATGTGCACTGTACATGTGTGAAATTCTCAACTGCACATTCCATTTCAGCACGTTAGCACTCTCATGTTTACTATTTATTCATGTGGTGCTAATGTACATGTGTAAGGTCATGGGTCCAGCATATGTGGTGGAGGTCATGTGATCACATAATGCTATATCTTTTGTTGCCATGTACTATATACATACATATTTTTGACATGGATTTTTGAAATTGATGATATGAGAAGTAGCATGTCACTTAGTGCTGTAGCTATACTTCAATTGCTGCTATGTTAATCTGTGTATCCTTCAAACGTGGTTTACTTGTTCTAATGTGCCATACCAGCACCTAAGCAAGAGGAAGTGTTAAACAGTGCTAATGTGATGCAGCACAGCTCACCTCTTCAGAGTTGCTCCTACATTCCAAAGTCTCCCTTGATGTCCCTAGCATTTCAAGGAATACCGTTTCCATGTAGCCTATTAATACTGTACTGTTGTCCTTGTGTTTGCCGACCCAGACATCTGGGTGTTCAGAAAGCGCTTTTATATTCACTGCAAATCCTGCCATATCTATAGGAAATTTCCTATATGTAAAAAAAAAGATTATTTATTTTGGCTGTGCTCAGAAAAACGGCTAACTATACTATAATTTTTGCACAGAACCCATTATGGGGAAGTACCAGGGATGGAGCACACTATAAGTATTATATAATTTATTGCATCCGTTTTTTAATCAGTTGTGAGCTTGAATAATGCACATACTTATCAAAGGCACACTCCTTTTGTGTGTGCATGGGGGGGGGGGGGGGGGGGGGGGAGGTTGGGCAAATTCATGATATGGTCATTATTTAATTTGAATGGGCTATGGTTGATCTGTCTGTGACCAATAGCTGCTAAAGGTATTCTTTCATTGGTTTGTGATTTAACACAGCAGAAAATATATTAACAACACCTTTTGTTAATGAAAGTAAAAGTCAGGTTTGCATGCGTATCCTCCAACACCGTCTACAACTCTTCCCCATGTATAATCATACTAATATACCTGCCTCCTCCCCATCCTGTTCTCCACCTCTCTGCCTTGCCATTCTTGCAGTAGGGTCCTTCAATAGCAATACCTCCTGCATAACCCACATTCATCACAGAGACCCTTTGTGTTTCCCTTATCTGCAGCACCAAATGGTAGCTCATGGCATGTAAAACACCACAGTAGCAGTAACAAGTACTCTTACCGCTTCGAACATTCTAAGGTCGTACTTATTGTCATCGTCACCAAAGTAGACCACCCCATTACAGCTCTGAGCCTTGCATGTATCTTTGACCCACTTCAGACCCAAGTACCTCTGTTCAATGGCCAGGACATCGGGAGACTCCACATTCATGTGCACGCTGGTCACGTTGCACCTTGAGAGAAGATTGGTGACCAAGGCTGTCTTTACGGGAGAGTCCTCAACCACTATCCATACCAGCTTGGGGACATGCATTAGAGTCTGGCAGAGAGAGGTGAGGTCCACCTTCTGTGTGCGCCGGGCGTACGTAGGAGTGATGAAATAGATGGTGGTACTGACATTCACCAAGTAGACGGGTGCAACAGTGGAAGTGAATGAGACGTTTGTCTTGTGCACAGAGGGTGTGGCTAATGAGTAGTTGTGGGCGGTGGTGGCATTTGAACCACTTGCATTCAAAGCATGTTTTATCAATCTATCCTGAAAATCATCTGAGAAGGATTAAAATTGTAATGTGCACGTTTCAAGTACACGGAGGTGATGAAACATTTGAGGTCATATATTTGCGTGCACTTCTTACATATCTACCCTTACAATTATATGTTGAATTCAGCACCATGTATGCAAACAGAATCCTCGCATGCAGCCACCAAAATGGCAGTATTAAGAAGCAAGTATAATCTAATACGTACTAGGATGTGCATACTTCCATACATTTTACATATGTTTGTTTGTGTGTGTGTGTGTGTGTGTGTTTCCATATGTGTGCACATATGTATTCCACACCAGTTTATCAGATCAGCTGTGTATTGGGGCAATTTGGGCTTGAAACAGAACCATTTCCTAGGTGTGTATATATAATGTCGGTTGATATGGGGTTTATATGGTTGATATGGTTGATACTGCTATATCGTCACTGTTAACAGACTCCTCTGTCCGAGTTAAGCAGAATCCCAGCAATGGTCATGTTGCAGTAAATATTCCTGGTTTTTGCAGAATGATTGGGGCAATATTTATCTAATTACCATACGGGATACTTTTTTGCCATTGAGAACTTGTCTTTACCCTGCATTCACTGGGATATTAGCACCATTATCAGATTACATAATTAGAGAACTACCTGCACCTCTTTGTGTGCACACCTTTATGCCAACCCCATGATATATAGTAATCACATAATGGCCTGGGTACTCTAATGTATAAGTTCCATAGCTTTATAGTGTATCTTGCCATATAAAATTCATGTGTTTTCAGTGGGTAGGAAGCACGGGGCGTTAGGGGCACGGGAAGTGGAGGACGGGGGGGGGCAGTCCACACTTTTGTCAGCAGTTGTTTCATTCCATTGAAGTATGGGCAAACAGCTTTGTGTACGATTAAATGGATAAATAGAAAAGAATCCTTATACTGGCATGCCTAGCCATATCTGTAACTATGTAGTGTGTAAAACCCGTGAGTGGCATGTCCACGATTGGAATAAACATACACTGAGCTGTCAAAGGTAGCAACTTACATCACAATTACAATTGATCTGCACTAGTTGGTATGCTGGCAACGTGCAAGTGCATACATGTTATATGATACATTTACCAAAATGTACTAACTAATGAAAAAATAAGATAGCGAAGTGCATTGCTCGTGACAAAAGTCCGGAATAGCCCAGCCCACTCACCACTTTAGCTACAACCGATCCTAAATTCTTTCAACCGTCATGTGCGCATGGGTGTTGTTTGCAAGCCCATTTCCTCATTACGTGACGTAAACGCAATAATTGCCCATTAGAACGAACAACAAGTGGTGCATTGGTTAGCGTAGGTGCATGCGTTATAGCGTAGGTAGTGTTCGGGACCCGATGGACTATTTAAAGGGAACGTAGTTGCATTACTTACTGCTTCCTAAGACAACCTAGAAGAATGGATTTTATCCTTTTAAACGCCTTCTTGAAGGCGCTGTGTTGTGTTGAAAGTGCGGTGGCCGACCACCGGCCCCCATACCCTACGCTAACCCAGACGACCCTATGTGGATATAATATAATGTGGATGTGCACGGGTGCGCAAGAACCGTAAATTGCATATTTAATACCCATCCGTGTCGGAAGGGAGAAATCCCCCCCCCCCCCCCCCCCCCCCCCCGCCTTGCACTCATTCAGTACCATAAAGGCATAAAGGGAGAGGTAGATTTAGGTCAGCCCCGCGTCCATTTATATTTCATTAATACTTTTAAATAGCCTACCTTCCTACGCATCTGGTTAAATAAACAAATAAACACACGAAACGAAAGGCAAATGCGTGCATGAGTCTGAAGCCTGATGCGTAACACTTGACAGGTCTGTCGATATGTTGTGCCCAATTTGTGTGAAAAGCACCTTAAAGAACGCGGTAGTAACCCAGTACAGTAGCATGTTCCCATCAGGTGTGGGGATCCGATCTAACCTTTATTTTGAAAGCGGCTCACGGACAGTAAGGCCACAAAGACAACGGTGAAGAGGTTGGACGCTGAAACGATAAGCATCGTAGTGAAGAGGCGGGAAATCATGGCTTGCAGGTGTATAATGACGTCATGTTTTGCATTGTATGAATGACATCATAAATACAGTTGTAAATAACTAATCCTATAATACCAATGTCAAGTCGATACATTTCTCGGTCATTTGAGTAACGAATTAGACAGCTCCCAGCAGAATATGGATTCATAGCCTACATGTATGCCTTGTCATGTTGCAGTGCATGAACTCGTAGATCGATTTAGGGGTGGGTGTGTGTGTGTGTGTGTGTGTGTGTGTGTGTGTGTGTGTGTGTGTGTGTGTGTGTGTGTGTGTGTGTTTGTGTGTGTGTGAATGTGAAGCTGCATCTCAGGGGACGGAGCACATGATCTGTAGAATGGCCTTCAGCTGTATGGGGGTGTGCCCATGGATATATAAGGTTGGTGGAGGAGTTTTAGAATCAATCTAGGCGTATTGTGCACAACCACTGGCAGATCTAACCCCGCTTTTTTCACTATTTTGTGAGGATGCAAGTGTAATTGAGAGAGTGGTTCAGAGTAGTTGCAGGGGCGGATACAGGATTTTGGAAGGAGGGGGGGGTCTGATTATTATATTCAAAAATGAGGGTGGGTACCTGAGGGGTGTGCCCACATCTTGAGACAGCACAGGTGCTCCAGGTGAGGTCTGGAGCTTCATCCTAGCCAATTCATAAATTTATTTAACATGCATGAAATTGAGCATGCACTTTGACAGTAAATATCCTAACAACTTTAAGTTAATGTGATTTGCTTGCAACATTGACATGCAACCACGTCACATTGTTTGCAGCCATGTTGTTATTCATTATCAGTTAGGTTACGTTCTGATTTTAGTTTTACTACTCTAACAAAATCTCCTGACGAAATAGCAGCGTGTAAAGCATTGTCTTGCTTGCTTTCACATCTGGTTTCAGCGTTTTAGTTGAATCAATAATGATGCATGAAATACAAGTGCTATTTTGAATTGCAGAGCGAGCCACTAGTATTAGATCTATTATGAAGTAAAGTTATTGTGTTCTCTGGCCGTGTGTTGGATAAGGGGGGCCATAGGGTATTCAAGGGCCGATTTGGAGACGGGGGGATTGGGGTCTGATCTAAGTGTGAGTCTGTTTTGGCATTCTATGTCTCTGAGTTTACATATTCTACACCATTCCATTTTCCGTTGTCTACGCATGTCTACAAATTTGCATTAGGGTTCTTGTTTGATCGGATGCTCAGTGTTAGATCTTTTTCTAAAGTACGAGTCTATGCTGTTTTTTTTTACATGTAGACGAAGATAGTCTGCGGTAATTGGTAGGATTAAGTTAGTGGTTTCTTTAATTTGTTTTGATGAGGCACACACAACCAATGAATAACACAAATGTACATACAGTTTCCTTGGGGGTGGTCATTCATTCCATACTTGCCTGAAGAAGGAACAGTATTAATGAACACATGCATGTACACGTGTACATTTTTTAATTGGGTTATAATAATTGGTGGTGTGGTCTGCATCCAATTATGTTATCTCTGGTGTAGTTTGCTGAAACACTGCACTGTTTGTAAATGTCAAGATGCTGTGGGTCGTTTGGATACGTGTGTGGTGTTTCTTTCTTGAGTCTGGCTCTAACCAAAATGTTCCCCAATGATTTGTTCTTTTTCAGCGCGATTCTTGGGGGATCTGACTCTGGGAATAGTCGGTTTAGCACGGGGTCTTTTTTTGACATCCAGCCAAATTCAGTGAAGTAATTCTCTGACTAGAGGCACATGCGTATTGAATGTGATTGCCATGACGAAGATGTTTGCGTATCACGTGATGTCTGTCTTTGAAGTGTAGCATTTTAAGATGTGTTTGTGTCGCTTTTTGTTGTAGCCTCTAGCAAGGAGAGCTTTTCTGGAGTTTGGTCATCTGTTGTCTGAAGTTTGCCTCATCTGTGTTGGTGTGGAGAAATCTGTATGCTTCCCTAAGGGCAATGTTTTTTCCTGTACCTCGGGGGTGGAATGGACATACATGTAGGTTTTTTGTATGTTTTTGTGTCGAGTATTTAATTGGTTTCGAAATCTGTGACTGTGTATATATATATATATGGTGACATCTAGGAAGTGGATTTCTGTTTTTGAGCATTCTCCTGTGAATTTCATGGTTGGGTGGATTGTGTTGCAGGTCTGTAGAAATGTTTGGCACTCAGTCTGGCTATCTGACCGAAGGATCAGTATATCGTCTATGTATCTTAGCCATAGTTTGATTTTGTTATGGTTGAGTTGTCAAGTTCACCCATGAATATACCACTGTACGAGGGTGCCATGATGTTTCTCATGGGGACACCTCTGGTTTGGAGGTAGAATTCGCCATTGAATTCAAACACATTGTTTTTAATGACAGTGTCTAGCAGTTCAGCTAGTACTGAGAGGTCTGGCATTTGGGTGTGGGTTTTAAGGTTGAGGGCTCAAAGGGCTGTTTGGTTTTCTTCTCCAGTTGGTATATTTGTGTACATGTTAGTGACATCAGCTGTGCACAGGTGGATGTCTCTAGCGACATCAGCTGTGCACAGGTGGATGTCTCTAGTGACGTCAGTGTGCACTGGTGGATGTCTCTAGTGATGTCAGCTGTGCACAGGTGGATGTCTCTAGTGACATCAGCTGTGCACAGGTGGATGTCTCTAGTGATGTCAGCTGTGCACAGGTGGATGTCTCTAGTGATGTCAGCTGTGCACAGGTGGATGTCTCTAGTGACTTCAGCTGTGCACAGGTGGATGTCTCTAGTGACTTCAGCTGTGGCACAGGAGGATGTCTCTAGTGACGTCAGTGTGCACAGGTGGATGTCTCTAGTGATGTCAGCTGTGCACAAGTGGATGTCTCTAGTGATGTCAGCTGTGCACAGGTAGATGTCTCTAGTGACGTCAGTTGTGCACAAGTGGATGTCTCTAGTGATGTCAGCTGTGCACAGGTGGATGTCTCTAGTGATGTCAGCTGTGCACAGGAGGGTGTCTCTAGTGACTTCAGCTGTGCACAGGTGGATGTCTCTAGTGATGTCAGCTGTGCACAGGAGGGTGTCTCTAGCGACGTCAGCTGCTCACAGGAGGGTGTCTCTAGCGACGTCAGCTGTGCACATGTGGATGTCTCTAGTGACTTCAGCTGTGCACAGGTGGATGTCTCTAGTGATGTCAGCTGTGCACAGGTGGATGTCTCTAGTGACGTCAGCTGTGCACAGGTGGATGTCTCTAGTGACGTCAGTTGCGCACAGGAGGATGTCTCTAGTGATGTCAGCTGTGCACAGGTGGATGTCTCTAGTGATGTCAGCTGTGCACAGGTGGATGCCTCTAGTGACTTCAGCTGTGCACAGGTGGATGTCTCTAGTGACGTCAGCTGTGCACAGGTGGATGTCTCTAGTGATGTCAGCTGTGCACAGGTGGATGTCTCTAGTGACTTCAGCTGTGCACAGGTGGATGTCTCTAGTGACGTCAGCTGTGCACAGGTAGATGTCTCTAGTGACGTCAGTTGTGCACAGGTGGATGTCTCTAGTGATGTCAGCTGTGCACAGGTGGATGTCTCTAGTGATGTCAGCTGTGCACAGGTGGATCTCTCTGTCAAATGTTTTGCGTTTCATTATTTGAATGAGATGTCTTGTACCTCTGATGTAGGTCGGCAGTTGTACAATGGCTTGTTTCAGCCAGTAGTAGAGGAAGCTGGATAGGTTGGAGGTGATT
Source organism: Eunapius fragilis (assembly GCA_963681505.1). NCBI lineage: Eukaryota > Metazoa > Porifera > Demospongiae > Spongillida > Spongillidae > Eunapius > Eunapius fragilis. The sequence goes on from OY811990.1 coordinate 2,564,575, forward strand.
CAGTTTGTACACCAGCATATGGGTATCTATATGTGTAAGGGTTTTTGTGTAGTTTGATGAGGAAGTACATTAGGCTCGTTCTGTGTGTTTCGGGGTGGGGGGGGGGGGGAGTAACTACTTGTACTGTCTGTTGGTAAGTAGATCTGCTTTACATCGTCTGTAAAGTTTGATTTTTGATGGTGTCTGTGATGTTGTGTTCCTGCCCTTGTGTATGCTGCTAGGTGTCTGTGTCCTTCTGCATGTATGTAGGTGTTTCTGGCAGATATCTTCATCTAAAAGTACAAACAAAACAGCATATATACTTGTACTTCAGAAAAAGATCTAACACTGAGCATCCGATCAAAGAAGAGCTCTCAACGTACGAAATTTGTAGACATACGTAGACATCAGAAAATGGAATGGTATGGAATATGTAAACTCAGAGACATATAGAATGCCAAAACAGACTCACAATTAGATCAGATCCAATTCCCCCATCCCCAAATCAGCCCTTGAATACTCTACGGCCCCCCCTTATCCTACGCACGGCCTGAGACAAGGCCTGCCATACACACAATGCATACAATGCATGCTGGATCGAAGCATTCATGGATCCCACAGACTATATAAACCAACAAACGGGATTGAAAGATCATGCTGACGGAACTCACCACAATTCAAATTAATGAAAAAAATAATAACCAGACCAAAACCAAAGCAGAACAAACTCAGCGTCACACATAAAACAAACTAAGCTAACCAACTTTAGCCACCTTTGTTCTCCCACAGACATCTCAGTCCACCACCATAGACAAACAGCCCCCAGATGGGACAGCGGCATGTCACTCTCCCTGGAGGAGGGGACCATGTGGATGGCCCCTGTTACTGGGCTCTTAAAAGTTCACTTCACATGTAGTATTCACCTAGCTCCCAATACACCCAATATCACACATCACATCCTTATAAAACAAGTAATTCACTTGTTAAAATAATATATTACTCAAACCAGGGGTCTGATTCTGACTGTGGTCTGTCAGCCTCTAATGGTGGAAGCGACAAGCATTTTTAAAAATGAACATATTATTGTGGAAATCTCACCTTTAAATGAGTAACAACAGTGTGAGTACAAGCATAAAATATCGTTACCTTGAAATGGTGCAAACTGAACTGTTTCCAATAACCTCATAGGCTGCCGTGTGTCCTATCTGGACTGATGTGACTTTCAACTATCAGCCCCTATACGTTAGCGCATAGTCATGCACAATACATGCACCTAGCGTGCACATGATAGATTTAATTACTGGCTGGCTCAACCTCAAGTATTTGTGTATCCATGCACAAATTATTTAACTCTGAAATGATTGACAGCATCACTTATAAACAATCAGAATCGATGTGGTATATGCTTACACTTACAGGTAAACAATCATTTATTCATCTTCCCCATTGTCCGTCACATCCACTGAGGGCATCATTGTGTATATCTATTTCAGTTCATTAATACTTAGTTGCTTCATTATCTCAAAACATTTAACACTTGTGCGTGGTAGTGTGCGATCCATAGGATTATGAATCCCTGCTGCAATCACACAGTATGCTAACTTATACACACTATTCATACCTTATCTGTTCCACTAGTGGTTCAGATAATTCACTGGGGATACCATGTTTATGCGTATTTGTTGACTCACTAACAGATGTAACCACCATTAGTCCGATAAGTATGTATGTTGATATGAACTCATGCAAGTGCATATTTACACGTCCTCAGTCCCATGTCATTCCAGACACAAGCAACTTTTACACAGGCAACTTTGACCAACCCAAGTAATTGCTCAACTGTGCAATGGAAATATTTCATACCCCAAGCAATAATGCATTCAAGCCTCTAGATTAAGGTGTCCTGGGCCTAATTCCACATCTGTACAAAGTGGTTAATTTGATGTAGAGCTGTAACTTGAATTATTTTTAATATGGTAATGCCATACATGATAATATGAAATGTACGATCCACTGGTGAATTATTTTAAAACAATAGGTCATGTCTGCACAACTCTAATTCACGTGATGTGTTTTTTGCTGTTTGTTTTTTTCCCGAATTACTCAATAAATTAGTAGTACAGCATAAATTACACTGCAAAAATTTGCTAAACATACAGTCCATTAACGAGACCCACGGCTTCCTAGCATTGGATATTCAAGTTCCCAAGCCTGACCTGAGATGACCATGCACTGACCTATATGGCCTATGTGCATGTGTGTATAGTTGCAGGGTGCATGTTGTGTTTTCGTGTGTGTAAAAAATAAAATAAAAAGACGCCCACTGTGACAACAAATTTCTCAGTCCGGATTATGAAATTTTTGTATTTCGAGTGGTGTGATCCTAAACAGTAGGTTTATGTCCTAACCATGGTTTAGTGGCAAGCCCATATATGGCCGAGTTTACGTTAGGCTCCAGGTCCTAAGTATACATCCACAACTGCGGAGTATTATTTGGTCTGGGGCCTTTGCAGGTCAGCAAAGGTCTGTCACGGCATAGATTAAAGACCTTACGGAACATCTTCAATCTATGGTCACGGAGGAAAGTGTCCGTCGGAGCATAGATTGAAGATATGATCGGAGTAAATTATCCTACCGGACATTTTACTCCGGAGTAAATTGTCACCCGACGGAGTAAGTGGTCCGTCATATATATATCTTGTATATTGCAATTCAAACTAGTGCGCAGCCACGTGGTGTAAGTTGTTAATCACTACCGATAATATAAGGAGCGTACCTGCCAGCTGGCTTTCAGAAGTTGCATGTGACTTCTACTACATTTAGAGCTGGTGTAAATGGATGAAACTCATGAGAGGACAGATGAAATGGAGGAAAGAGTTTACTGATGTCCCCAGGTACCTAACTGAAGGTATTTATCGCGATGACTTCACCGCTAATGAAAGCCGAGAATCCTACGAAGAAAAGCAAACAGGTATAGATAGTTCACCAGTAGATGGGGACAGCTTACTCCGAAGTAACTTGTCCTAGAAGGACACGTTGCATCGGAGTAAAGTGTCCTAAGACAACTTACTCCAGAGTAAATGGTCCTGGCGGACACTTTACTTTGTGGACAGTTTCCTCCGTGACAGTTCACCAGTAGCTTCATTTATAATAGCCATGTTCTTCGCTTATGTGTGAGCACCAGTTACAAGCAGTATTTAAATGTATCATCTAACGTTCGTGAAGTACACTACTGCGGAAAAATTGTATATGCTCGGCTTTATTCATTTAAATACTATACAGGTTCAGAGTGGAAGATAAAAAATGCAGTACAAGGCAAGGAAAGGCATGTGGGTGGAAGTGATATTCAGCAAGCACCAGAGGAAGCAGATCATGGAGTCCTGCCACAGCGACCCTACTGCAGGTCATTCTACAGAACGTGTCAGAACGTTTTACTGGCCTGGAATCTTAATTCAATGATAATGGTATGTACATTTATTACATTGTGCTTGACATTAAATTTTTTTAAGTATTTTCCCAATATAATAATAGCGTATTTATATTACATACACATCTCACACATAATGTAGGTGATGTCATGTGACCAGTGCCAGCATACTAATACCCGAAGCTACATCCCATCAAAGTACAATCGCCATGGTTTCATATTGGCATAGATTTAATAGGGCCACTTCCTAAAACCTCTGCTGGACATAAGTATGTGCTGACTATCTCCGATTACTGCACGAAATGGGTGGCAGCAATTGCACTTGAATCTAAACATGCCAGCGGTGTTGTAATAGCATTGTTTAAGGTAAAAAGTAATGATAATAAATGTCTGAATATGTTTGAATCACTTTTACCCAATGCAAAAAAATTCGATGCATTGCAGGTGTTCATGCAAATGGGTATACCTAGAGTTCTGACCTCTGACCAGGGCTCAGAATTCCACAACCAGATTAATGAAGAACTAACGACATTGCTTAAAGTGGACCATTGTTTGAGCACAGCCTATCATCCACAGGTGCAAAAATATGGAGGAATTTGTATAGAACTGTGCTATTCAGGTATTAAACGTTACATCCTTATTGTAGACCAATGGTTTGGATGAGCGGCTCAATCTAACCATTCATTTCATGCTTGTGAAATTCTGCAGTGATAGACACAGTACTGGGATACGCACTCGCATGCTTGTACCTTTGCATACAACACTTCAAGAACAGGAGTCAACCAAATATATCTTTTCAGATGTACATAGGGTTAGTGTGTATGGTTAAAACTCGAAGCACTCACTTTTAGAGTTAAAATGTTCATTCATGCACTGGATTATATATCAAATGTGCATTTATTGTATATGACAATGACAATGGGATACAAAGTTGCACATTTGGCAGTGATTGTGCAGTGGCAAATGTTATATATGGGCTAACCAAGATGCGAATTAAACAGGGCACAGGGGACACAAGTGGCTTTAAGCCCTTTTTGCGTTGTGAAAATATTAAACCAGGACTGTTATTCGATATGTAGGAAATCGATTAAATGTTTTATTTTATTTGGCTGGAAGCTTGATGATCAAAGAGAGATTATTTTATTATCTGCAAAATATGTGTTACTGCAAAACAAAAACAGAAGTCTAGCTTTTAATCAGAGATAATTATATTAACAGAATAAATCGATAATATACTTCCGCTAAGTCTACTAGGATTGATTGCAAATATCATCACTGGGCCTTGGATGAGATCTTTTATAGTAATAGTGAACCTGATGTAAGGGTAACCTTGAAATGGTTCCCATGATTAAGATATGCACAATAACATTGCGGGACCTGATACAGAAACCAACTTTCTTTGTAACTGAAACATCAAATGTCTTTGGAGAGAAGCTAAGTGAATGGATGGGACTCTACTGTGTTTGCAAGCACAAATTCAATTATCAAGTGATGAGGAATCCCAATTTCATAAAGTTATGAGCTTGGCTACAAGAAGCACTCTTGAAGTTCTTGAGCATCAGCTGGAGTGTTTGCAATAAAGAGAACAAGATATACATGGCAGCAAAGATTTTCGCCTTCCATCAATGAAGCCTATATTAGCATTAGATGCATGCTGAACATGGTAATCGACAAGACCAAGGGTCTGTTCAGATAGCATATTATGCAATGGAGCGGCTTGATTTCTTATTGAGAGAACCATGCAAGTATGAATAAGTTTTTATCAGCTTTGCCCTGAAGCCAGGATAGTGTTTGAAGAAAAGCCATTATAGACTTCAAGAAGAACAAAAGAAGCAAGATAAAGTTTCAAGTGGCAAAACTGAAAAAGAGTAAAGTCTATACTTGCTAATGAATGCAAAATAGAAAAAACATTTCCTCAAATCTCAACAGATACATTGGAATGTATAAAAATAGTTGTAGTAAACCCTTCATAGTTGTAGAAATACTATTTCCTTATTAGTTAAATGTAGTGGAATTTCAGCGTGCATTTATCGATGTATTATGTATAAAACTAAATTTTTGAATGTTTGAAATAAATTACAGATCAAATTACCCCAGGTAATAAATGATCTAAAAGACATTGGAGTACATTTAGAATACATAAAATCTGTAATATGTATTTAAAAATAAAAGCACATGAATAGTACACACTTACACAAGCGCAACTAAATCTTTGTGAATTACATCAGTAACAAACTGCACCAAAGTTATAGATTCATCTTCTCCATCATCTTCAGTTTCTTCCACTGTCCAATATGAAATAATTTAGTAGCTCGTTTTAAACTGTTCTTTACAGACAGCACTTTTCCATTAAATTTTTTGTTCATTCCAGGTGACGTGTTCCACTCCTGCTCTATTAATTTACCTCCCTAATGCACATTCATTGTGTAGGCCCACAGCATGCCATTCTCCATATACAATTTGGAATTGAAATATTGAAAGACAAAAATCGTATGACTGTTTAAGTACAGTCATTACGGCGATCACAGTTTTTATAATATCTCCGCATCAATCACCATTGTTTTATCGGTACTTTAAGGCCCGTTTCTCCGGTTAGGATTAAGCTAAAAAAATGATAAAAACCGTTTTGAAAACAATTCAATATGGGCTTTAAACTGATGTATTTTGTAATGCGTGAAAGATTGTTTGAAACTTTTTTGTAAAGTACCTACATGGGTACAGGAGACATGAGTTCAGAAGGCATGGGTGTGAAAGACATGGGTGTAGAAGGCATGGGTGTGAAAGATATGGTTGTAGAATGCATGAGTGCAGAAGACAATTTATATATTATCTCTGCTTGAAAAGATGGATGATCCATTAACCAGTTGTAACAAGGCCTATACGGTATGTCGCGCAAGCGCGCCGGGATTACATAGTTAACACATCAGTTTCGTCGATCGTATTGCGTCACTTATTGGATTCGCGTTTTGAAGCAGGGTGGAGTTAGTGGAGGAGGGGAGAGGGGGGGCGCCAGAGCTTGGGGAGGGGGGGGGCCCATGGCCTCCCGGGCCCCCCCTGGGGCCGCCTATGCAGCGTGGAGGTGACTTTGAGCCATCCTACGATGAGAAAGGAAACTGTTCTCATAGTGTGACCAAGAGGATTTTCAGTCACCAGTGTAACAAAAGAACAGTATCGGATGTACATGTATCAATACGAACTCCGACTTCATCCAAAATCAACCGGATGTTACGGAGAAACGGCTGATCCCATCGAATACACACATCAGCCACATCCCACACCAGATGTTCCAGAGCAGTGACAAGAACCAGCTGAGGAGCCTCCAAGAAAAAAAGGCAAGATTAATATTGTGCAAAAAATGAGAGCTGACTATAGTGCAGGCTTGCATTCATCTCAGGCTTCAGTTTTATCTGCGGATGATGCCCTTAAGGAGGAAATGCATAGGTACAGTATAGTGTACTGCAAATAGAGGTTGACTCTAAATTGTCCTCTCAAATGGTGGAAAGAGCATGAAGCAAAATTTTCAATTTTCTCATTTGAGCAAAGCTGCACGTGAAGTGTTGGCTGTTCCAGCCACTTCTGCACCCAGTGAACCAGTTTGTTTTTTTTTTTTCAAATTTGCTCAAATCTACCGCAAGGAAAGGCTCTCACTTGGTGGTGATGTAGCCAATGCCTGTTTATTTCTGAGCTTTAACTCTAAGGCCAACCAGAAGAGTGAATAAATTGTTATTTGTTTGTTTAAACTTTTCTTATTCCGTCACCGATGTAACATTCAGTCGTTATTGTGATTTCGTTTCACATCCTGCTTTTATCAGTTGAACAATTAAAGTGCCCCATCCGTGTGAAATCAGAAATACTTCAGTCGGGATACTGCGCTGCGCTTATTTAAAAGGGTATACTTTAATAATTTAAATCGATGCGTCGATTATCTAAATTTTGTCGATATGACAACAACCGATTTTTACGATTCTCGATTATCGGCTCATTTCGTCTAGATAATCGATAAAAATTCGATATTCGAGGCTTATCGATACCAAGGCCTAGTACCCATGCTGTACCATTTATCTTTGAACCGGATGGCTCATTTTAGAATAAATAGACGGGCAATGAAATTGGGTTTCAAACGCTTTGCTGCACATATACTTGTGCCATCAAAATTATGAAATCCTGGATATTGTGAAAGATTTGCTTACTTTCCGGATTACATGTGTTGCTAGGGAGTTAATTAGTCATGTTGCTACGTAATTAACATTCATGGGCCTAATGTCCACGTTTCAATGCAATTGTAACAGCCGTGAGTAAACAGTGTAATGATATCTACTTAACAGCGATAATCGTTACGTCATGTAGGTCTGGGGACGTAACTAATCTTTGATAGCCGTCAAAATGTTGCCCTTGTTATTCAGCTTGTTGCTACTACTAGCGGCAACAGGCGTTAGTCTCTATGCTGCGCTTATTATCTACGTTCGATGGAAGTATTCGCATCTTCCATCTCCTAAGACAACAAGGTAATAGAGCCGCTATATGTTGATGCTCTCTTTTTTACTATACCGTGTGCGTTTTGCCGCAGTTTCTTCCGCGGACACACGTATGAGTTGGAGCAATTCAAACGTCGTGGGAATGGAGAGAACCCACTGGATGAGCAATTCATACAGTGGTAAGCAAACCCACATACCCTCTTGCCTACGTACGCTGGGTCTGGGGATATACAAGCGAGTCGAAGCGAGCGATATGCTATTGATTGCATGGGATGTGACACCCCTTATCAGAGATCAATATATGATCTCTGCCCTTATAGTTGACGATGTTTGGTTTACCATCAACATTGCACAGGCGCCGTAGCCTTTCTACTGGCTTCACCGCTGTTTGAAGTGTTTCAAAACAGTATAGGCCCAAATTATACGTACGCCCTAAATGGCGTCATTAAGCTCATTATCTTAGCGCATCGTTTCGAGTCATTTTATGCACAAACAGGATAGCGAACAACCATCTTATGGATTTAGACATGTGCACAAACTCTTTCTACACCGATATCTAACGCTTGTGAATACAAATAGCGTCTGGAAAAATATTGATGCTATCTCAAATCCGTACGGGAGACTCCCGTTTGTCCAATTAACAGTTCTCGAGCCAGGAAGTTTTTCTATCGCCTTTGTACGCAAACCAACGTTACCTCTGGACATCTTGCTGTGTAGCAAGGTAGGTTTCAGCGTGATCTAAATAAAATCTTCAGTGTACGTTGAAGCTCAAAAGTATGATATTCGGTGATTTAATAATTTATATCAATAGACGCCTATAAAGTTCACGTCGGTAACTTGGAAAACACTGCTATTGTGTGGATGCAGGCTGGGACGGTCTATAAAAATGGTGGAGGTCTCCACAAGTATACCGTTGCTCCCAATTTTCAGTTTCAAATTTTTATGTACTTTGAACTTGATGTTACAAAGGACAACTTGGAGATCCACCCCCCATCATTTTTTAACCTCTGCTACAATCGAATGCAATATTGGCTAAATGCTGTGTCGAGGAAGTTGCATCGATTTATGAGCAGCTTCGAGCTGTACAGCTACCTAGGTGCTGAGTGCAGGGTAAGAAATGTGTAGATATATGTAGTAAAGAAGTATTAAAACTAAACAACATGCATGCAGGTCAAAACAGAAGGATTAGAAAGCACTACGAAAGCAAGCTTGCCCTATCTACGATAGGACCTATGCATGTGCCATTTCGGCCAAAAAACTTCCTGAGTTCGACTCTGAGCTAATGAGAACAACACGTACCTCAAGGAGTGCCTTTGTTTCCATGCGTGTGGCTTGAGCTACAACCACGGCCCTTGCTACAATAGATAGGGTACAAGTTAAATAGCACTTTGGTTTTCATCTATTGTTGTTTATCGAACATTCCAACGTTATAGAATTGCAATGTTTCGTTACGAAACACGTTTCAATGGAATGAAACAGCTGTGGCTTCCATCTTAAAGTGTCAGGATTAGCATTACTCACAATAATACACGATCGCAGTATTGATCTACCATGGACCTGATTAGACTTTAGCGAGTGTTCGCTCCCATATCACCCACGTGCACACCCCACGTACATCCTAGCTCCAAATAAAAGTCATCTCTTATCTTCCTTCCCCACTCTGGCAGTGTCTCTTTTGGATCAAATTCCCACTGCAGTGCACTAAATGCATCCTGTTCAGTGCTACTATCAATATTAAAGTACCACATGGGCACACCACACCACACCACACCCTCATCACCATACCACACGCTCACCTCACCACACCTGACCCTCACTACACCCTCACCTCACCACACTCATCAAAAGCGCATAGCTGCAAGGTCTAATGAAACCTTATAAAGCCTTCTCATCACCACTGGAGTACAAACACTGTTGCATGGAAACGAAATGACCACAATTTGATTATGTATTGTAATTGCAACCCTGATGTCAGGATGTACATGCATACGAATACCTGGGACAAACCCCTGAATGCATTCTCATTGTTCCAATGCTGAAGTGAAGTAGAATATGGGCTGGTTTGATCTGCCCTAATGGGCATCGTGTGATGGGAGGGGCATGGTGTCATGGAGGAACATGATGTCATGGGAGGGGCCTGATGTCATGGGAGGGAAATTATGTCATGGAAGGGAAATTATGTCATGGGAGGGGCATGATGTCATGGGAGGGACATGATGTCATGGGAGGGACATGATGTCATGGAAGGGACATGATGTCATGGGAGGGACATGATGTCATGGAAGGACATGATGTCATGGGAGGACATGATGTCATGGAGGACCTGATGTCATAGGAGGGGCCTGATGTCATGGGAGGGACATGATGTCATGGGAGGACATGATGTCATGGGAGGGACCTGATGTCATAGGAGGGGCCTGATGTCGTGGGAGGGACATGATGTCGTGGGAGGGACATGATGTCATGGGAGGGACATGGAAGGGAAATGATGTCATGGGAGGAGCCTGATGTCATGGGAGGGCCTGATGTCATGGGAGGGGAATGATGTCATGGGAGAGACATGATGTCATGGGAGGGACATGATGTCATGGGAGGGAAATGATGTCATAGGAGGGACACGATGTCATAGGAGGGACATGATGTCATGGGAGGGATGGAATCTTTTTGTTTTGCTGCACAGTCAGGATACCATGTTGTTTCTCTGCAGTCCTAAAGTCTTTATAAACTGATATAATTATTATGCTTGTGCTATGAGTTTACAAACATTAAAATAAAATCCTGAACAACTCCATGTAAAAGTCACTATAATCAACTGTCCAGAAGTCATAATGTTTATCTATTCATTGCTTGGCAACAACAGAAAGACATGGAAGCAGAGATTCAGATGCACTGATGCTTGTACATAATTATGACTGGTAACATAGTGAATTTGAAACTGAAAATTTTTCATGTGTTTGTTTTTTTTATGTGACTGCACAAAAATCCAGACAGTCAACAGTATGTAAAGTGCTGGAATGGTTGCTTGTTCTTATTCAATAATCATTACACCTCCCTGCTAATGACATAGGGCATCTGAAGTTGGCAATTTGTATGTTCTGTTCTACTACTGGAATCCAGCTGTCATTGTACTTAACCCCACTGACGTTGAGGTAAAGTGAGCACTAAATGGATTACAATTGACCCTAATATTAATCATTTCCTATGTGTATGTAGACTGTGTCTGCACTGCACACAAAGACCGAGATTATAAACCACTTCACATATCTGTTTGGAGAAAGGTTAGAAGGGAGCAGGAAATGCATGGATATAGCGAAACTGAAATGGCATAATTCATAGTTGAGTAGCAATCACACGGAAAGATTATGTAATTACACCTAGAGTGTGTATATGAGGGAAGTTGGTTCTAATTGCTGGCAGCTGCAGATATTAAATTTTAAAAACAAATGGAACGTTCTATGAGAAAATGGGTCTTGTGGGTTTAGATATATTGCATCCTAATCAAATCGATATATCTTCCAAAATAGTAAGGCTGCCAGGTTCCTAATATTTGCACAACATTCCACATCATTGCTATATGTGATCCATTTTGGTGTCTTACCGATGCGAGATACCAACGTTACAAGGTCTGATACCCCATTGGGTTTCGAAAGGCCACATCTTCAGGTAGGAGTGTTCAAATCGCTTCAAATTCGGTACCTACATAGAAGGGTCCTGTCGCTATTGATTTGTCCAGTTTGTTAGTTTTCACTTTATCCGTTACAGATATATAGTTCTGCAGAGTGCGTGTACTGTTTCCCGCTTGATTCGCGTCAGTGATTCAGAATGTATGGCGCGAATCGAGCGGGAAACAGGCAGCTCTTATTATCAACATAAAGATAACATCTTCAATGAATTAGGCATAAATATTTGTTAGTCATGTGATTGCCTAAATCAAACTAGTGGGTGCCTGCATTAACTGACCACAATTACTTGTACATGGTTGAGATGTTTCATTTCAGACTTCTAGGAAATGGCCTCTTTACACTCCGTACCTTTGAGGAGTGGAAACCAAGGAGAAGAGAATATGAATCAGCTTTCAATACATGGTGAGGATTTTCACAAGATATTTCACCTAAGACCTACAACTTCCCATAGCCACTTGAAGGTGCTCTTCCCCACGTTTTGCAAGAGTGTGGACCTGCTCCTGGGGAAGCTGGCCCCACTGGCTGATGGAGAGACAAAGGTTTCTTTGAAGACATACATACGCAACACTGCATTGGACATCATCAGCAAGGTGGAGATATGATCGGCCATTGCTGTAGGGAGTGGGGATAAGACCAGCCATTGCTGTAGGGGGGTGGGGATAAGACCAACCATTGCTGTAGGGAGTGGGGATAAGACCAGCCATTGCTGTAGGGGGGTGGGGATAAGACCAGCCATTGCTGTAGGGGGGTGGGGATAAGTCCAGCCATTGCTGTAGGGGGGTGGGGATAAGACCAGCCATTGCTGTAGGGGGGTGGGGATAAGACCAGCCATTGCTGTAGGGGGTGGGGATAAGACCAGCCATTGCTGTAGGGGGGTGGGGATAAGACCAGCCATTGCTGTAGGGGGGTGGGGATAAGACCAGCCATTGCTGTAGGGGGGTGGGGATAAGACCAGCCATTGCTGTAGGGGGGTGGGGATAAGACCAGCCATTGCTGTAGGGGGGTGGGGATAAGACCAGCCATTGCTGTAGGGGGGTGGGGATAAGACCAACCATTGCTGTAGGGGGGTGGGGATAAGACCAACCATTGCTGTAGGGGGTGGGGATAAGACCAGCCATTGCTGTAGGGGGGTGGGGATAAGACCAACCATTGCTGTAGGGGGGTGGGGATAAGACCAACCATTGCTGTAGGGGGGTGGGGATAAGACCAAACATTGCTGTAGGGGGGTGGGGATAAGACCAACCATTGCTGTAGGGGGGTATAGCTCAGCAATTAGCCAGTGGTTTTTATATGTTTTAGCTAATCACGTTGTCAGCATTGTGCAAGTAGGGCATGAAAGATTTATGCAGTCAAATGTGAATGTCAATCAGTATTTCAGAGATTGAGGTACCGCCAATAGGATAGTTAGTGTGTCAAAAGCATCGTTTTGAAGTTATTAATATTGTCTCCATTTGGATTACTTCAACATCCAAACATATAATTATGTTTTCTATTATATTTCTCTGTGGTATTAATATTTTTGCCACTTGTGAACATTTCTCCCTTGGAATGTACAAGGCTTTACCACTTCAAATGAGGTGCATGTGTAAAAAGAGTCCTGTCGCCATTTGTAATGTTGTAGACCACATCTCTGCTGCTGAAGTTGTTCATGCATGCACAAGTTCATGTGCGCTGTGGTAGGGCACTAATACCTATGTGAAATAGTAAATGGTTATGATTTGCAGACTCGGAAGATTTTTTTTTAATACTCAAATCAGCATGATTCTATCCCTGAATGGGAGGGGGTAAGGGATTGTCAGATTGGCGTAGTGGCAACACCGGTGTAATCACAGCCATGGTCAGCCATTGCCACAGAAGGGTCGGGTATGGCGGCGATTATGCATGCTGTAAGGGGCAGAATAGGCACATGGCTTAAACCCTGTTCTCTATATGCCTTAGGTAATATTCTCTTCTGATTTCACTATCAAATGGACAGACAATAATACCAGAACAACAATGTCTGTGAAGGACCAGGGAATTGACTTCCTCACCGAACAAGCTTTTAAGGGGATCGAAAAAAGTCGGCTCTACCCATTCTTCAAGGTGAGTTGCACACACGCACCAACCTCCACCTCAACCTCCGTGAGCCCACACACCAACCTTCATAGACCCCACACACCAACCTCCATGGACCCAACACACACCAACCTTCATGGACCCAACACACACCAACCTCCATGGACCCAAGACACACCAACCTCCATGGACCCAACACACACCAACCTCCATGGACCCAACACACATCAACCTCCATGGACCCAACACACACCAACCTTCATGGACCCAACACACACCAACCTCCATGGACCCAACACACACCAACCTCCATGGACCCAACACACACCAACCTCCATGGACCCAACACACACCAACCTTCATGGACCCAACACACACCAACCTCCATGGACCCAACACACATCAACCTTCATGGACCCAACACACACCAACCTCCATGGACCCAACACACACCAACCTCCATGGACCCAACACACACCAACCTTCATGGACCCACTACTTGGGCCTTACATAATTACATTACATTACAAAGCCTGCTATCATGTATTATCACCATCATCGATACAACTAGCATTAGAGCATAAGTGTTTTGCTGTGGTCTCACTCACATACAGGGGTACACTAATTAGGTAGAAAGAAGCCATGGTTTGGCATGTTATCCAATCAACAATATGTTTGTGGTATGTTAGTGGTCTGCATTGTAAGGTTCCCCAAAGTTTACCAAACCACTTAAACGACCAATATCTCCTGTACATGTACATGTACCTAGTATTAATACATTGCACCTCCCTGATGTCGCAAATTTAATCATATAAAACTCCAGCAAAACAAGGCATGAAAATGGAACATATTTCCTGGAGTCGATATTAAGTGTGACGAAAATAATTTTTGAGAAAAAAGTAAACAATAGTGCCAAATTGAGATATCGAATTAGTTATTAACTCTTCACAGTTCTTCCACCCACGTGAAGCTGAACACTATCGCGAAGTAGCCAGAACTTTGAGAGCGATTGGCAGAAACTGTATCCAGAACCGTATCAAGGCCCTGGAGGATGGGGAGGAGGTGCCTCTTGATATCCTCTCCCACATCCTTAAGGTGGAAGGTACGTGGTTGGCTTCTGTTCCTCCCCTCTTTGAGCTCATCCCCACAACAACATGCAGCCATCGATCAGACTGCTGACATCGAGACTCTAGTTGACGACTTTGTTACTTTCTACATAGGTGGTAAGGTCTTCCCCCTCCCACCCCCCCTCCCCCACCCCTTTGCTGGTATGGCACTGCAGACACATTTAACCATCCCCCCACCCCACCCTCACCCCCTAGGTGTGGAGACCCTGGCAAACACTGTGCTGTTTGCTGTTGTGCAGGTCCACACACATCCTCAGGTGCTGGGGAGGCTACTGTCGGAGATAGATGAGGTGCTTGGAGAGAGGGAAAGGGTCACTGCTGAGGACCTAGACAGGCTCAAGTACACAGAGCAGGTATATGTGCGTGCAGATTACCTCCATTAGAGGGAGAGGGGGAGGAGGAGGAGGAGATGATGTGTACAGATAGAGATGGGTGGGGGTGGATGTGGAGAATACGATTAATAAGAGGTCTCTTGGTAACACATTGTATGCTACATATGTGTTCAGGTGATTGAGGAAACAATGAGACTGCCTGGAGTAGTCGGAGGTTTTGCAAGACAGTGCCCTCCTGGGGGGTTGACCCTAAATGGCTTCCACATACCTGCTGGAACAAGTCTACTTGTGAGTTTCCCCAGTGTGAGCTAGCTGCTGTTTGCCCAGTGTGAGCTAGCTGCTGTTTGCCCAGTGTGAGCTAGCTGCTGTTTGCCCAGTGTGAGCTAGCTGCTGTTTTCCCAGTGTGAGCTAGCTGCTGTTTACCCAGTGTGAGCTAGCTGCTGTTTACCTAGTGTGAGCTAGCTGCTGTTTACCTAGTGTGAGCTAGCTGCTGTTTACCCAGTGTGAGCTAGCTGCTGTTTTTTTTGTATTCCAAGACGTAACATCACTGTATATGCTCTGTTCAGGCTGTGAGCAGTGAATAGACCAGTTAAAAAAAAAAACTAACACTATTGTCTTGGAAAGGAAAGGGAACAAAATGTCATTGTGTTTCACTAGCTTCCATATGAGATAATGAAGTGGGTTGTGCTCCTCCAAATAGATAATGACGGTCAATCTGTTGTTGACTGCAATAGTAAGGATTTGGTGCATCTGAGCTAGTGTGCAGAACATAACATGATTATATCTATGAGTATTAATGTGCATCCATGAATTGGGTCAAAAGTTTCAGTTTAGTAATTTCAATGGGTATGTGGGGGGGGGGGAGGGGTTTTAAGCACTTGGCCAAATTTGTGGTGATGGGCTCACAACAGTAGCTGGTGTGTATGCCGTCATAACTGTCCATTATGACAAGGTCATTTGTCAGTTAAAATGCAACTTAAGCCTTGGCGCCGAAACATAACGGCTTTGACACATTATTGTGTCCATCAATTTACAGATTCATACTGGAGCAATGTGCAAAATGCCCCAGTATTTTGATGATCCAAACACCTTCAATCCGTCTCGCTTCGGTCCCACAAGCAAGAGGTTTGTAGCACCTTACATTCCACACACACACACACACACACACACACACACACACACACACACACACACACACACACAACACTCACACACGCACACACACACACACACATACACACACCCACACGTACACACCATCATGCACTCTTATTCCTCAGGCTCAGTCCATACGTATACTTCCCATTTTGTGTGGGCAGCCGTTCCTGCATTGCAAGGCACTTTGCGATGGTTAGAGTTCACGTTAGCAAACTTTTTACTTTGTGCCATACGTTCCACTTGTTTTGATACACACACACATGCAGATGGAAGCAAAATTGATCTTATCTAGACTCGTCCAGACATTTGCAATCACCCTCCCCCAGGGGTACAAGTTGGATATCGTGGAAAGAACGACAAAATACCCTCGTGATGAAGTCATGTGCACACTACTCTCCAGATATCACTAAGACTTGTAGAAAGAAAGTGCTTTTTTTAATGAACTGGACCATGAAGACATGTAGGTTCTTTTTGGTGAATTTTTATGACTTGGAATTTTTATGACTTCTTTAGGCTTTCAAATCAATTAGAAGTATTTCAACATCAATATAAAATGCATCTTAACACTAATTAAATTTTTTCTCAAAAATGCCTCACTTTTTTTTTTTAATATTACAGCTACCTCTGGTGTTACAGGTTTGAGAAGTGGCCTTGCCCACTGAAGGCCATAATGCCCACATGGCTTGAGATTAAAGTCCATAATGAAACAAGGATCTATATGCATATGGAACAGTGTCCAGCAAAATCACCCTTGTGATACTTTATCAAATTTTCCAGGACAAGCAAATGAAAAGTAATGCTCGCATTGAAATGTATGGCTAATTATAAATTCAGTGTGTAATAACTTTATGATGGATAGCACAAAGGACCATATGAAAGAAGCTCTATGGAGTTCACAGAAAATCAAAAAAATTGACAACTTGAAAAACTACACAGAAGGGTGATTTTGCTAGACACTGTTCCATATATCACATTTACCTGTGTACCACCATGATTCTTGTTATTCCTAGCTAATAAGTGAAGCCTCATATTTTGCATGTGTGTGTGGGGGGGGGGGGACCTTGTAATCTTATACTACAAGGTTTATGTATTGAACTATGGAGCCTGAAGCATCCAGGGAACATTTTTAAAAAGCCCAGGATTTGGCGGTAGTGAAAAATTGGGCCTAGTCTTACCTAAACCCTTACAACATCTGATAGATCCTTAGGATGCCTCATATTCATGCAGTGGTTTACTTCACATGCCTGCTTATGACACAGATCAGCTTATCAGCACAAGCATCATTACAATGCATACCATTGAAAGACAACTGCTTTCATCACAGGTCTATATATCTCTCAACAGAACAAAAAAAAGTACAGCCAAAGAAAATGGTATTGAATTATAAAAGGGCTCTTTTGCAAGTTATTAACAGTACTCGATCATTGTTACGTCTACTTGCTCATCGTGGACCACAGTCTCCTCACTGGAGGCAACTGTGTCATCGTGGACCACAGTCTCCTCATTGGAGGCAGCTGTGTCTACGCCGTCCATCGATCCCATCACCTCTTTGTCTGCAATGTGAACGCACAACGTATCTTAAAACCACTACAAACATACCACCAACTAAACAGCTAGAATACAAATCACTTTAAACACAGATTGGCATATTATAATGCCCCAATGAAAGTGAGATTTGTTTTCGTTCATATATTTGCCATAAGAGATGCAACTAAGAGTTTTTAAACCATGAGTATCACCATGGTATTGCCATAATGGCTCCAGTATCACCACCGGAACTGATACAGTTGGGTGAAAAAAATTAATCAATTTGATTGCTTCTGTAACTGTCCATTGGAAAGAACAATCATTGCATTCTAAGACTGATATACGTAATGCTATTACTCCAGTGATGCTCAAATCCAACATGAATGAAATTGGTAGAGAAATGATACAGCATGTTTTATGGGGTGGATGCAAGTACAGTAGTTGCTGTGGAGAATGATGCATAGCCCGCTGCCCATGGCCTAGCCCCCCCCCCCCCCACACACACACACACACACATGGATGTACCTTAATCACAGATCACAGTCCCCTTCTCCCCTTTATGTCCCACTATGCTTGAATGCAGCAGTAGTCGTCTCGCCAAGGGACTTGGCTGTTTTGTTCTCCCTTAGGTTCCCAACCAAACAAACAAAGGTAAAATAATAATTCGTCAAAAGCTGACGCTTTGAGCATGTGCACATAAACTGACTTTATCTTGGTACCAGCACTGGACAGGGCATCTGTGGCCTTCCCACCTTCACTGAGTGTGGCCTTTGTCTTTTGGTATCTGAACAAATGCAGGTGTGCACCGCAACAACGGTCTATGCTTAGCTTTCAGAACAGGCCACACCCTTCTGTGTAGTTGCAATAATTATGTTTACAAGGGGCCATAATATGATAAGCCTAAGCCTACTTAATGATTGAGTTCATAACTACTCTACTCCACAATACACCCAGAGCGATATTCCCACCAACCCCCAACACCTCCCCTCCCCCCCCCCCCCAAGAACACCTGCAACACTAATGCAAAGATGGGTGGTGACTGGTAGAAGGGAACACCACACACACACACACACACACACACACACACACACACAAACACACACACACACACAAATGTAATGTACAATAACACATTAAAGGTACTCACATGCAAATGTTCTCATAATTTTAGGCAGCCGTACTATGTAAACAAGTAAATAAAAAACATTCTCTATGAGAAAGTTGGTGGCATATAGGATTTGAAGGCAATGGTGGTGTATAAAGGAAGGAAACAAGTAACTCTCGATAGTACACCTTTGCTGACAATACAAAAGATGCACTACCGACACACCCTCCTCTCCCCCACCCCCTCCCCTCCCCTCCCCTCCTCCACCCTTCCACCTCTACCCCCTCCCCACCTCCACCCCTCCCCTCCCCCACCTCCACCCCCTCCCCTCCCCCACCTCCACCCCCTCCCCTCCCCCACCTCCACCCCCTCCCCTCCCCCACCTCCACCCCCTCCCCTCCCCCACCTCCACCCCCTCCCCTCCCCCACCTCCACCCCCTCCCCTCCCCCACCTCCACCCCCTCCCCTCCCCCACCTCCACCCCCTCCCCTCCCCCACCTCCACCCCCTCCCCTCCCCCACCTCCACCCCCTCCCCTCCCCCACCTCCACCCCCTCCCCTCCCCCACCTCCACCCCCTCCCCTCCCCCACCTCCACCCCCTCCCCTCCCCCACCTCCACCCCTCCCTCCCCTCCCCTCCCCCACCCTACCCCCTCATCCCCTCCCCTCCCCTCCCCCACCCTACCCCCTCATCCCCTCCCCTCCCCTCCCCCACCCTACCCCCTCATCCCCTCCCCTCCCCCACCCTCTCACCTCCCCACCCTCTCGCCTCCCCACCCCTCGCCTCCCCACCCTCCCCCACCCCTCCCCTCCCCACCCCCTCCCCTCCCCACCCCTCCCCTCCTCCACCCCTCCCCTCCCCCACCCCTCCCCTCCCCAACCCCCTTCCCTCCCCCAACTCCTCCCCTCCCCCAACCCCTCCCCTCCCCTCCCCTCCCCCACCCCCTCCCCTGTGACGTGGGAGGTAAATATTACATGTACAGATATACAGGAGACAAAGTGCAAAAAAGCCTTTCTGCTTGGCAGATAAAAGAGGGCCTTTTAGAAGGCCCTCTTTTATCTGCCAAGCAGAAAGGCTTTTTTTGCACTTTCTGTCTTCTGTATATATGCTTTCGCAAGCGGGTCAGCCTTGGAAGGAGTTGCCTTAAATGCTATTATGACCCTCGTATAGCTTTTACAAAAAATAAACCACAAGTCAAAAACTTGTGGCTCAACTGGAAAGATCCCTCCTTGTACAGTCCAAAGGAGATATATGTATATGTACTTGCATGTTGAATGGCAGTCTACAGAAGGCATTGTCAAGGTGACAGTATGCAATGGCCAAGACATGGATGCCAACACAGTGGGCAAAAAGGGCCTGGAAGCTTGCTCATCTCATGATGAAGATAAAGTCAAGGCTGCTCAGAGGCCACTATCATGAAAATGAAAGGATCCCTGCAATTGACCCAAGACATTTTGAATGCTCTCAAACAGAAATATCCTTAAAAAAAACTGTTAATGATTGTACTGTATGACTGTATTGATGCATTACTGGTTTATCAGTCAGCCCTATATAAGAACTTATTTTGATACATATATTTTGGTTTTGGTTGCCTCCGGATGTTCCAAACCACATGCAGCATACATGGCTTTACTGAGCTGAGATGCATCACAGCGTCTCATGTCAAAGTATTCAGGCATTGAACCGACCTGTGCTGCACTCCCTAACATCTTATACATAAGCCATCTAACATGGCAGATGTGACACATCTGGGCATATATGACTGACAATTTCTGGATTGAGAAATAATTGACTTTCTTTAACATCTGGGTCTACAACCTGTTAGAAATTCCTCTCTGAATCAGTGCTAACATGCTGAACAAGAGAAGACAAGAGCATATGACGAAAGTTTAATGGAGGTTAGTTAAGCATGGCGGCTTCACCCCACTTGTTTCACAACTGCTGGCAGTTTGGGGCTTGCTGCTAAAGTGAGCAGACTGCACCCGTCAAGCAAAAAACTGAGTTTTCAACGTAGGCAGAAGTGTTTTGCTGCAGTTCAGGTCTTGTTACCCAGAGAACAGAATTTATTAGATTGACATGTGTCTCATCTTCCATTTCCCTCTATTTGATCATCTCTAATTTATACTGTTGTGTTGTATTATAATATGAGTATTTGTCATGGTGATCACATCACTGCTACGCTCGGTACATGCCTATGTAGCAGTGGTGTTAATCCACCCAAGTTGGTCTGGGTATGAGAGCAATTTTTACTCTTGCACGTGTCTTGCTGCCTATAGCACCAGTCCTCCTCTGCAGGAGATGGTATTAGTGAATCAATTGATATGACTACAAAACGTACAATTGTAGCAAAACGTCGGGTCCAATGTGCACCGAGTATGTTGATAGCTTATTGGTCCCCTTCTTTGACCAGCTTTGCAGTGACTTTAATTTTACAAGAGGAACCATTATATATTTACTAGATTGAATGGAATCATTCTGCAATGCACAACTTGTCTGTCCAGGGGAAGGCATATAGAGATGTACATTCCTCTCCAGTCAGGATCAGCTCATAATTCATCAACTACCTGTGGCATCTCTGTTGAAATGCTTTTGCCTGCAGCAGGAGCACCAGTAATGGCTTCAGAGGCAGCTTATCTGAGAGAGCACACCATCCATCATTCAATGTCCATGTCCGTAACAATTTTTGAACTGTATTAGAAGGATGGCCTAGGGGTACATTAGCCTCTAAGCTAAGGGCACCTCTGTCTAGGCTTTATTATAATGCTAGTATTTAATTGTTCATGATAAGTACGTAACGTATGGGACATTATATCGCCCTGGTACATTTGTCAAGGAAGACCTTAATTAATTAAGTAATTGCATTGCAGTGTTTACTCCATGATGGATTTGATGATTGATATGATAACTTTGCAGTTCCCAGAAAAAAATCTACCCACAACAGACCATTGCATAAACACAATAAGTTATATTTCAAACAATCAATGATAACTAGATTGTTGTGCCCAGTAAAAATAAATAGAAGCAGCTAGAGAAACAAACGGATAGCTTTAGTATGGCTAAAGGAGTGCCACCATCAAATATCCTAGTCCACATCTCCATTGGGGGCGTGGCCCCCTTGGGGCACACACTGTAAGTGGATGCCACATGAAAGCCTGCTACATAGGGCTTCACTACACCCTCTACCTAGGAGAACAATGAGGCCATATGACGTAAGGTGTTGAGAGCTATATAATTGTATTATACAAATGGTTCATCAAACATATGAGCTGGGGGAGGGGGGGGGGGGGGGGGCCAAGTGAATTTACCCAATACACTCGCATAGATATTCATAGGCTCCTGAATATACGTATGGGAACTAACGTGCCTCCTCTTCTGATAAGCAGGAGAAGGAGGGAGGCTGTGGAGGGAGGAGGAGGAGGAGGAGAGAGGGGAGGAGGTGGAAAGAGGGGAGAAGGAGAGAGGGGAGGAGGAGGAGAGAGGGGAGGAGGAGGAGAGAAGGGAGGAGTAGGGGAGGATGGTAGGAGGGGTAGGAAGAGGTGAGGAGGGGGAGGGATAGGCATGCATTGATCATGTTGATATTCTGCGCAACCCCATGGTATAATTTACACAGCCAAAAGAAAAAAACACCATGACAGTCTGGATGTAGTGAAAAAAAAAAATGCTCATAGTGAAGTATGTGTTTTCATTCCACACAAGTTGGCCTCCCGTAACGTGACTTGTTAATAGGCTGGGCCACCTAACTGATGGTGAACTAGGCATTCTCCCCAAATGGTATTTGATTGTTGTGGATGTGTGCGGCTGTTACATGTGCATGCAGTGGCACACTTATTATTATTGCCATAAAACATGACTAGTATTCCACTTTGCACGACAAGCAAAAAAATTCTCAAGCATGCAGCTATGCCTAGGTGATTGTGCCAAACGCTGTACAGCTACCTGCAAAAGAGCATCAAAGAGGACACTGAGGGCACTGCAGCTACCACTTCTTGAACTGGTGTATTGCAACTGGTCACTATCATAGGCAATATAGCTTCCATCCTGTGCTGGCTTTTCGAGGTTAGAGGGTTAAAAGGTCAAGGTTCGTTATGACTACATATGGAGCTTGAAGTTACGTCAGCACCGTCTGCACATAGTTTAATGATTACATCATCCCACATTCTCTAAATACCATTCTCAAGGACAGGAGGATGCATGGATGGTGGGTGCATGGATCAATACCATGAACCACTGTGCCAGGGCTGGACCTTACATGTACGCAGCTGGATGCACACTTCTAGAGGGATTATATAGTGCGTCACTTTAATATGGTATAATATGTACTGCGTAGGCTGTAGTTTTTGCTACGCCTTTAATGGTCCTAAGTAATCGTCCTTATGTTTCGACTATTGCATCACCATTTACACCACCACTGCCATACTTGAGCATAAGGTCCGTTGAAATGTGCTTTGCACCAAGACACAAAATGCACAATAGAAGTGGCAAACACCTCTGATTGTTATGGCATAATATGGAATAACATGTACACCGTATGCTTTAGTTTTTGCTATGCCTTTATGGTCCTAAGGCATCCTTTTATATGAATATATTAGAAATGCTCTCCAGCAGGCTACGGCATGCACAATTCAAGCAGTGATGACCTGTCAGGTGCCTTTGTATGCTTTCATGTCCGATGTCAGCAACACATGTGATTTACTTAGCATTTATCATAACCAGTAATAATATCAATTTTTTTTTCCTCAATAATTAATGGTATTATATTAAGATATTTTATGAATATGAGTTTACAATGGAACGACTGTTTAAAAAGATTTGCCATTTTTGTATAAACTCTTGAATTAAGTTTGTCAATTGTAAAACATTCACTTAATTGCCACTTCTGAATCATTCATGCTTTTAATTTATTTGAAAATCAAACGCCAGCATGTATAAAAAGGACACATTCAAACTGCTTTCCCCCTCCCTCTCCTCCCCACTTACCCCCTCCCTCTCCTCCCCACTTTCCCCCTCCCTCTCCTCCCCACGTACCCCTCCCTTTCCTCCCCACTTTTCCTCTCCCTCTCCTCCCCACTTACCCCCTCCCTCTCCTCCCCATCTTCCCAGGAGGGTGTATTTCACACTAGCCACATTCACGCTGCCTGTCTCATAAACATGATCATGACATAACTGATGGTCAACTAATCCCCACGTGACAAAAAAGGAAAGATGAAAGACCGGGGAAAGGGAGGGATAAGAGCGGGAAAGAGGAGGGTACTGAAAGGGAGGAAGATTTTCATTAACGGAGCAAAGAGCACGCAATGTGTGATAAGCCCATCAACATAGTGAATACAATATTTTTGTAACTGTCAATTGGTATGCACACACAAAACTGCGACAAACTAAATACACCACAATGTAATCTGATTCATGAGCATACACAACACTTGAAATCAAAAATGACAGACAGACAAGAATCATTATGTTGTTGATCAAAAAAGAAAAAGAGGTTCACAATGCTTTATATGAAACAGTTCACAGCGTGCATTGGCAGGTCACGGGGAGGACAGATCTAAGGGTAAGAGAGTGACCTCAACAGCCTTAGCAAAGACAGAACACTACACACCACACACATACACACACACACGCACACACACACACACACACACACACACACACACACATGCAAACACAACTTACACCAGTTGAGGTCAACGTTTGGTGTGCTCCAAGGACTGCTGGAAAGCTGGGGGTTAAAGTCTGCATCACCGGACCCAACGACCCCATCCGCCATGTCCCCCTTCACCACAAGGTACGGGGGTTTGCCACCATCTCCAAGCACGGGAGAGGCACTCCCACCCCTGCTGTTGGTAGGACCAACAACAGAATACTCGCCAACGCCCGTGCTTGGCTTCACGGCTGAAAACTGATCAGCTAAGTCCGACAGGTCTTCAAATATGGGTTTCCGTGGCGGCAGTGATGGCAGGGCTTCGTAGGTGTGGTCTGGAGTGGCGCGCAGGTCGCGCTCTGAGATGGGAGGACTCTCGTCTTCGTGCGAGGAGTTGTGCAGGACGTGGACCATCTCCAGCGACCACTTGCCGTTGGAGGAGGTGTCGCAGTTATTCTTGTTGACGTCTGGGTACATAGGGTTAACCCTGGAAAAGGAAATGAAAAGGCCACGAGTTACAATGCACACACAGAAAACGCACACACACCCATGTATGCACACACAGAACAACACACACACACACACAGAACAACACACACACACACACACACACAGAACAACACACACACACACGTGTACACACATGTGCACTAACATGATTTTTGTACTCATTTGAATATATACATGTAAATACTAAAAAAACGCTGGTATTAAGGTTTCCATCAGTAAATGGGCCATCAAGAAGGGAGAGAAAGGGAAAAGAAAAGAGCTCCTGCTGCTCTAGCCTTGACTACTTCCTACCCATTGACAAACACATTTGCACACACACACACGAACACACACACACACACACACACACACACACACACACACACACACACACACACACACATGGTACATGAACATACACACCCAAGAAGCTTTTTCCTAGAACTAAGGTACACTGTGAGGGATGTGTGTATGTCCAGATATTCATGCACCGCATGTTAGCATGCATGTGTTGGTTGTGTGGACCTGCTAAAGCAAGTCAGCCATTTAATACTGTCCTGTCCTTGGCAGGTAATGAATCATGTTTTTTCCAGTTGGATAATTCCATTGATCGCTTTCGTATGTCAAAAGGATTACAGAACACATTTTGAACATTGCATGTTGCAATGTGTATGGTAAATCAACTTGAGAGAAGCTTGCCATGAACCCATTATATATCAAAGCCCATGATGTACATGTGTATTGTTGGCACTACAGTGTCATATCAGTGCTTAGAGGTGTGTACCTACAGAAAAGAGCACCAGTGCAGTGTGTACACCAGTGCAGTGCGTACACCAGTGCAGTGTGTATACCATGCTACGTCTACTCACTGGTGTACTGCTGGACTACCAAACAAATAGTAAAGTGTTGAAAGTGCTTTGTGGATATGATTGGACTGTTTTTTGTTTACTCAGAAAACACACACACACACAAGAACATCAATGCGAATATTCCCTACCATGTGACAAACACACACCCTTAGGACTTGGGCAGTCATGAGTGTTGTGGTCATGTTAACACCCACAAGAGGTGCATAGGATAACACATTAGGTGAGCTAACACACACACACACACACACACACGGACACACACACACGGACACACACACACACACACACACACACACACACACACACACACACACACACACAAATAATACCCCGTTTATCCAAACACATCACACTCCAGAAACGGGATGCATGTACAAGCACAATTGCCAAAGAGTGTACAACTGAGAAGAGTGAACATGACCACAAACAGGCACATGATGTACACATGATGTATACTTGTAATCACAAAAGGGCCAGGCCTGTGAAGTGGGATCAACCCTGTACACAGCACCTGCCTGCACACTCACTGCTGTTGAAACCACAACACAGTGAAACCTAACCTCAACATCAACACAATGTCAGAGACCCCCCTCCTCCCCCCCTTAACCCACTTACATATTAACCCCCACAATGCTCTTCTTCTTTGCCCACCAGCACCTCACCACCACCATCCCCACTAGCAGGCTG
This sequence comes from Eunapius fragilis, assembly GCA_963681505.1. NCBI lineage: Eukaryota > Metazoa > Porifera > Demospongiae > Spongillida > Spongillidae > Eunapius > Eunapius fragilis. The sequence continues at coordinate 2,591,129 of OY811990.1, forward strand.
ACCACCAAGAGCAGGAGGAGGGTGAAGACACACAGGGGCACAGAGATGACCAGCACCAGCACCATGGAACCACCGCTGTCCAGAGGGAGAGCTCCAGCTGGCAGGGGGGACTGTGGGTGTAGTAAGTACGTGGTGATGTACGTGGTGATGGAGGTGGGCGTGATGGCAAGGTAGGGGGTGGAGACAGTGGAGCTGGATATGGATGGCGAAATGTGTATTGAGGCAGTCCCATCTGGTGATCAGAACGATAACAGTAAAAGTATAGTACATCACTGGAACACTTGTACATACCCCTGGTACACCTCCACACACCCCTGGTACACCTTCACACACCCCTGGTACACCTTCACACACCCCTGGTACACCTTCACACACCCTTGGTACACCTGCACACACCCCTGGTATGGCTGCCAGCTAAGGAGGAGCACCAGGTGACATGGATCACGACAATCCCATGACCCATGGCCCAGGTACCTCCAACACATGCACATCCGTTCCATACAAGAACCATGTAAAGCAACACTTGTAGAAGTTTTGAAACATTGTCCTTCACAGCCAAGGATTAGCAGGGTACGTCACCACATATGGCACAACCTTTATGGCTTGCACCATCACATTGGCAGCATGGTAGTGAGGGGGTGAGGTGGTGAGGTGGGTGGAATTATCAAATGCGACTCAAGTGGGGAACTATCTTAAATTGGCAATACCAGCAGCTAGAGTGGATAGGGAGAAGGGAGTGTGGGGGGAAGGGACACCCCCATGTCATCCAGTGTCATCTGGAGTAAGAGTACACTCCAGGGATCACATGGAGTAAGATTTTGGGGGTTTGGGGGGAGGGGGGCTTTCAGTGGTAATATCACCTGACGTAAGGACTACATCAGCATTGATTTGACAGCACCACAAAGCCATGAAACTACACCAATCAGGTGGGTTGGGTGGGACACCCCCCACTCAGTCCTTCAGTGCTTCAGAACAGATCCACCAGCATCCAGTTAAAGGACCAAACCCTTCACCCCCCCCCCCCCCCCACACACACACAGTGTGCAACCAAACAGGTAAATCACATGACCCACAACTAAGCACCTCTTCCTGCCACACACCTTTGCCACACTCTCAGGTCAATTCTTAAGTTGATAACTACAGTACTTAGCAGTACCAGGCAGTTGGATTTCTTTACACACATACATAACCACAAAGGCTGCAGCCTTACCCCCCTCCCCCCCCCCCCCCCCCCCCCTTCCCTTCATATCACTACAGAGGTCTCTACCATAGTTGAGACACCAATTCTGTTGGGGGTATGGCTTCTACCACAGATGAAATGGAAGGAGTTATGTTTCCCAGACAACAGCTTTACAGGATTCCAAACAATAATAGTGTCCACCCACTTTTGGGTTTGTCATTTTTCAACCAATAAGCATTTCTTGTCTGTTGACTTACTGGGCACAGTGGTGTTACAAGATATGCTTATGTTGAAAGATGAATTGTTGGGCAAGATAATGGAAACCACGTACAGTCCCCTGTCCTCCTCTGATGTCACAGTCCTCACAAATGTCTGCTGGAAGTCCACCAGTTCATCACTGCTGACATTCAGAGGTATTGGTGTCCTGGTCCATTGAATACCAACATACTCTCCTCCTGCCTCCACTTGGAGGACCAGAGGCTCAGGGGGATGGAGGATAATTGAACAGTTGGATACTGGATTTAATTTGCTAGAACCTAAAGGTTAAGTTATTCATTATGATGTGATGTGATATCAAATACAATACCTGTGTCCACTTTGTATGGTCTAGTGGTGATGACCTCTCCTCCCTGGGATTGTGTGTCATAGAACATACACTGGTACACTCCAGCATCAGACTGACTGAAGTTGAAGATACGGACAAAGCTTACAGTCCTGTTTGATCCCATGATAGTGGTATTGGTAGTTGTCACATTAACCCTAACCCCATCACCAGATAGCTGTGTCCCATCCTTCAACCATATCACACTGGGTGCAGCAAGAGAGGATGAAGAAGGCTGTTCAGCTGAACATCTCAGAAAGGTTCCATTGGTTGAAATATTTGAGCTCCCAAGAGGAACATATGTTCTGTCTGATGTGGTGATACTAAGTTCTCGTGTTATTCTCAACACATTGGAGCCATTGATAGCTGCAAAGTAAAGGATGAGCTGGCGATTGAAATAGTACATCTGTAATACTAACCTGTTAACAGTAATGGTTTACTCAAAATACTGCTGTTGATTTCCGAAGCACAACACTGATAGCTTCCATTATCACTTGAAGAGAAACCATAGATAGTGAGGACTGAAGAAGTGATGGTGTTGTTCTCTGTCCTACTCTTGACCATCAGATGAGGCAACTGTGCAGTCTCTGGAATGGTGATATTGTTCCTGGTCCACTGTATGCGGGGAGCAGTGAACTGTCCACTGGCTGAACAGAAGAGCTGGATGACTGATCCCGCTACTATCACACTGCTCGAGTTATCGCTGATTTCATCAAAGTACTGGGGTCCCCTCAGGCTCACAGCATTCAGAGGTGGTCGGGCTGCTTTTAGAGAACCGGAATAAACCTACCCGCCGCATACACATTTACATATGTACACTTGTAAGTTCTGGTATTTTAAAACGTGCATTCATACCCTAATGGCTATACACTCCAAACATAAACATATTCTCAACATAAACACGCACTCGCGTGAGCACGGTTCAGAACTCGCACCACCGCCTCACCAGACAACGCAGCATAACAGGCTGGAGTGTGTGTATATACGCGCGCACGGCCGGCTCACGAACGTGACGCACGAACCTATGGTACGCGTCTGCTTACTACTTGAACTGCACGTGGTGAGTAATAATTGCATCACCACCACCAAGCGTAGGACTGTCATCTCCGTGTGTATTATAACCCAAGGCGGCTGTTGCGAGAAAATCGAGCGCTCTTGTATCGGTAATAAAGCACGTGACTGACCTTTACTAATTGAAGTTCCGTTATGTCATCGAAGGTCACATGTCACACCCATCCGATAAAAATGATCCTTGTACGTAGCTATAACAGCCAATCCATATGTTTGATACCTTCGCGTGATTGGGAACACAATATCTTTTCCTGTAGCCGGGGGCTATGCACTGCTTATTTAGCCGTCCATATATAATCTGATCCCCCAGGTACCCACTAATACGAACTCCTTTGTTGCACGAGCGTACGCTAATATGAAGTGATTGTCCTGCATGCCAGCGTAGCGGTGATGTAATTCACCCGCAGATGTGACGTATTTTATAGGGCCTGGGCTCGATACCAGAGCATTATTTGGGCCCATAAGCACGTGATCTGCTGTATGCCTGGCAGTGCATTTAGTACTAAATAACTGCTAACGTGCAGTTGGTGCAGATATGAAGCCGAAAGACATAAATTATTCACTGTGCTCCTTATATTAGTCAACGATATACTGAGATTAACTGCGCATTTCTAAGAACAGTCTTACAAGTTACATTGCGTATAATTGACCACGTCTGTTGTTGCGTCAATTGATCTGAAGCCTGAACATTGCGACGCTATAGTATAATCAAACTCAGCTCAGTCTACAAGGTAGGGATGCATGGGGCGCGGTGCGTGTCGCAAATGCACTGCATAATATAATTTAGTTAATTACTGAATCTATTAAAAAACTGAAATTGCCATTATGTAGTCAGATGATTTCGATTGTAGATGATTTTGAGATTATTGAAATAAAACTTTAGCTGCATATTGAACATCGAAGTTGTGACTTTCCTATACTAAACACGAATAAATAATACATTATCATTGCTGCATGTAATGGAGGAATCGCTACTTCTTGATAACATTGCAGAACTCTGATGAGTGGCCTTTTTGTCCAACTTTTAAACACTGGTACTCTCCAGGGCAGTGCAAAGAATATTGCGGCATCGCAATTGCAGCATTTGAATTATTTATCCTATCTTGAAGCAAATTTGAAACTACATGCATACATAATCCAGCCGGCTGCTGAATTCATCAGTAGTGTGATCTCACTATATCTTAATCTTCATATAGCTGACGCAATTAACGACACTTTCTTTTCTTTATGAATATCGCTTCTAAAGGCTATAATTATGAACACACGCAGTACTGAACTGTCCATTAGAGCAAGTGCCAACAACTTGGCAGTGAAGATCTTGATCACATGCTACTACATGCCGGGCCATTTAGCTCAATGCCAGGGCTACATGTTATTCAAATATATATATTGTCATGCAGTTTGAATTTTTGCACTTGCGCGCACCGCTTATATAATTAGATGTTTAGATGTTTATTGATGCACCTACCATCTCTCGCAGGTGCACGGTAGGAAATGATCAGCATGTAGGGTGCGAGAGGGGGATGTGCCCCCCCCCCTCCCCCCTCCCCCCCACCTCCCCCCGAAGAGCGGGAGTTCTGTGGCGCAGTTGAATTGATTTATTTTTCGGCGTTAGCGCATACAGCTGACGAAACAAAGCTTATTTCTATTATGTGCACATACATATGTACAGATAACCGCACAGTTTGGATCGAAAGCTAAGGGGGCGTCCGAACCCTCTTGAATTGCCCCCCCCCCCCCCCCCCCCCCCCCCCCCCCCCCCCAACAAGGGCATTACGAGGTATTACGCAATTTAGTAGGATAAAAATTACCCCTTTATTGGAGAAAGTTGTGAACTGATTAAATTTTTAAAGGGAAAAAGTGGTCCGGTTAAAACCGTACAACGGATTGCATGGAAGCTACGGCCCGGGCAAACTGCCTTTTCGTATCGATGATTACTATGAATAGTGATATTTACTTTTATATCTAAAGAAAAAGGAGAAAGGTGGTGGTATATACAGCTGCAGGAATGGAATCAAAGGCGGTGTAGAAGGGAACAAGGTTTTAGAAAAAGGAATATTTTAAATAGATGCATGTAAATGTGGCAACCACAAAATCTTATGTTATTGAATTCATATAGAACTTGCACATCAAGCATAAGCCTATATAGCAAGCCGTAGTTCTGTTACACGCGTTGCTAAATTTTTCTTTCCCAAAAACTTTCCCTTCCTTTTTACTCTACCCTAAATTTGCCTCCCGTTCTCAAATTTTATTTGGGAAATTAAAAAAAAAAAAAAACTTTTCCCTCTATGATATTGCAAAGTGAAAGTTATAAGTCGTTGATAACGTAGTCTGTTTTAGTAAGGTTGTTGAGTTTCTGGATTGGCACTTCAGTTAGCTATTGCGTACTACTACTACTACTGGCTATCTACTCATGGCCGACAAACATAATAATATTACATAATAGCACACTACGGTGTACTTCCACATACAGCCCCCACACATACATGTGGGCACCAGCAAAATAGCTGCCTGATGATGCGCGCTCTATGGAGCTATTTGCTGAATGTCGTTTAATTAATTACAAGTTGGCGCGGAGTGGGTCTGCTGGCCAGCCTTTTCAAAGCTTCTAGTCAAAGTGCGCCTGACATCTGCGTATGAATATTCTACCGCGTCCTGCTGTTTAGGCGAGGGGCTGCGACTGGGAATTACGGAATCGTCAAAGACCGCGTATGCAGGAAGGGTGGTCTTCGGGATATCCGGAGTGGTGTAGAGGGTGTTTTCCGCTCCCATGAGGTGTAGGGGCAGTCCGTCTGGCTCTATCGTGCCGTTCAGGTCCTCAAAGATGGTTGCGGGCTTGGAAATTGAAGGCATCAGATCGTATATGTGCTGGCTGTAGGATCCAAACGGTAGGGGAGGCGGAGGAGGAAGAGATGGTGGGCCCGAATCTAGCCCAAGACTCGCTCGTGATGCTGGCGTGCTGCCATTGTTGTCCGTGTGTCCAAGGAGGGTTGATGTGCTGGTAATAGTGTCTCTTTTCCCGCTAAGTGGGGGTTGGTTGCCAGAGGCAAATTTACTTCTATTGGAACATGAATAAAAAAGATGATTGTACATTACTGAATTATATACAGCTAAATATAATTGGGACAGTGACCAGCAAAATCACCCTTCTGGATAGTTTATGAAGTTTATTTTATTTTCCGTGAACTCCAAAGAGCTTCTATTAAATGGTTTTTACACATCTTAAATTGGACTATCCATCATAAAGTTATTAGGCACTGAATTTATAATTAGCCATAAATTTCAATGCGAGCGTCACTTATCTTTTGCTTGTCCTGAAAAATTTGAAGAAGTATCACAAGGGTAATTTTGCTGAACACTGTTCCAATTATATCATGCACACCTGCTCAGCAACATAAGCACTAAGCCACACCCATCACAATCTCACACATGTATGTCTTACACATGTGGTGTATCTTTCTCATTCCTCTTGCATCTGGCCACACACAGACCCAAACCAAGCAGCAGAAGGACCATGAAGAGAGCAATACCTCCACAGATGGGCGCGGCTATGATTATGATGAAGGTGCTGCTTGCAGGCACTGAGGTTGTTCCAGTGATATCAATCGGGCGTGGAGTAGCTGGGATTTCAGAGGTGGGAGGTGCCCATGACACTGAAAGGGAGCTTGGGTATACTGGAAGGGCACCATTGTAAAGAGAAGATATTATTTTGAGCAGCAGCTTGGAATAACATGATTATATGCAGTAGTTGGTTTTGATGATAGTGTGATAAATACAACATGTACATTCCAGAGAACCAATGGAATGAGCAGCTCTAATAGTCCATGAGCACTATTAGGATGCCTGCATGAGTCTAAAGAAATGGGTCTAGCATGCGCCTCATACAGATGAAGGATATTTTAATTGTGTACTACGCACTGTATGAGCACGAGTGCTATACTTACATGACACACTTGCACCTGCTGAGATATTCCATTTCAGTGTTGTGTTTATTGCGCAGTCATTTGAACAGATCAGATTTGCTTGGTACAGTCCACATAGGTCATCTGATGTCACAGTCCTCACAAATGTCTGCTGGAAGTCCAACAGTTCATCACTGCTGACATTCAGAGCTATTGGTGTCCTGGTCCATTCAATACCAGCATACTCTCCCCCTGCCTCCACTTGGAGGACCAGAGGCTCAGGAGAACGATAGAGGACAGGTGAGGGGGACAAGGCAGTAATGTAGACTGGTCCTAACATAAGCAAAGAAAACTTCCATTACCATATTCCAGATATGTGAAGAGTGTCCATACCTGTGTCCACTTTGTATGGTCTAGTGGTGATGACCTCTCCTCCCTGGGATGGTGTGTCATAGAACACACACTGGTACACTCCAGCATCAGACTGACTGAAGTTGAAGATACGGACAAAGCTTACAGTTCTGTTTGATGTCCCAGCAGTAGTAGTGGTAGTTATCACGACCCTAACCCCATCACCAGATAGCTGTGTCCCATCCTTCAACCATATCACACTGGGTGCAGCAAGAGAGGACGAAGTAGGCTGTTCAGCTGAACATCTCAGAAAGGTTCCAGTGGTTGAAATATTTGAACTTCCAAGGGGAACATATGTTCTGTCTGATGTGGTGATACTCAGTTCTCGAGTTATTTTCAACACGTTGGGGCCATTGATAGCTGCAAAGTAAAGGATGAGCTAGCGATTGAAATAATACATCTGTAATACTAACCTGTTAGCAGTAATGGTTTACTCAAAGTACTGCTATTGATTGAAGCACAACACTGATAGTTTCCATTATCACTTGAAGAGAAGCCATAAATATTGAGGACTGAAGAAGTGATGATGTAGTTCTCTGTCCTACTCTTGACCATCAGATGAGGCAACTGTGCAGTCTCTGGGATGGTGATATTATTCCTGGTCCACTGTATGCGGGGAGCAGTGAACTGTCCACTGGCTGAACAGAAGAGCTGGATGACTGATCCCGCTACTATCACACTGGAGTTATCGCTGAAGCCATCGAAGTCTTCAGGTCCTCTAACCGGGCTCACGCACCAGGATTGTTCCACGCCTTTAAGATTAATAATTTCATACATAATTCGCTGCATGCATGTAAAGAGTAATACTGCTGGGATTTTTTTTACGCCGCTGAAATTAAGTTTTAGAAATCTTCATTAACGAACACTAGGTCCGCACTTACAGATATTTTCTAACGATCGATGGAATGAATTATCGATCTCTCCTTTATGCTTAAATAGATATAAACGCGTGTATATTATCTTGAACTAGTACTCACCCAGCAGAAGGATCAGCACGAGAACCACGCTTCTGATGTCTGTCATCTGACGCACCGTGTAGCTATCGTGACAGGAAATTGTCAAGTCGCCTTTATTACCACGCCCACACAGAATTATTGTTAATGAGTTCGCGTGGGTGTGCACGTGTATGCGGTTGCACTGCGAGCAGACTATGGTTATACAAAATATAACTGCGGATATAACCTTGGTATAAACACACAAAATTCTATAACCTTGGACCTTGGTATAAACCCAATTATTTCCGCTTTTACCGAAGTTACAGTACTACTTTAGTTTAAATGCACATAAAACCAAAGTTATAGAATTGTGTGCGTTTATACCAAAGTTATACTTTAGTTATATCCGCAGTTATACTTTGTATAACCATAGTCTGCTCGCAGTGTTGGTTCTTACTCGATCAATATTGATACATAATAATGCAACGTTCTTGTGGCTTCTTAACCTCTGCTGACCAGGCTATACATTTCGTCGGGGCTTTTAGTACACTTAACCGCAACCGTGTGTTTACCTTTATCGAAACCCGTGATTTACTTAGTGTAGCTGGGATACAGGAAATTCTAATTCTGCACGTATCGTTCAGTAATTTTTGACGTGACATTACTATAAACACTACAATTACCGTTAAACATGAAACGAATCGATATTAGTTTCATGAAATAATGGAGAGAAAACTAACTGTTTATACTTGTATATAGGGGAGCACTCCCCATCAGCCATATAGGGGAGCACTTCCCCATCAGCCATATCTAATGCACTCCTCCATGTAATAAAATTAACTCCATGAGATACAAATGTGCCTTGGAGACATAAATTAGTAGCTGCGTATACTGAATGGCCCCCCCTCCCCCGCAGCCATCCCATCACCTCTCCATCAGACTTCGATTCCCCACTTTACGCAAATGTATTCACAGAGGTGCTTACAATATAGTATGCTGCTTCACATCGTCCCAAGTGATGCATGCCATGTACAACAAAATTAATGTTGTAAATGAGGTTCGTCGAGCATTAGCGACATTGTTTTTGTAGACGCGTGTATAACGTTTTATTGAAAAGAACTTTATTCAAATCGATGAAACTATTATGTACATGTACACATACATACATACATACATGCTGGCACGTGAGGTGTTAGAGCACCGTTACGGAAATAGGCTGAGCTGCAACAAATAAGCAAACTGTCGGTGTTTGGGCATTATTTTAATGTTAGAATTATTATTGTGTTCTCCTCGACGTATTCTTTTCCACCTATCAGGTTTTCCCGCTATGCTTATTTGACACAGGGGGCAGTAATTATGGATGGGCTAAAAACAATAGCTCGCCACAACTAACACAACCACATTGTTCACTCAAAGTATATTTGTTATATACCAATGAAGTGTTGCATGTGCACTGTCTCCCTACACCTCCTGATCATGTTGATGAAAGAGAGTTTACGGAGAGAGATGCTTTCATCAGCCTTAGCCAATTGTCAAAGAAGGAAGCAGCTGGTTTTGAACAACTCATTATACTTAAAATTTTATTTGAATGAAGTCCTAATGAGTATTAAAATCTAGTTGAACATTTTCTGATGGATGATTCGGAGCCCGCAAAGTATACCGAGCCGCCGTCGAAAGTGCTGTCGCTGCAACGGTGTCCATGCCCGCTGTAAGTTTGTGCGTGCGCTAAAGCGAACCGCGCGTGTACCGATTGCCTCCCGTCAAAGCACCGTTGCTATCAAAATACTCCAACCTCAATCACCGCATCGAGCAATGTGTCTGCAGACAGTGTTTTGAGCTCACAACCATCTTACCAGCATACTTCCTCTTTTCCTGATTCCCAGCAGCTGCCTCTGTCACAACCATTGCCATAGCTGCCTCCCACTTCACTACCTACAAATGCAAGTCACACTCATTGTCGAATCCAGCCTCAACCAGCACCTCTTTCAACGTTTCATATGTTGGAGGCTACAAACACACTCTCACGTGTAGATCCGCAGCAGCTGCCAGTAATCGCATTGCCTCTAACTTTGCAGCCGCAGACATCGCCACCATCGTCACCGCAGCGACCTTCGTCCCCCTAGCTCTTTTCACCAACCCAACAGCCTCTATCACAACTACCTTCACCACATCCACAGTCATTGCTAATGACATCACAACCACAATCACCACAACCATCAATTCTACAGCCACCACCACAGACAACTTCTACATCCATATCACCAGAAGTGGCTAGTCCTTCTGTTAGGAGTCACACACACCCCCTCTTCTCAGTTAAGAGTATCATCATCATCTCCTGCACTTATCGACACAACCAGTCTGACAGGCCACACAGGAAGAAGTATATAATGATTGTAGCCCCTTCAATGTGGAAAAATAACCTCAATTTACACACACAAGGCATCCCTTCTGGATCACTGGCATCAGGAGAACAATATGGTAGCCTGTTCACACTGTCATCATTTGTTGGCATCCACTCACATCATGTCTCATATGAGGAAATTTGTGCTACACCTAGGTCAAATAGAAATACACAAATGGATGTTCTACTTGTTAATGACAGCAATGCCCAGCTTCCATCCTTTGAAGAAGTACATTGTAGTACTATTCAACACATACCAGCTAAATCAAGACCAGCATTTGCAAAAACGTTATCGTCAACTTTGCAAGATAATTTGCATACTAACAACGAGATTGCCTGGCTGAAGCTCTTTTTGCTCCCGAAGTGTGTTCTGGTATCTTCTAAAAGGATAGGATGTCACCACAGACCACCTTCTATCAACTACCTGTGTGATCTGTGGTCAAAGGGCCATTTATTAACCCTCTGGGAGCAGCTTCTCAACACGAATCATCCTAAGCATACCAGACCCATCCCAAAGATTCTGACTACAACATCCAGTCAGCCATTAGGCATGCAAGGAATGGGTTATATATGGCAAGGCTTGCCAAGTTTTGAACTCTTCAGGAATTGCTCCCAACAATGACTCCACCTGGCAATTGAAGTCAAGGCATCCGAATGCCCCACCTCCAGTAATTCCTCCAAGTGACACATCTGAAAACCCCCCTATCCTTCCACCAGATTTCAATATCTTGTCCGTCTTAAGGTCCTTTCCAAAAGCTACTGCGTGTGGACCATCTGGATTACGAATTCAGCATCTATTAGATACTGCTGAGGTTACATTACAAAAATCTGTCTGTTCTTCCCTTAAGGATATAGTAAATATTTTAGCATCTGGTAAGGTTCCTTTAGTGGTCTCAAAATTCCTAGCAGGTGGTAACCTCATCGCACTTTCAAAGGACAAACCTGGCTCCCGTCCAGATATTCGCCCAATCACTGTAGGAGAAACATCGAGACGTTTGGTCGGCAAATGCCTATGTCAGATCACTAAGGTGAAGGCTTCTGAATTTTTCTCTCCTCACCAATTAGGTGTTGCCTGTCCATATGAGGGTTGAGAAGATTGTACATGGGTTACGCATGTGTGTGGAAGAGCATGGGAATGACAATGATTTCGTAGTGATGAAGATTGATTTGCGGAATGCTTTTAATCTTGTTTCTCGCCAAGCTCTCCTTGAGGAATCCAGGGAACACTTTTCTGAGCTCTTCCGATGGGCAGCATGGTGTTACGGTGATCACCCCTTACTGTTGTCTGCCATGGGGGCATTGAGGTTTGAGACTGCAGTCCAGCAGGGAGACCCATTAGGACCTTTACTTTTGCTTGGTTCTCCATAAGGTGGTTACTGCTATTGCAGCTGACTCAACTTGCTCACAGCTTTCATTTCACTCCCTGGTACATGGATGATGGGGTCATTGCTGGGCCAAAACAGGCAGTGTTACAAGCACTCAGCATTATTAAACAGCTTGTTCCTCCACTTATAAATACTTCCAAATGTGAATTGTTCAGTAAAAGAGACTCTGGAGGCTTTCCTGATGAGATGAAGAAGTCAAATGCACTGAACTTTGAAATTGTAGGTGTGCCAATCGGGGGACCGAATCTTTTGTGCCAAGTCCATCGCGGAGAAAAGGGCGAACACCTCTAAGTTTTTGGCACTGCTAAAAGAGGTAGGTTCTGTCGACTCACAAGTTGCTCTGTTGCTGCTACGTCAATGTGGTGGTTTCTGTCAGATGGTCCACATTGTCAGTTGTACCCCTCCTTCTGTAGCACTGGAAGGATTGCAGTTATTTGATGAGGAGGTCCGTCAGACTTTTTCAGATAGCATGTGCATTGATCCATCTGATTTAGTTTGGAAACAAGCCCAGCTGAGTTTGAGCAGGTGTGGTCTGGGGCTTCGCAGTGCATCATTACACTCATCAGCAGCATTCATGTCTTCCTTTTCAATGTCAGGCTTTGCTACCAACACTAGTCATCATCTTCTCCATTCTTTGGGCCACTTTAATTCCAGTGTTCCCCAGCAGAAGTCATTTCTATTGATGAGTTGCTTGAGTCTCCAATGACCCAAAAGATGCTGTCCATGAAAATAGAGAACAAACAGTTTCAGTTGCTGTTAGATGTTTCCTCTATTCTAACAGGGCTTGTTTAATGTCTGCTTCATCAAACCTTGCAGCTTCTTGGTTATCAGTTATACCATCCCCTGGTCTTAACCTCCACCTTGATAAGGCTGAATTTCAGACAGCCTTAAAATGGTGGCTATGTATTGACATGTTTGGTGGTAGTAGGTGCCCATCTTGTTCAACCCAGTCGTTAGATCCTTTAGGTCACCATGCTCTAACATGTAAATATAATGGGGATGTAGTGTCACGACACAACCAACTCAGGAATACCTTTTTTGAATCCTGCAGACAGGCTTGTGTTGGTGGACAAATGGAGGTAGGGAGTGGCTTGGGACATGATGAACGACGTACCCGGCCAGCTGATGTTCTAGTGCCAAACTGGAATCTGGGGAAACCTGCGGCTTCTGATCTCCCAGTTGCATCACCACTTAATCAAAGTATCCTCACTGAAGCGTGTGACAGCGGGATCATCTACTCAGGTTTCAGAACAAAGGAAACATGCCTCCAATAATGTTAAGTGTTCAGAGCTAGCTTGGTCTTGCTACATTATTACAGATCTAAGCTACACAGTTACTATTACTATTATCACACACCAAACACACAACGACTATGATTGGACAGTTTAATGTCAGCCTATAGTAGTTAAGCCGTGATGTCAGAGCTGATGCCATATGCTCAGGATAGCAGTGCCCTTGCATTTGCTCTGACAAGAACCAGGTTGAGCCTACCATAAAGTGTTGAGGTGGCGTGAAATTTGGAGCAATTTAGCCTAGCCGCCAGCTGAGAGGCAAGGCGTGAAAGATGAAGGTGAGCTTCAGCTCTTCAAGTTTCAACAGCCAATGGCATTCATGTATTCATGTATTCTATTTTATCGAGATATATTTTTATTATCATTGAATACAAGATACAAGAGAAGGCACAAATGGGAATGAATGCACGTACAGGATTATAATATTGGACACTTGCATGTTCAATCTGCTGTTGGAAACCTCCTCCACTGGAGACCGAGCACGATTGCTTTCAGTTTCCGCATCACATGCATCCTCCTGGCTGTCTGTTCTACCATCACAGGGGCTGGGTCTACATCTTGATGCACCGGTCCATCAAGTTGTCATAAAATGGTGGCTTGGTATGGACACTTCCCAGGGATCACAGTGTGCACTTTGCCCTGGCAATGCCCTTGACCCTCTGGGACAACATGCCACCACTTTTAAGCGTGGCGGTGATGTGGTGGTACCACACAACACCCTTCGTGATATTCTGGCTGAAACATGCCACCGGGCCCATCTTGGCATCCAAGTGGAACTTGGCAATGACCTCACAGCCGATCACAGCCACACCCATCCTGCTGACCTTCTGTTGACTAACTGGACAACAGGCAGGACAGTTGCCTTTGATATTTCTGTAACCTCTCCGCTAAACACACATAACCCTTATGGAAGCGGGAGTGTCTGCAGGATCAGCTGCCCTAGCCACTGAATGCAGACAGCTCAGGGCCAAAGATGCAAAATGCAAAGAACTCGGCTGGTTGTGTGTTCCCCTGGTAGCAGAGACTTATGGTGCATGGGGAAATGAAGCTGTTGAAGCCTTCTCACAGCTGGCTTCTTGGCTTGCCACTCTTACATGCAAGCCCAAGTTGGCTGTACTTAGAGACATCTATGGCAGACTCAACCTCCATCTAGTGAGGGCCAATGCCACTGCCATCCTCACCAGATGCATTTTGAATTAACATTAACTATATATAGGCTATGTTTAAGATTGTACCCATGTCCATGTGTTATAATAATAATAATAACATTGCTTTGCTTCTTGCCTAGCAGTAGATGTGCCTGACACTCAGTGGCATCAAGCTCAACTTTGTCCTAAGCTAGGTGGGCTAGGCCTTCGCTCCCTCTCTCTTCACTCATGTGCTGCTTTTATCTCTTCACTAGCAGCCTCAGACTTAGGGAGCCCTGACAACATTCACCTACAGCAAGCAGTTTCCCATTTTAACGCCCAGGTTTCTCCACAGGATTCTCTTACTGCGGAGGCAGTGCTTAACACTCCCCCTCAACAGAAAGCCCTATCTTTAAAAATTGACACCCACATGTTCCAAGCTCTAGTTTCTTCTGCTTCACCAGCCAACAAAGCTCGCATGTTGTCAGTATCTGCCCCCCATGCAAGTTCTTGGGTCTCTATCCCTCTGTAGGCTTGAACATGCACCTAGATTCAGAAGAGTGCCAAGTGGCTATCAGATGGTGGCTAGGCCTCGACACATCAACCGCTTCTTCTTGCCCCTTCTGCCCTGGAGCCATACTTGACCCTCTTGGTCACCATGCAACCTCATGCCAGCATGGTGGAGATGTGGTCACCCGTCACAACCACCTTAGGGACACCTTTGCTGAACTGTGCCACCGAGCTCACTTGCCTGTAAGGGTTGAAGTGGGATATGGCCTATGTGGAGATCATATCAACACACGTCCAGCTGATGTGTTGGTTCAGGGTTGGGATAGAGACAAGCCTGCTGCTTTGATATAACAGCCATTTCACCCCTCACTCCTGCCACCTTAAGAGATGCAGCAGCCCATGCTGCAGAATGTAGAAACCATTTCCACAAATGATGCCAGGTGTCAGGAGCTGGGGTGGGTGTGCATCCCACAGGCCGTAGAGACCTTTGGGGATTGGGGGAAGGAGGCCCATAACGTGTTCTCACACCTGGCATCTTTACTGTCCATCCACCAAGGTCGCCCCAAATTTGTTGCCCTGTTTGACATCTACAGCAGAATGAACATGGTTCTAGTTAGATCAATATCCAGGGCCATCATGGGCAGGGTAGTAGTTCTTTAGAACATTTGTGTGTAGTGTAGTGTAGTGTAGTTAGTTCTTTGTTCTTGTGAGTGGTGTACTGTTACTGTCATTATTAATAATAAGTGTATATAAACTCAGATTATTATTAATCAATAATATATTTTTTTCCATAGGAATAAAAATAACATGAATACGAATACACAAATGAAACCAACAAATAATAAATAAAAATGATAAGAGATAAACGATAAAGATTTTAAGCCTGACATTCAGGCAAAGATAGTGGGCAACCCTGCTCCATAGTTCGTACCAATTGCACTCCTCCATTTGGTGTGAGAGCCCCTCAGACAGAGGTTTGTTGCTCTGAGTATAGCGAATGAAAGTCATGCTCTCATCCATCCTAGTACTTCACTGTTGGATTTTTCCCACTTATGGGCAAGTTTCTGAGCAAGTTGTTTGACAAAAACATTTGCTTCTCGACCCAGGACTCTGTCAGCAAGAGGTGTGAAGGAGGCTCGGTGAAGAGCTGCTGCTTCTGAGTATTTCTTCTTTTCTTCCTCAGCTGAAGAGAGAACGGCAGTAACAACTCGTTGGGAGTGCGACGAGGCGTCAGTGTCTGTGACACGTACATCAAATAACGCTGCAGTCTGGGGCTGTCATACACCTCTGATACTCAGATCAGCAATTAGGGAGGGTACACCTTCTGCATCATTTGCCTCTTGCATGATTGGTTCTTTTATGACTTCCTTGTAAACAAGTGATGCTAGGTCACCAATAACATATCTAACTTCATTGTGACGTTGCGTTACTAGACCTCCCTTCTTGCAGTCAAGAGCATGTTCCAAACTGATTGCAGCTCCGCATCCATCGCAATTGGCTGGCAACTTCAGTAAT